>CM060675.1:20484565-20842065 GCA_030686955.1 Odontamblyopus rebecca
GTGCTTTATACAGACAGTACACAGTGGACTTATTTTGACCTGAGGAGTTGCTTAAAGGTCCTATATTACACAGGAATGGACTCTTTTGAGCTTTTAGTCATGTTAAAACCTCATTAAAAACACACCACACATCTTTGAGTAATCCTTTATTATTAGTCTGTCTACATCTCCAAAGCTCCAACTGCTCTGTTCCACCTTGTGATGTCATGAAGCAGAAGTTTTCATGTTAATATAACTTTAGTTCTGTGGGGATGGGCTGAAATCAGTATCTAAATGGGTATCGAGACTGAAGAAGCTGGAATGGAGCATCCCTAATGGAGTTTAAAAACACAGTGGAGCACCTCCTGTATTACCGCATGACATCACAAGGTGGAACAGAGTGTTTTCAGCTTGAGAGAGGAAGAACTCAGGCTAAATACGCGGGGTTCGTGCGTTGGTTAAACATGCGTGAATGAAACAAAACACAACTCCAGGTCTGTTTGGGACAAGGAAACGCTTCAAATACAACGGGAAAAAAATCAGGTGCGTTGCTTTTTAGCCACGTCGATGACAAGTTAAGCAGAGTTTTTCCTCCATAGTTAATAAAGTGAATAAAGCTTTGGTACTGGATGAGTGCAGTGGCCCCGCTGAGTTCTTCATAACGTCTGATTACAGTTGGTGACAATGCTCTTCAAACCACAGGACATGTGCTGATCCGGCAGTTCAACCCTCCCCCTCCACCGCACACACACACACACACACACACACACACACACACACACACACACACACACACACACACACACGTACACATACACACACACACACACACACACATACACACAGTTCCCAGAAAACAGTAATCACATGAATTCAGCAGAAAACAGCATGACCTCAATCACATTACACAGTTGAAGTGAATTAAAACGGCAGCGCAATAGGCGACGTGCACCTGACAGCTTTCCACATTTTTCCAATTACGCCCCGGCTCGCCCCGGTAGTAACTGCAGTGAAGATTTGTCATAGTTTTACGTCGGTTAAGTGGCAGTTTGTGGAGAGAAGTTGAGAAGAAAATCGGCACGAAAATACTTACCGGGTCAGTCCAAACCACACGTGTTTACAAAGGTTTATAAAGATGAATGGATGTGGAACCTGGCAGTTTATTGTCAGATCATCAATCGAAGCTCCAAACTCGTCTTTACCGCAGATAAAAGAAGTTCTATTATTATATTGTATTAGTTTGTTCTGAATGTTACGAGTTTTTTTTTAGGAAATGTCTTCTGTATTTGAGAGACACGTGATACAAATTAGTGGCTGTGGTCGGATCGCTTTAAGTTCGCAGAGGTTTTTCACGCTCTACGGTCCGATTCTAGACTTTTCTGGATTGAAATGAAATGCTCAGTCAGCAAAAATACAACACCGAACATTTCATACAAACGCAGGAACAATTTATAAGCAGGTAAATTTTTGTATCGTAACCAAATTTAGACCACCCTAATGTCTACGGATCTTTAGACCAGTGATCCCCAACCTTTTTGTCACCGCGGACCGGCCAATGCTTGACAATTTTACCACGGACCGGGGCGGGGGGAAGGCCATGAAGGGGGACTTTTGGGCTGTGCTGTGCTCGGTTGCGGGTGCCTGGAGTTCTGCGGTCGCACCTGTCAGGCTGTGGACAGGGCGTCATTGCGCGGGTCCCTCAGTGGAGCTGTGGTTTTGTCGGGGAGGATGGGTCCAGCGGCGGGGGGTGTGTATCGCGTGCTGGGGCGGGTGTGGGTTCTGCTGCGGTGCTCCTCCGTGTGTTGGTGGATGTGGCGGCGGCGTGGGACAGAGGAGTTGTCCGTGGTCCTTGTTGCGGATTCTCCGTATGTTTTGAGGTGGACTTTGTTTGGTGTTTTCCTCGTGCGGGGCATCAGACTTTACAATGAACACTGCTAACTCTGCTGCCTGTGCAATACTGGGACCCTGTGCAATAATGTAAGATAGTAATTTATTGTATATATTGTCTTAAGATAGCAATTTATATGATACATAGTTTTATAATCCTTATCTTTATAGATCCTTATAGTGTTTGTCTATTTTTAACTTAACTGTGCTTCTATTGCTGCTACTGTTTCTTGCTGTTCTCTTTACTGTGCGTTGCAACACTGAAAGTTCCCCATTGTGGGACAAATAAAGGATATCTTATCTTATCTTATCGGTGCAGATGTGCTGTCCTTTGGTCCACCTCCTCTGAACGAGACTTCTCAGTTTCGTACAAATTGTTTTCCTTTCTGTTTGCAACCAGATCGTGTAGTTTTTCTAACGTTACAGCCTTTTTAGGGGGTGTGATGGGTTCTGAAAAGATTTTTCAAAATAAAAGATTGTTCAGACTCAGATAATAAATACAACGGAAATAATTAATTATTTTGTGGCCGGTACCAATTGATCCACGGACCGGTACTGGCCACTGCTTTAGTCAATACTAGTATTTTTTATTTATTGTTTATTTCATTCATAAAAATATATATAAGTATAAAAAAGTATAAAAAGACATGAACAGTGTCCTTACCTTAAACATACAAGAAATGAAGGAAAAGGAGCCAAAAGAAGAGTCATCATGTGTTTTCTGCCCCCTTTTCTTTTCCAGACAATACTTTAACACTGATACTTACATTAAAACATTTCAAATCAATACATTTCATTTTAACCTCAAATATTAATAAATTGCAAACAAAAACGGCCACTTTTATGCATAACAACCTGCACACACACTGCACTGGATTTACAAGAGCAGAAGTACAAGTAGAATATTGAACCCAGACATCATCATCTTGGATTTTCCACAATAGTCAGTGAGAACACACACAACACACAACTTTTTCAGAACATATTAAAAGTGAATTGTATAACTTTTCTGGTGTGACTCATGGAGATCAAACCAGACCACGTTACAGGTCAGATCTGTGGAGAGGCGACCCCGCTCCCAGTCAGAACGCCTGTTTTTCTAGGTATTTCATAGCTGTAAAATTATAAAATGTAATAAATAAGATAGAGCTGTTTAAGGTCATATACTGTGGAACATTCCAGGCAAAGCGATGACATGTCCATTGAAACAAGGAAGTGACGGACACTCCACCAGAAAAGTAATGCACCTTTAAAATACAGGCTGTCCCCAAAAAAAAAAAAAAATTCTCAGGCCAATAATTTCGCAATTCTTGTTCAAATAACCTCAAATTTTCACAGAATGTACACAAACAGGTCAAGATTTTACATTTATATTTATATTTTGTTCTGTTTTCAGGTCGAGCCGTTCACTCCCAAAGAGAAGTCATTTTGCATCTTGGAATCTGCTCACACACACTCACCCAGGACTGTGCACAGTGGAAAAACCAATATCTAGGTGAGTTAAAATGACTTAAATTAAGAACATTTGACTTTATTTCAGTGGATTCAACTTGACGAGAATAATTATCTGCCGATGGAATAAGTGTTGTTCTCTTAATTCAAGCAACATTTGATTTTGTTTCCTATTTTAAGTGCAAAATGATGTCATTTTTCTTATTTTAAGTGTAGGAAGATGTATTTTCAGTTTCATTTTAAGTACAAAAAGTCGACTGGTCAAGTAAAATGAATCAAATCATGGTGAAACTCTCTTAATTTAAGTCATCTGAACAGCTGGCAAACAAATTTGGACTTGGTACCAAAAATGCAAAGAGGACGGCTCTTCATGCAGGGCTAAAGGATCTGGTCCCACCATCAGAAGAGAAGTGAACGGCTCAACCTGAAAACAGAAAAAAAAAAAACGTAACGGGACTATAAGTCACACTTTTTTTCATGGTTTGGGTGATTCCTGCAATTCATACTCAGATGTGACTTACAAACAAAATCTATAATTTCACATGTTGGTTATTTTCACACTGACAGGGGGCGCTCTAGGCTCGTGTACCAGTATCTGCTCCGCCTTATGCTCTTCCTCCTGCTCCACTGTCGCTTCTCGCTCTACTGCAGACGTCTCCTGCAGAAAGATCCACTGTCAAATCTTTTCCTGGTGTCTGATTTGATCAAATAAATTTCCCTCAAAAAACGTGACTCCGGTGCTGGCAAACGAATTTGGACTTGGGACCAAAAATGTAAAGAGGAAGGTGCTTCTGCGGGACTAAAGGATCTGGTAGAACAACATCAACATCAGAAGAGAAGTGAACAGGAGTGAACGGCTCAACCTGAAAACAGAAAAAAAAAACATTAAATATAAAATCTTGATGTGTTTCTATACATTCTGTGAACATTTGAGGTTATTTCAAGTAGAATTTCCAAAATTATTGGCCTGCAAAATGATTTCTGGGACTCCCTGTATAATATAAATAGGTCTTTTTTTATATTTTGTTCACTGCAGACCACAATACTGATCCAAAACAGTGTAAAAACAGAACCACTTGATTTCCTTTTCAAAACTACAGACCCGATAAGCCTGATAAGCCTCGGCATTTCAGCATTACAAGCCGCAGATTTCCAATTGTTTTAACTGTTGAGAAATTGTTTTGGGAAATTCTCAAGCTCGACGTGAACGATCTGGAGTCTACATTTTTGAATAATCACCAGTAAGTACTGAGCTGTGGGCGGGGATAGGAGGTAGGTGTAAACAGGAATTTCCTAAGCACTCAAGCCTCAAATGCAGGACAATGCGGGCTTACTCAAACACACACGAATCAACCAAAACACAACTTTGAGTCAGCTCCGTCTCATATAAAGAAGTGCCTTGTTTATATGCTACAGGCCCAAATGTTTTCCATGTGAAAAAATAAATATTTAGAGGACGCTCATCCCACAGTCTCCCTCCGGCTACGTGTTTACATGTGCATTTTCATAAATCCTCTTCGACGTGCCACCTCCTCACTAACCAGAGGAAGCATTTCTCTGGCACTCGTTTAGAAGTTTTGACGTGGATGATGTACGACAAAACGCAAGCGAGGACTAATCTACAGCTAGCATAGCCTGTCCAAAATCACACTGACCCAAAAATTCACAGCAGGAACGTGTTCTGAGAAGAGACTATTATGAAAAAACCCAACTATCATTCAGCGTTGCCATTTCTGACGCCAGTGGAAAGCTACAAAGGAACGGACAGCGCGCGAAAGACGGGGCCGTAAATCTTCGGCGTTCCTCGGAGAGCTAACTTGGAGCCAGCGAATCCATATTTCCTGCGGAGATCTTGCGCATACCAGCAAGCCACAAATTCTGAGAAAGCATACCCGGGATGAGTGATGACAAGGGGATAAAAATGGCGGCCAGGGAGCGCGTTTTTCCATGAAATGTTTTGCGCGATGCAGGTGTTGGGGTCGTGAATGTGAATTTACTTGGATGAGATGCAGTTGGAAGATGCTCAGAGCCAATGACAGACATAAAACAAGTATGAAGAAGGATTGTTTTTGCATGTGGGACTGTGGACCTCCAGGATTCTTGAAAAGCAATGATACAAAGTCAGAGACGCAACATATCGACTCGAACGAAAGGAGATTGATCCCTCACGTTAATGCAGTCTGATAATATATTGTGCTTTTGCATGTCTGCCCATAGCTGTAGGATTAACTTCATTTTTGTAAATCAACGTTTTGGAGGTCTGAAACATGTTACAATGTTGTTTCCTCCTAAAAACATGACTCAAGAGATTTAATATGTTTGGATAATCTCGCGATCTCTCTGGGGCCCTATTGGAACCCTCCTTACTGTCCGCAGTGGGCCCTAGGATTCTGTCCGATGCTCTCCCCACAAACCTAAACCACTCATGCGCCTGCACAGCAATTTTCCATAAATATCTGCACACAAAAGCATGACACAAAACAATGACCTACAACTTTGCAAACCTAATGGGATGTGCGGCGTTTTCATAAGATGGATGCTTTGATGATTGCACTCTGAAGGGGGAGTGACATAGCATGGGGAGCAAAGGGAGGAGGGATTAAGGACATCAAAAATAAATGGGAAACATATGGTGAATATCACATTTTCAAAACAATAAAAGGTAACATGTTGCTCTAAACATGCTACGTGTTAGCAGCTAATACCTGATAGAAGTAGAAAACCTTCTTCTTAACAAATCCCACAACTACTGGAAGACCCTGAATAAGGCCTCATGAAACTATAAAATGGAGCTGCAAAGTGAAGATACATACCTGGTGCAATGAACAATGTGGATTTGCATGTTCTCCCTGTGTCTGTTTGGGACTTCCATCCAATCCATCATCCAAGTTCATGGTTTTACATGACTCAACCATTTATTTGGGCAATAAAAACGTCTGTAATTCAATAAATGAAAGACAGATCAGTGAAAAACAAACTGTGGAACATTCCACAGAAAGCAATAACATTTTTATGAGACAAACAGGTGACAGACACTCCACCAAATATACATTGTCACGCCCCACAGCAATTAGGTTCCAAGTTTGATTCCTAAGTCACTCAGGCCTTTCTGTGTGGGGTTTGTTCTCTCTGTGTCTGTGGGTGGGTTTCCTCTGGGCACTTCACTTTCCTCCATCAACCCAAAACATGCGCCAGGACAAATCCTCTAGCTATGATAATCCTGACCACGGTAGTCCTGACCAAGACTAGCTCAAGCTCTGGAGATTTCCATACACTGTGTGACAGTACTCTGCTTAGAATGTTCCACAATATGTATTAAACAGCTCTACTTTACATTTCTTCAATTCAATTATGCTGCGTTCAGACTGCAGCATCCAAAAACGCCCTTGAAGCCTTTGCATTTGAATTCAATACGTCACATCTTGGATGCCATGGACAGGGTGTCAGCTGTGGTCTACAAGTGCTGTGTTTTCCCAGTTGAGGGAATATCTTTAGTGCATTTATTACATAAAACCCATCAGCGGAGCTCCGGGCTCTGGGCCGCCAAGGGTCAAGCCGCCGAGGGCCGAGCCGCTGATGCCAAAAATTCTACTTTTTCAACTTCTGACGTTGGCGCCCTAGATGCGCGTCTTCTGATGGCGACACCTGAACGCTTAAGGCGTCTTTGACGCCATATCCACGCTGTGCTGACACCTCAAGATGCAGACTGTACATGAAAACTGGACGCCTTGATGCTGCGGTCTGAATGGGTTAGTACAGTTTTATAGCTCAAACATACCTAGAAAAACAGGCATTCTGACTGTGAGAAGATCTGACCTGCAACTTGGTCTGGCTTGGTCTCCATGAAGACAAAGGTGTAATAAGCATTAACATCTCCATGAAGAAAAGCATTTGACAGACCCTGCACCAGAAAAGTTACACAAGAATCCATTATATATAAATTCCATGCAAAAATATGTATGTTTGGCCACGTCTTGCGAGATTAATTAATTTATCATTGCATTTATATAGCCCCTTTCATCACACCCAAAGCGCTTTACAGTTCATTATTTATTCACTCCACACTCGGTGGTGTAAACTACTATTGTAGCCACAGCTGCCCTGGGGCAGACTGACGGAAGTGAGGCTCCAATCTGCACCATCGGCCCCTCCGACCACCACCACCACTCACGCACACATCACTTTCATACTAGGCAATGTGGGTGAAGTGTCTTGCCTAAGGACACAACAACAGTTTTTGTGGCACCTGGAATTCCCAGTGGTCTCCCATCCAAGTACTAACAAGGCCCGGCCCCGCTTAACTTCTGAGATCTGAAGAGGTCAGGCTTTGACGAGCCGATATGGCCACATGTTTTTATTTTTCTCTCTTGGGAGAAACATCAAACATCGTCCGCACATTTTTTGTGGAGCTGTCATCTCAATACATCATGCATCCTTGTAAATCGTGCCATCATTTCTTAAAGTCCAGCGTTCCATTATAACGCTGAAACCCGTTAACAAGAGCCCTGGAGTGTGAATGTGAATGGGGTATATAGGGTAAATGTTGCATAGACGGTAAGAAATGAGATGTTACAGGAGAGAAACACGTACGTAAGATTAGTGACACGTCTGCACCGCGGTATGCTAGCATGCTACTTGGCTACCACTCCTGTCTAGACATCACAGGAGTTCTTCAACAACCTCATGCCAACTCAGCCAGTACCACTTACCTACAGCACTGCGCTTGTACGAAACAACTTCATTTGAGAGTTTGAGCTGAGAGAGACAAATGACCTGCTGACAGATGTGAAAAACAAATCTAATTTGACAGAATTAAGGAGGTTTGAGGTTTACATGCTCCTTTGGTTGAAAATTGATGTTACTTCGAGAACTTGTCAAATATGATGAAGACCACCTGCCCAATGGCACAGTGTCCAAGTCTTTTTAGCACAAGATAAACGATTTGCAGAGAGATTTGAACATCCATGCATCAATTTTTCAAAATAAAACACTTGTTTGACATAGATTTTCCCACATCTTGTTCCAATGACTTTTTTCACATGTGTTGTTGCCAAGGCCACACAGATGTGCTGACAAGGCTGCCATCTTGAGCACTGCTTCCAATTTAGAACTGTTTCTTTTTTTTCCCATTTGGAGTTATCAAATACTGTCCAAATGGTGGCGCGTACTGATTTGCGGTGTCCCGGGTGTAATTTTGGTGGCAATGGCAACAGCTGCTGTGTCACGGAAACCCACTGCAACAAGTTTCTGAATCACAGGGACCACAAAAAGACAGGAGTTTACAGGAAAAGGCAGAGTCATAAATATTGGTGGGTGAGTTTTTGGTTATTTTTTCTGGTAGGATTTGAAAGCAGAGACAATAGTCTGTGAGCCGTAGCATTGGAGTGGAGTTTTTAGATCGACCGCGGATAAGGGGAGGCAGATTTGGTTGGACGGTGACGTCTCCGTCTCGAGGGGGATTCCCCGAGTGTCTGCATGTGGCGGGCAGTGTTAGCGGATTTGGAGTTTAAATGAGTGGTTAAATATGAGATGGCAGGTTTTTAAAGTAACGCCGTGCAAACTTGCTGGAGGTGGCGCATGATTGCATGGGAATACAAAGTTAAAGCCATACTTTAAAGCATTCTCTGTGAAGAGAAATACTTGAATATTTTGTACCCTATTGTTGAATATTATAGCCAAAGAAACATTTCCATGGAAACATCCAGGTGGAGACCCTAGTCCAGGCCACACAAGAGCCAAGTTTGTGAACATGCGAGCTCACTCAGAGTAAGGATGCATGTTTTTAACGCTGGAAAATACAAAAGAAAACCATGTACAGACATTTTTGAGTATTTTCTGGCAATAAAAGTTCTGGTGAAACTTTAAGAAAAATAAAAAGATGCTTAAAAGGCCATTATGACTAGTGAGACAAATATATTTTAAACTAGACGCCAAAACCCAAACCATAAAGACCATAAAAACCCTAACCACTTTGTGTACTGTAGGTTACTGTTTTAATATATTCCATTTCTGTGGTGCACCGAAGGCCAGCTCAGTCCTGTTTATCATATGTGTGGTCATACCGGCTTTTCAAAGCCTGATCTCGAGTCAGAAGCTAAGCAAGGCTGGGCTTGGTTAGTTCTTGGATGGGAGACCACTGGGAATTCCAGGTGCCACAGGGGGGCGGCAGTCACAAAAACTGCTGTTGTCTCCTTAGGCAAGACACTTCACTCACATCGCCTCGTAGTGGTGTGTGCGTACGTGTTGGTGGTGTTCGGAGGGGCTAATGGCACAGATTGGAGCCTCACTTCAGTCAGTCTGTCCCAGGGCAGCTGTAGCGAGAATAGTAGTTTACCACCCTGAGTGTAGAGTGAAAGGCCAGAACTCCCTTGAAAAAGAGATTAGTAATCTCAGTGGGTCTTTCCAGGTTATATAAAGGTAAAAAAAATCCTATGTTGTCAGAGTATTATACATACTCCCTACAACAGAAGCAGAGTTGGATGAGATTAGGCTGTGGCCAGACTGAATGGACTAAATGGAGTCCAGTCTCATGCCTCTTCTCTTCTGTTCTCAGGCTAGTACCGTTTTATTCTACCTTTCTTGAACTGATTTAGTTATAAGAATCTTGTGTTAACATAATAAACAGATATTTTTTTGGCGTTCCTCATCTACTTTATGAAAAATGTGAAGGGAAATAGTTCCTGTATAATGCAATACTCATAACAAATTAAAAATGTGTATTAAATAGAAAATATACTCTGATCCAACAGGTCACGTAGCCAATTCTTCTCGTACAACTTTTCCATAAACAATGTTAACACTTTTGTGAATCTAACTACGTCAGAATATATAATTGTGTTCCAACCGCAAATTGCTACGCTCCAACGCATCATTATCACAAAGATAATTTTACCAACCACAGCGGGAGAAGGTTTATACAAGCTTATAGTTGATTTGATTTTGGAAAATAACAACCAAACATATTACAAACGAACTAATACATGGCGCTTGCTGCCGCTCACTTGCAGAGTCATCGAGGGGGTACGTGAGGGCACATCTTTACAGCGTTTTGGCCAACTTTTTAAAGAATTTTTCACCTCGAGCCAAGCCAAAGGATACACACGCTTGCATATAATGACACGAAACTGTAGTGAAACAAGGATAAATGCGGGTTGCTGGTTTATGAGCGTTCTGACTTGACATATTTACTACGTGATTAGGGGTTGCAGAGAGGTGTGCTAGCCTTACCCCGTCAGCAGATTTCAGTCCATATCGAAGACAGGAATCAACGTGAGTTCGAATTTGCTTTGGGTTGATGGTAAAGGTTTATTGTGCATTTGTTTGGAGACGGGAGGCCACACGGGTAAGGAAAGGTATCGCTCACGGAAGGGAAGACAATAGTGATGGGTAATAATAGTAATAAATATTGGCCATAAAAAGGCTATAGAGACTATGAGACAATAAACTTTGATGTCATTGGTATTTTTGTGGATACATGATTATAGGCAAGTCAGCAAGAACGGTACACTACCCACAGTGTTATTATGCTCCTGGATATTACACGGGTCTAATAACAGATATTGAGAAAACAATTGTACACATTTTCAAAACTTAAATTCATCCCTAAGGACTAAAAGGTGCATGTTTTGATGTTATTTGGATTATATAGCCAAGGATCTGGAGTTCCATAAAATTATACAGTCCTGCTTCCAAATGCTGCTTGGATATGCCAGTACAGCTAGACACTCCAGTCCAAGATTCTGTCTTAAGATCTGGAGAACAGTCCAGCATGCTGCAGACAGGTGTCCAAGGTTTCATAGCAGCACTGCTTTAATGATGAACACATTTATTGTTTTATTAAGACAATTAAGTGTGCTCTAAGGGCTTTTCTTGCACTCTGATGCTGAACCCTGGCAGACAAACATCTGTTCAGTATTATCACCAGCAGTAGTTTCCAAATGGTTTTATCAAATTCACCCACTTTGTCATGGTGCAATATCGGTGCAAGAGAATAGACAAACAGTTGTCTGAGATGTCAATCAGTTGTTTCTGTGTTTTTTTCTATAGTCATTTAATGCATGGCCAGTATTCTTTCAGTCTCAGTTAACTTCTCCCACTCTTGTTTTTGCATGACACTGCATTACATGAGGTGTCATTCACCTGGGCTAAAATCAAAAAACTAATCAGCACTAAAACTAGTAGCAAAATTAGATTATTTAAGCAAGCACTGATACTAAAAGGTTATATGACTGGATCAAAATGGACCTTTCCTGAACAGCTTCATCTTGAGTTTGATCAGATCAAAGATAAGGCCTTAAGGTATAATGAACAAATACTATTATTTTGTGCTGCAAATTACAATGTTGTTATAATATAATCATTTGCTTATCAAAATCTGTATCAGGTATTGTTTCTATTCTTAAGCATAGAAATTCTAACTTTATTGTGAGAACACTCCTACTGAACCTTTCATCCCATACATACAGAATATAAGAATTAGACAGTGGTGAAAAACATGCAGTACAAGCACTACCTTTCCTTGAGCACATTCACATGTAATGGCTTCTTCTACCCTTGCTTGAGTTTGCTTTCACTTGAATTTTGAGTTCTGGTTATGTCCTGTCCTTGGGGCATTTGTCCAAGAAGACCTGCATGTCCCGAAGTCGAAGATAAGGTAGTTTCCAGTGACTACGCTGATCTCTATCAACGACACGTGCTGAGTCGGCAAAATGTTCTTGCTGATTTTACATTGATGCGAAAAAAAAAAAAAGAAGCTACCTCGTCCACAGAAAGCCATCTCACCTCCGTGCAGTGGTGGAGCAGATCCCGGGACACGTGACGGAGGGGAACAGGGGGGCATTGTGGAGCGGAATGAGGGGAGGGTGTTGCTTGTGTCGACAGAAAGCACGGATGAGCGGACTTATTCACGCCAGAGTCTTGGGTTACGGGAGTTTGAGACAAGCTTCTTTTGATCAAGACAAAGAGGAGATAATGATATGGAATTTGAATGATAACTGTAATGACACATAATGGCGACGCTTAAGTATGCCTATAAAGCCAAACTGTGGAAGCCTTGGTGTGGTTGGGTAAACGAATTCTTGTCATAATTTATTTTTTTCCAATCTACAAGTGTAAACAATTGTCTCACCAATAAAATAATGTTCCACGGTAATTTACTTTAGCACTCTAACGGTTACTATGTGTGATGCCAACTTTTTACGGCCTCGTCATAAAGCATCAGTTTGATTAAATAACTTCTCTGACGTCACAGAATGTTTCATGGTTTTGAATCGGCGTCTTTTTCCCTAATTGGACCTTTATAATAATCATAACGAGTTGGGGTAATTTAATGATTGTGCGTTTTAAAAGATTTAAAGCAGACCTATTCAGCAAAATTAACTTTTCGGAGCTTTTAATCATGCTACAGTTGTTCCCCTTTCTCATTTATTCTCTCATAGTTGTATTTGTGCGTATTGTGCATGTATTTTTCGGACTATAAGTCGCATCGGAGTATAAGTCGAACCAGTCAAAAAATGCACAATGAAGAATAAAAAAAACATGTATAAGGCGCACTGGACTATAAGTTGCACTTTTTTGGGGAAAATGTATTTTATAAAATCAAAGACCAAGAACCGACATTTCATCTTGAAAGGCGAGTCATAAAAACAACCCAACAGAGAACAATCCATGTATCATTGGTTAATTCGTTTTTCAATATAGAACTGAAATGGAAGAAACAGATAACGATTTGCTTTTTTCATTTTTGATTCATATATACGATTCATATATTTGGTCTATGGGCTGTCAGTGTGAAAAATGCCATATATAAATCGCACCTGAGTATAAGTTGCAGGACTACCCAAACCCTGAAAAGTGTGATTTATAGACCGGAAAATATGGTAATCTTTAATCGTTTATTTTCAAGACGCCATATTGCAGATCAACTCATGTTTTTGCCGCCGATGGCATATGCCCACCGCCCTGTCCTTACTTCATTCACCAATATTATTTTCTTATTTACAAAATACAAATGAAAAAAAAAAAGAATCTGCAGCTCACTACCGTGATGTGCTGCTATCCATCAGAGGTGCTGATATCTACAGAGCTCTTTGCTGTGCGGAAGTTCACTGCGATGCCAGTTCCCAATGCGCACCACAGTTTTCTAACAGAGAAGTCAGCGGACTTGTTTTTGTTATCAAGTCGTTTTAGAGGAATATTGTGATGTAAAATGTGCAGATTCAATTATAACTGTAAACATTGCAGGCTCTAGCACAACAGATCTTTAAAACGACTCTCTAACAATTTCCTACAATATTTCTTCAGTACTTTGTAGTTGTGTAGACTGTTGGAAGCGTGACTGCACATGATTTTCCAGACCAGTTCTTCCAGACCATTTCTTTGGCTCAAAAACACAGCGACAGAATGCACTTGTCAGAGAAGAGATGGGACCACTAAACTTTGGGTTGGTGGGTAAATGCTCGACCACTGAGCCACAGCTGCTCTGACAGTACCAAAGCTTTTTAAAGTGGTTACTGCAGTGACTAATGGATGAAAAATTACGTCTCGCTTAACCTTAAAACAAAGCCATGCCAGTTGAATAGAAGAATAGAAGAATTGTGGCCACACCGGCTCGTCAAAGCCTGATCCCGTCAGATCTCAGAAGCTCAGCAGGGCCTGGTCAGTACTTGGATGGGAGACACTGGGAATTCCAGGTGCCACAGTGGGGCCAGTGGCAAAAACTGTTGTAGTGTCCTTAGGCAAGGCACATCACCCACATTGCCTAGTATGAAAGTGGTGTGTGCGTGAGTGGTGGTGGTGGTCGGAGGGGCCGATGGCGCAGATTGGAGCCTCGCTTCCGTCAGTCTGCCCCAGGGCAGCTGTGGCTACAATAGTAGTTTAACACCACCGGGTCTGGAGTGAATGAATAATGCTCTGTAAAGCGTCTTTGAGTGTCCAGAAAAGCGCTGTATAAAACTGATGCATTATAATAGTGTTCAATGTACCTTTTATGAAGTGACTGTAAATTATAGTGTTTACGGCCAAGATGCCTGGAAAAAATGCTTTCGCACTGTGAGCGGAGTCATGTCTCCACAGATCTGACTTGGAACTTGGCCTGGTAGCACAATCTGGTTGTCTCAGAGTAGAACATTCTTGGCAAAGCATCAAACATCTCCATGGCGACAAGTGACAGTGCCTCCACCAGAAAAGTTCCATAGTGAGCCCTTAATTAGGTCAATGAAGTCAAAACCACTGTGAGGTATACTGTTCCTTGTTCAAATGACGAGTATCAAACTTTTCCTAATTGTGCAAGAGACTCAACATGTTTTTATTATTCCAAAATTGAGCACAGTTGCCATGGTAATTAACAATTCAAAACAAAATATCTTCTGAACAGTGAAAAGTGTTCAAAACGGCATTTGCAAACATGAAACAAAACCCCACAAATTCACATTTTGACACGACACGATGAAGTTTAAAGGTTACATCCATTTTTTACCCCTGTCAGACGCGCCTTTGCTTTGAAACACACTCCTCTCCCTGACATTACGTGAGCTGCAGCGCGGTGCCAAAAGAAAAACAAGAGCTAAAACAAACCTATCAGTGGCCTGTCAGTCTCACGTCTTAATACCGCCGCTCACTGGGTTAGAATGGCACGTTGCCTTAGTCACCGCTGCTGGCTCCGAGGACGGCGTGGGCTCCTACAATCACACGCGGGAGATGACGGAGTGCTGTCAGGGATGCACCGCGGGGACGCACAGAGAGGCCCTTGTTCGGAGGGCCCCGGGGCGGATGTGGAGGTTTGTAGATTGTGTAAAAGGGACTCGTCGAAGGGAAGAGAGCGGAGACGGAGAGAGGGCTGAGCAGAATCGAACGTGGCCGGAGTTGGACGACTTCAGGGAAATGAAAGGTTTTGAAAAGCTTAGAAAAGGTACGGGTAGAATATAGGAGTCAAGCGTATAATCACGGAAATGCATTGTGCAGATCAAACCTAGCTGTATTTCAAAGTTTATTTTGACTACATAAAACACCAAAGACCAAAAAAGACCAAAGACTGTCCACAATTGTGAATGGCCATGTGGATTACACCAGCAACTTGGACTGTAAAATACTATGGTTGGATCAATACTATTTATTTTATACTATATTTTGATAAACCTTTAGTTAATTTTTGAAGGGCATTGCTTATATTTTAGTTTATCTGCACACATATAATAAGTAAAGGAGTTTCAATGCATTTTAATACAAAATAAATTGATACCCGAACTTGACTGAAACAGATATTTCTGGTATTGCACATCTATTGTTGGGATTAAATTTAAATCTGAGTTAGCACAATTATCAATTTATAAAACCTGCAATTATTTTAATTCTTGTCTTGGTTTAGCAAATCATATTTCAGTCAAATGTGAACGTTCCTAGAGTTGTTTTTACTCCTGCCCTTTACTGCAAAACGAATCACTGCACTTGTTTGAAAAATCACAAATCAGTTTTTTTTTACCCGAAATCGTACAAACCTACGAGCAACTTTTAGCACTTCAGAAATGTAGGCCAGGGGTGTCCAACCTTTTTTCATTAAGGGCCAAATATTAAAACACAGAGCAGCATGACGGCCAATCAAGGGTCACAGACTGGTGGTCAGAACAGTGAATAATTCAAATCTGTGCATTTATAACATGTCTGAATGACCTTTCAGACCTTTGTTCAGGCTCAGACCCTCAAAAGGACACTCTACATTTGCTTGCTCAAGGTAGATTTCAAAAACATGCAGTAAAAAGTACTACTTGTGTGGGCCAATTCACCTGGAAGCCTGAAGGCCAAAAGAATTGGTCTGAGGGCCACATTTGGCCCCCGGGCCATAGTTTAGACATGCCTGATGTAGGCTATTTAGGTTAATTCTAGCCAGTTTAGCTATTAGTGGTTTTCAGATTCTAAAATATGATGATGTCGTCCTCTCAGATGGGGGCAAGAGGTGTTTTTTTCTATTGATCATATTGTACTTTGCCATGAAATATCCAAAATGTAAATCCACATATACTGAACCTGATTGAGTTTATTAGTGACTAGAACTAGTTTTAACAATATTAATTTTAGCTGTCCCACATCTGTACTGTACACAATCTTTGATGTCATCTGAAACCCGGTGTAATGGGTGTTATAAGAGTTTACACAAAGCGTGTCTTCACCTGCTCAGCCCATTTTCTTTTTTTTAATAAACAGGTAGAAATTGTATCACCATGTCAGATATCTAGGATTAATAAGGCTAGAATATGTACCATTTTTGGGCTTCATTCCTCAGGCCATGTATCCACCATAGGCCGTATATATGAATGGACAAAGCTAACCCATTATCTGTGGTGTGCCAAACAGGAAGTGCTCCAGGAGGCTCTTCTGGCTCCTCCTCCCCCTTTTTCCCCATTGACTTACATTAAGCTCTTATCGGCCCCGTCTCTGTACCTGCTGCTGTGGCCACGTCATTTTGTTCTTAAAATGTTCGCATGAACCCGTGACACAGGATCCTGAATTTTTCATTTTTCACTGTGTTCTTCCTAAATCAAGATATGAAGATAAATAACGCACCAATCAGACGCCTTCATTCCCCGAGGCCGCTGTTGCCTAGCGTTAGCAACAGGTTTGATTGACAGCTAATTATTGTTCGTACATAACAGAACATAGAACATAAATCAATGACT
Source organism: Odontamblyopus rebecca (assembly GCA_030686955.1). Classification (NCBI taxonomy): domain Eukaryota; kingdom Metazoa; phylum Chordata; class Actinopteri; order Gobiiformes; family Gobiidae; genus Odontamblyopus; species Odontamblyopus rebecca. Next base: position 20,501,554 of record CM060675.1, read on the forward strand.
TAAACTTACTATTTAAAGTTTGGTGATAAAAGCTAAAAGTTTCCTTATTTTTCTCAAGAATCACCGAAATACAGCGGCCTGTGCAGAATGGTGCAGAGTATCGCCGCTCTGCCCCCTGGTGAGTCGGGCGGGCACATTTAACAACCTCAGTCATGATTGGTTCTTGTGTTTGCTATGACACATGGTCGAATATAGAACCTGGCTCGAAATTTGTAGCCGTGAGCATCGGGTCCACTCATATACAGTCTATGGTATCCACCTTATTCCGGACGTTGCTGTGAGTGGAACCATCATCATTCGGATTGTATTTTTTTATGGGGCCAATAAATACAATAATAAAGAAGTAATAAAGCTGTTTTAAAACCTCCAGAAAATCGGTCCAGTGTGACGTGTTGGTGCACATGAATATTGAACATTTTACACAAATGAACCGCCTCGTCATATTTAAGATGCAAAGCGTTTCCCAGATTCTCCATTGACATGAGTGGGGTCCCCGATTCACCAGAAGTGCCAAAAAAAGTGCAATTTATAAGCGTTTAGAGACAAAAGTCTTAATAAGAGTGACTATTGCTTGTCTAATTGATTCCTTCTTTATCTGAAATGAAGAATGTGATACAGACTCTATGCTAGTGTAGAGCAGGGGTGCACAAAGTGGGACCTGTGAGCCAAACCGGGACCTCCAGGAGGTCTAGTTTGACCTACAAGGAGGCTCTGAGATTTTAAGAGGTCTGAAGGAGGACTATTCTGTCTATTTCCTAATATTTATGTGAGCATAATCATATATTTCTTTGCAGAAGAGCATTTTTATGTGCAACTGGCCTTCAATTTGCTAATGTGCATTTATTTTGGCACGCAAAGGAAAAACACTTTGGTAGAGTATGGCTGTCCAAGGAGAATCTGTTTAGTTATTGCTAGTAATTCCATAATAATGGCAACGTGACAAACTTTTATTAGTACAGCTTCTATTCTTATTTACTGTTTTATTTTGCACTATTTTGAACTTTTATCTGTTGACTAATGAAACAGCTGGTGTTGGCTTGGTTTACTGCTCCAACATGACCAGGCATTGAGTTCAGTTTCACCAAGACACTTTCTCAACCAGTGTCCCCATAAATCTTTACATAAATACTAAGAATTTCAGTTTTTTTTCTCTTCACGCTGATTCAGTCCTGTTCTGAATTCCTTCTCAGGCGTGATGACTTTATTATTTTTCATGCAACATCGATATATAAAGGCACAGTTGATCCTCTTCCAAACATGAGGTGTAATGCAGGATTACATCACCCGTGTTATCTAATGTCAACGGGTTCATGAAGCTGGCTTGAGAATACATGTAGCGCATAATCCTGGAGAAATAGCTGTGAGTAAAGATAATAATCCTGGAAGGTTTAAGACGCTAAAAGATGTAGCTTAGTTGACTAGAGTTAGTATTTTACTGAGAGCAGCTTTGTAGCCTACATCAGGACCGGCTCATGATGTAGAGAGCTCGGGATTATGCCGACACATTCCGAGGAACTGAAGAAGTAACTATTTTCCTTGATTTTTCTACTTTATATTGTATGCGTTTACCAGCAGTGACACATATTTTTAGCTAATCTTTATGATCGTTTAAGTAGCTTACAACAAACATGGCGGATTTCCTCCAATATGGCCCCAACAGACCTTTTTCACAACGTCTGGCAGTCTCGCCCTGTAGGGTTGCGGAACTTCTGGTTAATGGTTTTCTGTGGCAAAATGTGTGTGGAAATGTCTGGAGTGTTGTCCACCAGCTTCATAAGAGATCATCTTCGACAAATCTTCAACCAACAAGGTCCACAAAGGATAAACATTCCTCCATGGAGAATTTATCCACAACCATCAAGGTAAGAAAGACGAAAGCTTAAAGAAGAACAATGACGAGCATTAGGGAACTACTGAGCAACACTAACATTATGGTCATGAATAAAACTTCTTCACTTGTTCACTCAGACTGATTCTAGAATTAAAACTAAAAATTGAGGCCCCGTTTACACATACACGGATATTTTTAAACACAAATATTTCCCTCGCTCCATTTTCTGAAGTAACATCATGCAAACAGCAAAAGTTTCCATTTACATGAAACCGCATAATATGCCGTCGAGCGATAATGGTTGTCTCACCCTCGATGTAAGGACGCAGCAAGTTGCAGAGTAACAGCAGTGATGACTGCCACATCCTAAAATTTTCACACCACTCCTCTGGGACAACCACTACATTTTCAAACTGATCCCACCAGACAGCAGTCCACCCAGGTCGGACCCAAAAACGGCAACATTGGCGGTGACTGGGTCTCTGAGTCGTAAGGAGAAGAGAGAAAATTGCTGAGGTCCGAGCCCTCATTCGTCTCTCTTCATCAGCTGTGCAAATGCAAACACATGACAAGTGTTTGCAGCAGAAGTAATGCGACTGCTGCTCTGATGCTTCCGTGATCATCATCATAGGAAAACGTTAACACTGGTCACGCTTTAGTTTTCCAAAATCTCCACTTTAGCCAGTTTTTTAGAAAGATTCGTTTTCAGAGGCAAATTCTCCGTTTGCGTGTAAACGATGGGTACAAACGAAGGGAATTTTCTCAGTTTTTAACAATATCCGTGTACGTGTAAGCGGGGCCTGATTTCATGATGTTGATATTAACATAGATAGATTTGTGCACCACAAATTTGAATTTTGCTCAGACGTATTTTGCTAAGTGATATTCTTTGTGGACCTTGTCGGTTGAAGATTTGGTGATGGGGCAGATGTATGAAGCTGGTGGAGAATACGCCAGACATTTCCACACACATTGACCACAGAAAACCATTAATCAGAAGTTCCGCAGCCCTACAGGGTGGGACTTCCTGCCATTGTGAAAAAGGTCTATTCAGGGACAGTGCATCAAGAAATAGGCCCAAATAGTAGAGCTCAGGATGGAACGTCAAAAAAGATTGTTACCATTGAAATCTGTCATGTTTCTGGCAGTGGTAAAACAATATCAAAGGTACACAAAAGAATGGTGGGACATCCTGATAAACTACTGGATCACTATTATATTTTTCATGCTATAGGTTAGTGTGACTTTAACGCTATGTTAGGTATTTTCAATCTTAAAATTGTTGTCTGACATCACAATCCAAGCTCTATAACCTTGTCCTTTATGTCTATCAGAGTAAGGTGTACAGACCAGGTTCACTTTCATAAAACAGTACAAATATTCACTTAAAGGTGCATTGTGTAACTTTCTGGTGGTGGTTCCGTCAAATGCTTTTCTCTATGGAGATCCGTGAAGAGACAACTGTCAGAATGCTTGTTTTTTTCAGGTATTTTGAGCTATAAAACCACCTGTGAATTGAGAAAATGTAAAGTAGAGCTGTTTAATGTCACACTGCGGAACGTTCCAGGCAGAGCAATGACATATCCATAGAAACAGGCAGGTGATGTAGCCCAGACCAAACCGTTACATAGGGCAATCCTTTAATTGGCTGAAAATCGACATAACTATTGAACGTTCGTGTTATTTGAGTAGGCTAACAAGTAACGAGATACCAAAACAGCTGTGGGGCAGAAGTTGCCGTCACGGTCGATTTCAAGGCCAACAACTCCACACCAAGAAATAGTTCCAGTGCAAACTAGTAAGGGCAAAGAGAGGGTATTATGCAACTTTTTAAAATGCATTTGATGTATTTGAGCTAAATGTATGAGCTCTCTACCATGTTTTAACGTTCCCTCATCGAACACGTGCCTGAAGAGGTTTTATCCATGCACGCTTAAGTAATCTGGCGATCTCTCCTGAGTGAGCTGTCAGATCCACATCTGTATCACGACTTGACCACCCTGACGCGCGGTAGTTTAATTAGTGGGATTGTGCTGCAGTTTAAAGCAAGGAGACTCAGAACGTCAAAAACAAAAAAGGGAACTTTTCTTAACGTTTTTGGCAAATAGTATTTTCAAAACAAGAAAAGGAAAAACGGTGATCTAAATATGTTATGTGTTAGCAGTTTATAGCCCATAGATGTAAAGTAGAACCCAGGAGAGATCGCTTAATTACTCAAACATGCATGGATGTCATCTAAAACCACTTCAGGCATGTTTTTGATTATGAAACAAGGTTATAACACAGTAGAACGCTTAAAAAAGTCCCTCTTCATGGAATAAAACTTGACTACAAAGTAAAGTTTGGTGATCTAACTGTACGGCGAGGTTGCATGATCCGCAGCTCTGAGCCTGGCTGTAGCAGATGGGCGTGTGGGAGGCTGCGGAGCTTTAAACATGCACCACACCATGTCAGTGCGCTACATGCAGAGAGAGGAGGAGGGAAGTGCCAACAAGATGCAAGAGTTCATCGAGGTTAAGACCTGAGATGACTGCCAATATAAAATGTGCAATGCAATGCGGTTTACCCGAGAATTTTCACTTGCTTTGTGTATAAAGGCTCGCAGTAATGTCGTGGACCATCGCAATATAAGTCTTTTTGCTTAAATGAATAGTTCTGATGCAGCAATAGCTAAAAAACAGAGGGAACTACATAGACCATGATCCTTTGCTCTGTTTCAGTGCAGACTACAGTTCTGAGCACTTTGAAACCTTAATTCTTTGGTTAATTAACTTTTGACTTTTGGCGTTTTAAGAGGAAAAAGCAGCGTACTGACAGTTTTGTGAGCCTCCACAAATAATACAAAAAATAAATATTGTACCGTGAGATGCATATCATGAAAATATCATACCAAGCGATTTCGATATTTTTACATCCCTATTATAGAGTAGATTAGTGTGTCCTTTCAAGGCTACTGTATTTTTCAAGAGCATTTTAGCTTTACTTCAGTGTTGTCATGATACAAAAATTTCAAACTTGATTTTGATACTAAAGAATAGACTCAATACTGATAGTAATACTACAATGATAATAAAAACTCTTCAGAGATTTTCAATATTAAAAGGTGCATTGTGTAACTTTTCTGGTGGAAGGTCCGTCAAATGCTTTTCTCCTTGGTTATTGCTTTGTCTGGAATGTTCCACAGTATGACATTAAACCTTTCTATCTTCATGGAGTCCAAACCAGACAAGGTATGGGCGGTATCCAAATTCTGACACCGTTAAATCTTCTCAGCATTTTACCGGTATTACCGTGACTAATTAAGAATAATTTTGTAGCTTGCGGCTAAACCATTCAGAAACAAAAGGGCAGCATTGTATTTGAAGATGAGGCAGAGGTTCTGATCAAACCAAACTTCACCAGCGAATAACTCCCTCTAGTTAATGATCTGGGACTCGCCAAGAAAAGAAAAGCGCAGAAGAGGCAGATTCTGGAATAAAAAGTAAAAAGCGACAGTCCACGGCATGTGATATTTCCCACTGCAGCATGTCGTATCTGACAGACCCGCGCTCTCGGCACTCGGAGAAGTTACCGTCTCCTCCGTGAAAGTCTGACTTCGTCCTCAAGCGGGAACTTTCTCCTCTTCAGCGCCTCGTCCCCTCTCGACTCTCGGCGTTCAATAAAACGTCTCCATCACAAACTTTTGGTTGGGCTCAACATCACACACGAAGCGTCAGTCAGGTTTTTTTTTTTTTCTTCCTCGCTGCGTGTGGATGGAAATCTCCGAGCGTAACGACGTTTGAAGACATTTTGTACTGATTTTTAATTATGACTTTCCCTAGGGTGCCTTCTGTACATCTGGCAAAGGACTACAGATGAAAACTAGCCTCTTGGCTAACTCTGGCATATTATACAGTTGTCCTGTTGGTCAATATGCACTGTCCTTGTATTAAATAAATAAATATAGTAAAATAAATAAATAAATAGAGAGAGCGGAGGGGAGAAAGTCGGCACTGTGCCCCGTGTCCGAAGCGACTGTGGTGGGATCGCTGGCCTGATGCAGGGTCTTAGCTCCGTCAACATTTGCTGTCTCTCGCCTGTCATTCGGCCTGAAGTCAAAATACTCCTTATATTATATAAGGTCCTTATGCACTGCAGATTTTATAATGAAACTGATACTTTTTGATACCTTGGTATACGTTATTATACATTATACATTATTGCCCTATAATTGCCCAACCCCAAATCAGACCAAGTTACAGGTCAGATCTCCATCCATAACCTCCATCCATAGTAGATCTGTGAAACAGTGGCTTCTGCACAGACATGTGAACACAACTAATCTGTGTTTTCACATCACTGTCAATATCTCTGTTTCGTTGTGCAATTGTGATTTTCTGTTTATTGTCTTTACTCTATGTGCTGCATGTGCTTTTAGCTTTATGTTCTCATTTTACTAATATGTTTACTATTAATATTCGCTGATCTTTAATGCCTTTGTCATGTGTGGTGGACTGAATGTTACTGTGCCTACGTCCTGTTTTTGTCTTGCCAACAACCTGCCAATGGGACTACGGATGAAAATGACCCTGCAAGGCGACTCCGGCACATTTACATGCTGTGCTAACACCTGTTGATTAATGTGCACCACCCCGTATTGAATAAATAAACGTCTGTGGAGAGGCGACCTCGCTCACAGTCAAAATACATGTTTTCCTAGGTATTTTTGAGCAATAAAAAGACCCGTAATTGAATAAATGTAAGGTAGATCTGCTTAATATCATACTGTGGAACATACCAGGCAGAGCAATGACATATCTATAGAACAAAGGTGACTTTTATATCGTAGTACTTTCTTTTCTATTCCCACGTGTCCTTATATGTGTGTAGTCCCTCAGTGGTCCAGGTAGGTTCCATAGTGCTCAATGGGTGTGTACTAGTTTATGTGTTCTGATACAGCTCAAGATCATTCTAAAACTATCCAGGAAAGCTTCATTTCTGTCCTGTTAATGTGACTTTTTTAGTATCGACCCCTTTTCAAATGAGTGTCTACTTTCGATACTAGTTTTAGTATCGATTAGAATCAGATTTTGATACTTCTGACTAACGTACTTTACTTATAAGTGCAATGTTGACAATTCCAGCTATCACGTTTTAACACACATGAGGTCTCCATTTGTAACTTAAAAAAAAAATCTGAACATCTATCATATTAAAGGTGCACTATGTAACTTTTGGGTTGCGTTTCTGTCACCTGCTTGTTTCTATGGAGATGTCAATGCGTTGCCTGGAATGTCCCATAATATGACACTCTCCACACATCTGACCTGTAACTTGGTCCGGTTTGGTTTCCATGAAGATAGAAAAGTTTAATACCATCCATCCATTCATCTTCTTCCGCTTATCTGGGGCCGGGTCGCGGGGCAGCAGTCTAAGCAGGGGCTCCCAAGCTTCCTTCTCCCCAGCCACTTCCTCCAGCTCCTCCGGACGGACCCCGAGGCGTTCCCAGGCCAGCCGAGAGACATAGTCCCTCCAGCGTGTCCTGGGTCTTCCCGGGGCCTCCTACCGGTGGGACATGCCCGGAACACCTCCCGAGGGAGGCGTCCAGGAGGCATCCGGACCAGATGCCCGAACCACCTCAGCTGGCTCCTCTCGACGTGGAGGAGCAAGTTTAATACCATACTGTGGAATATTCCAGACAAAGGAATAACATCTCTGTGGAGAAAAGCATTTTTAACAGATCCTCCACCAAAAAACCTACACAGTGCACCTTTAAAGATAGTGAGTGAATTGGCTGCAGCTTTGGTCATTTTATTTATTTTTTGTTACTTAATAGATTTAAAGATATTATTTCCTAGCATGTTTTTCTTAATAATGCATCGGATACATAGATATCACCTTTTTAACTAAGAATTTTAGTCAGAAACAGCCCTATTTGTATATATCCTGTATCTGTGGGTTAAGGCAGGTTATTGCAATACTTTTATTTGCCTTTAAGATAATCCTTTAGTTATTAAATAAAAGCTATTTTAGCAAACAGTGTGTCAGTTGCAAAGCTCACTTCATCTGTAGGTCTGAGTGCAGTGCTGCAAACTGCCAAGTCATGTACACATCATATTTAAATGTCACCATACAGTTGCTGCAGATGACTTGATACCTTCTCCTGGTGGTCACTTGGGGTAACGCATCAAGTTAAGCATATTAATAATTCCTATCAGTTCATACACTGGTTGTTGCTGCATGCTCGTGCTTTATTAAAACAAAATCCAGGTCACGTTGGCGCTGTTGCTCACGGCTGTTGTTAATTTACCGTTGGAGGCCAAGGGGCCCCCTGACAACGGCCCGCTACTGTACATAAACACTGGGTAAACAGCCATTATGCTATTGACGTTAGCGCTAGCACTGAGAGAGGACATCCTGTGCAGGCACATATGATGAATGAGCCAGAGCCTGTTTAAGGGGCTGCAGAGTAAACACATGCTGGGACAAATGGAGCTAACACTTGCACGTGCTGGGTCTTAGCAGCTGGCACAGGTGATGCTTAGCACCTTGGCGCTTTGAAATGTCAATCTAGAAATTTGTGATTAATGAAGGAATCTGTAACTGCTTTAAATGATTTGGAATAGGGAGCATAGCTATTGTCCAAAGTCATAAAATATCCTCAACCGATATGATATTCTCAAAAGAAAATACCACAAACTGTTTCAATGTTCAATCTCCTATTAACACCCAAATTTGTCACTTGCTTACACGCTTAACAGCGACTAAACTACATTAACCATGAGCCTTTGCTACATTTCAGTGCAGCCGACACAGATAAATTAAAGCCGCTGTATGTTGTACCTGATTTTTACTTAAAAAACATGACTTTTAGAGGCACAAACAGTGTTTACCAGCATGGTAATGCTAACAGCAACTAGCATGCTAACAGTGCACTTCTTGGTTATATGCTTCTATTTCGATATTGACGTCTAATTGTCGGAGTAGCAGCATAAACATTATTTTTCAAGTGTCCCACTACTCCAACTTTTTTTTTTTTCACTGTCTGAGTAGCGGCACTTCACTCTTTTTCAGACGTTCCACTTTTCCAACATGACTAATGTTAATGTGATAATCTATTGTACTTTGTGCTCTTGTATATCATCAGATCCCGAGAACACCATATCCCCTAAATAAATAACCACTCGAGTTCATTGTGTGATCTGTGTATGTCACGGACATCTCATTTTCATTTTGAATTAAAAAAACAAAACAGAAAACGAAAAATCAATTATGTTTTTCATTATTATTAAAATAGATCAATTTAGATCAAACAAACAAACAAAGAAGTGATCATAAAGTTCAGCCATGCAACATCGGAAAATTTAGCCATGGTACATGAACTAGTTATACTCCCAATTTCATCTATTAATTCTTCACATTTTCATATATGTAGGACTCAATAAATGTGTTTGTAAAAGCGATGCTGACCAGCTCACAGGCTCACCTCACAGGAAGCAAATGAGTGCATGTTTAATCATCTGCTCCTTCCAGTCACCTCTTCTAATGACTTGTAACCAAAGACATCTTTTTGGGCTGCTAGTTCTGTAAAACATGCGTGTTTTGTTTTTTTAATCAAATGGATTGTACAGATCCAACATCACAAAGACACAGCAGCGGCTCTTTGTGCAAACGACATGCGCAGTAGAGCAGCGAGTGAGTCTGCTGATCCCTGATTGGCTCTTAAAAAACTACCGGTACATATAGTTTTTTCCGTTATTCATTTAAAACACAAAATCGAAAACTGAAAAAACAAATCGTTATCCGTTTTTTTATTTGGGTTTTGGAGGCAAATAATGAAAAACATAGTTGTTTTATCGTTTTCTGTTTCCATTCTGTGTCGGAATAGCGATACTAAAAAGTCTAAACAGAGACATGTCGTAATGAAGGGCTGTCGGAATAGGCAGTGGACCTCACACTTCTTGCTTATTGGACAATATAACGCTTCTAATTAGATGCAAACAGCACACAGTGGATTTATTTTGACCTCAGTGACTGCTTATACAATTTATCTACTGGAACAATACACATTTTGCATGGGAAAAAAAGCACAGGCCCATTAATGTCACAAAATACTACAAATCATCTTTGTTTTGTTGAGATTGATCTTGACATGTTGACAATTCTTTGGCATTAACTACTTAACATAATACATCACATCACAAATCTTTGTCATTTGTTGATTTCGGAAATTGCATTTTGACATTTCCTGTCATCACTTCCTTGTGCTGCGAGCTGTAATGTAATAAAATTTGAGATATTTTATTTCCGTTGAGAAGGTATAAACTAAATTGCCAGAATGTAAAATGAGCTCTGTGAAATATACAGTGATTTTACGTGCAGTAGTGTACTATTTTACTACAACTATCAAGTCTTTTGGAACTACCGTTGTGTGGTCCTGTCCCGGCTTTGAGTAGCTCTGCTGGTGGCCTCACACTTCTGTTACCTCATGGCGGATCAACATATTTGAGCTCTTACAGCAGCTTGTTTGTAATCTGAACAGTCAGGTATGCCGCGAACACCCGATCTCCACTCCACTGTCGCTGTGGGGCCTCGGCCTCGGAGGGAATGTGAAGAAAAGAAAGCAAAACTCATATAAAACTCTATCCGCAGAAATTAACCTTATCTGCCTGTATCCCGTAGCTGTTGTTGTGAAACGCCCGTGACCTGAGGTGCACCCGGCGATTCTGTTTGGCTCTCAGGTAATGCCCTGGTTTAGTTATGGTGCGTTAAGGCGTGATGGATTCTGTGTCAACCCAAACGCTAACAAAGCAAGAAAATAAGACACTAAATAAATGTTGGGTGATTTGAAATTAAAGATACACCTGGAATAACAATGGTCTGTATCCTGTCATACTCACAGTAGCCAAAAATTGCATAGCAAACTTTAAAATAACAGCCAATAGGTAAAGGTAAGTACTTAAGGTGACCAGATTTTCAACATTTAAAGCTGTGACAACCCCGGTTTAGGACGGTTGGGTTGAATGAAATTGAGAAAATGTGTAACACTGTCGATTCTGCACATTTTTAATGGAACGGTTTTCTGTGTTTTAGTTAAACAAATGACAATATATTCCCCTCTTTAATGTTGGCGGGTATCAAATGGGTCAAAAATAGGGACATCTGGGACATTTTTTGTATAAAAGTGGGACAAATCAGTGGTTTTGGATGAATCTGTTGGGACAGGGGACACAAGGCTCAAAACTGGGACTGTCCCGGGGAAATAGGGACGTCTGGTCACCGCGTAAATACTAGCAGTGTTAGATGTAAATACAATTATTGTATTGTCTACAGTTTACAGTATTAAAAATAAAGTTACAGTTTTCAAATTCAGAATTTATAGGTCCTACAAATTGCCTGCCAATAGCCTGTTGGGCAAAAGAAGAAAAAACAACACTTTATATGTTCTTCTGCCCAACAGGCTCTAATCACACTTAAGTCTCAAACCAGGAAGACATTTGGAAACATGCGATGACAACTTTCGGTGTAGTTCCCACTTGGGCTCGACCGACTGAAGTAAATGTGATGGTTGGTAAAATGAAGACTGCAGACGTATCTGCTGTTTGGAATCATCCTCGTCTCTTCAAATCGCATGTCGCCCAGAGCCCTCGGAGTTGTGCGTCAGTTTGGAAATGATGAAAACTGAGGTACGGTTGGAATTGTGGATTCGTGGAACATAACGGAACATTACAATGACGTGGAGATGAAGAAAACTGGGACATTTTCTCATTTTCCTACATTTTGTCAGACTTACGACTGTGATCAGAACCAGCCGGAACTTGTCATCACACGTTTCCAAACGTCTTCCTAGTTTGTGACGTAAGCGTGAACAGAGCCTAAAGATTCCACAACATAAACTTTTGAAAATGTTTAAATCCTCAAAGCGCTCGAAAAGTGATCTTTGTAAGACTTAGCCTCGCCCCGCTCTGGGTGGGAGGAGCTCACCCAGATTGATGAAGTAAATGGGAAAGAGAAAATTATTTTTGGGCCCATGAACCACTGAAAATAAAATGACACCAACAAGAAGAAAGAAAAAAAAAAAACATAGGGCTCCACCGCTTAATGAAGAGCTCTGTGAAGTCTCAAAGAACAGTGGGCGGATCAGGGCTCAGCCATTTATTAGTAATAAACTTAAGTGCAGCAGTCAGTAAAATTCTTAAGAGGTATTTTTTACCATTTCCTCTAAAGCCTCTTAACCCTAAAACGGCAAGCTGTGGTTCTTTAACAAATGATCGCTGAAAGGCTGTATTGAGAGCTGTAAAAACACCACTCCAGAACAGATCTCTGGACAAGTTCAGAATATGTGAGTATGAGTTCCTAGGTAAAAACCACAGTTTCACACAGGCATCAGGATTTACAGGATTCATTTTAGCCGTTATCTCTGGTGTCCTGAAAAACCTTCCCCTTTAAACTCCCTCCACAGACCAGAATTTGTCACCGGATGTGCTTCAGCGCAGACATCTCCACACTTCTCATCGGTCATTTGAGCACCAATCTCAGCCTCCCACCCTCCTTTTATTATTATTAAGACTTGAAAGTGTCTGTTGCCCTGTTCTTTTAAGAGCACTTCCTCAACAAATGCAGGTTATAAAATGTTCTTCCATTTATTAAACCTTATTTATAAGAATATTCTGACCTGTGCCACTGTGTTTACATGCGCCAACAGTATCTCGGCAAAGTAGGTTTCAGGCAGCAGCAACTGGGTTATTTGATCCACGCCCACACGGAGTCCCTTCATTAATGACCGTCCTAATCCAACTTTGTGACCTCATCCCGACACCGTGTTTCATTTCTGATAACGTGTTTGTGTGTCAGCTCTTTCAGCGAACCGTGTCTAATTCCACTATTTTGTTTTATTGTTTAGCCCCTAAACAGCCCGCATGCCCCTATGACGTCACGCCTTCCTCAAGTGCAATCAGATGTAGAGCTGTTCCTTTAATGGTTTTGTCGTTGCAAACAGTCGTCAGTGTTTTAAAATGTTTTAGCAAAGCTCAGGGTTTCCACATTTAGCCTGAAATCGTGTTCCAGTTCTGTTACGATATCACATAAATTCACTTTGCTTTGTGGCACGACTTCATATGAACCCAAACATAAAAAACAATACCGTTTTTTATAAGTATTTTATTGTTGTTTCTGCTTTCTTCTCATTTCAGTGGTAAAATGTCACAATATTTGCACTTACAAAACAGAATGTCAAAGGCCCCTATGTGTGACAGCAAGATCATGCCTGTAGCAAATAAGTAAAACATGTACGGGGGGTTTGGGCGTCCCCCCCTAAGAAATTTGGTATGAAATAGTTGTAATTTCCTGCATTTAACTGGGGTTTAGAAAGAAGTTTTTTCAAAATCCCAAGATCTTTTTTACTTTTTTGTGTGTGATGGCAGTACAGTCTCTCTAGCCACATGCTACAGGAGAATTTATGCAATTTTGGCTGCGATTTGCTTCTCATGGCGTGACTTTGTGTCTTCGTGTGTGATTTTGAAGACACAGAGGCACACAAACTGTGAAAATATGAGAAGATAAGAAGACTTTATTACTGACCTCTTGTAATGTTGTAAAGTTAAACTGCAGCATCTCATCCACATTATCCAAGAAATTGTCTTCCGCAAATAATGAACCCAGTCCACAAAACCGCGCTATGAATCTATTTTGAGGTTTTCTCTGAAAGTAAAAAGTCGAGATAGTTCCTCACGTGTGTCTGTTTACATCCACACAGCTCACGGATTGAGGTGAAGCTGCAGATCAGAGATAGTGGCTCTACTTCCTGTGGACTTTATCTCCACTCTTTTATGCTTTAAAAATCCTGTATCTGAAGTATTTCCCCACATTTCACACGTAATAACACAGTTATGACTTGGCTGTGATATTTTGAACACTTCAGTCTCAAAGCGAGTGCACTGAAAAAAAAAAAATCCAGGTAAGTTAAACTTCATCTATTCATCTTCTTCCGCTTTATCCAGCTGGGTCACAGGGGCAGTTTGCTGCCCAATCCTCATAGCACCTGACCCCCCCTATGAACCCCTCTGCAGGTGGTGAGCCCACAGGAGGGTGGACATCATGGTCCTTGATGTTAGTTCAGGTGCTGCATGTTGATGCTGATGGGGGAAACCAGAGCACCCAGAAGAAACCCATCCAGACATGTAAACTCCACACAGAAAGGCCCGGGCGACCTTCTTGCTGTGAGGCACGAGCGTTAGCCACTCAACCACTGTGCCACCAAGTTAAACTTTAGACTTAAAGTAAAGTAAAGTAAAATGTTCTTAAGCAAAACTTTAGACTTTATTTGAGTAGATTTATCTTGACAAGTAAAATGATCTGCCAATGGATTAAGTGTTTTTGATTTTATTTCTTATTTTAAGTGCTAAATGTTGTTTTTCTTATTTTAAGTGTAGCAAGATGTATTTTCATATTTTAAGTGCAAAAGTCTTACTGCACTGGCAGATCATTTTACATGTCAAGTGAAATTTACTCCTATCATTGTCTCCTCTCATTCATAAACATCTGCCTCAGCTCAGGTTCTGTACCAACTGTTTTCAAGCACGCTGTGGTCAGACCTCTTCTAAAAAAAACAACCTTGATCCTGCTATTCTGACAAATTTTAGACCTGTGTCCCATTTGCCATTCCTGTCCAAGGTTTTCATACAGTTACATTCTTTTCTGGAAAACAATCACATTTTTGAAAAATTCCAGTCTGGCTTCAGGACATGACACAGCACCGAATCTGCACTGCTCAAAGTGCAGAATGACATTCTTTTATCCCTTTATGCGAAAAAGCCTGTGCTGCTAGTTATGTTAGACCTTACTGCAGCGTTTGACACCGTGGACCATTCAGTCCTCCGAACACATCTGGCCCAACAGGTCGGCCTTCAGGGACCTGTGCGCCGGTGGTTTAGATCATCTTTAACGAATAGGACATTCTCTGTTATGATTGGTGACCCCTCCTCCTCAGCTCCTTTGACCTCTGGTGTGCCACAGGGATCCATTTTGGACCCTGTTCTATTTTCCCTGTACATGTTGCCTTTAGGTGCAGTTATCTCAAATCACAATGTGTCCTTCAATCTGTATGCGGATGATTTACAAATCTACCTGACAGTTGTCCCTAATTCCTCTGACAGTCTGGATTCCATCAACAGATGTTTAGACGATATTAAACTGTGGCTGTCCCAGAATTTTCTCTGTTTGAATGAGAGCAAAACAGAATGCATTGTGTTTGGAACATCCAACCTGCCCAGTATCTCAGCTCCTGGTCTCGCTGCTTTGGGCCCCCAGTTTAACCACGTTGTCAAAAATTTGGGGGTGAAATTGGATAGCAGTCTAAAATTTGATCAAAAAATTGATTCTGTGGTCAGAGAAAGTTTCTTTCAGCTCCGCCTCCTGGCCATGGTGACCTGGAGAAAGCTGTCCATGCCTTTGTTAGTTCCCGCATAGACGACTGTAATGCGTCTATGTGGGGATTAATCAAGCTGGTCTGCACCGTTTACAGCTCGTGCAAAATGCTGCAGCTCGAAACATGACCACATCACCCCTGTCCTGTACTCCTGGCACTGGCTCCCTGTCCAGGTCAGAATCCATTTAAAATATGTGATGTTTGTTTTTAATGCAGTCAAAGGTCTTGCACCTTCCTACTTGTGTGAGATTTTGACGCCTCACCAGCCCAGCAGAGCTCTACGATCTGCTGGGCAACATATGCTGCAGGCCCCCCGGTCCAAACAGTGGGGGGATCGTTCTTTTGCAGTGGCCGCTCCAAAACTCTGGAACTCTTTGCCCACTGAGTTAATTTCCATCACTGACCTGCCTTTGTTCAAAGCCAAACTTAAAACCTACTTATTTAAAATGGCTTTTAACACTTAGTGGCCCTATGACACTTTCTTTATTTTTAATTGGTGTAATTTGCTTTGTTGACATATGTGTATGATGTTTATTGTTTTTTATCTTGTTTTATTGTTGTACAGCACTTTGGTCAGCCTTACCTGTTGAAAGGTGCTATAGAAATAAAGTTTGATTGATTGATTGATTGACTGATAAAACTTTCTTAATCCAAGTCCATTTTAGCTTGACTAAATTTAGTTTTTTGCAGTGTGGTTTTACTGTAGACGGATTTGTGCACACGACTTTATACCCTGTGGTCCACAGCCAGATCCCGCTGCAGTCTTTGTGATAAAATCTCATAAGATTCTCCTTGTGACTGTGGTGTGCGCTTTTTGTCGCACGCTTAAAAATCGTTTAAGACTAAAAAATCCTATAGTGTGTGGCGATCTTTAGTTATCCAATCTCCCCTATTGCAAGACATTTTCAAGGACAAAATATATATTTTTCAGGACTTTTGGCCCTTTGCATGTCTGAATTGAATTTGTGACTGTTTATCTGTTCATGTACAACATTTTGGTCGATTGCGTTGTTTGTAAAGTGCTCTAGAAATAAAGTTGACTTGAGTTGAGTTGAAAAACAGGCCAATTGTTTTTCAGGATTTCCTTTTTATGTATTATTTTTTATGGTGAAGATATTTATTTTGACAGACTGAGAAGGCTGGTTATTTGGCTGCTGCGGTAGACGGTGGAGCTCACGTCACATTCCAGTCTCCATGTTCTTTGCTGGCATGTTTCTTCGTTTGGTTAGCATGTGGCTAATTTACCAAGGATACAAGGCAGCGGCTCTCAAACTTTTACCAAGAAAAATATTTGGCCTTCCAAGTACTTCCAGACCTAAAGCAGGTCTGTAGCGAGACTATTCCAGGACTCGACTTGGTCTAAACCAGATCCCGAATAGGCCCGCATCTTATTTTAGGCAAAGGAAGACAAAAATGTGGGTTAAATAAACTCAGGAAGTATTGGAAGAATCCGCGGACCATCTGAAGGAGCTCATGTACTTATTCGTACACATAAACATTTGTGTCACTTTGATAATACGCAGCGAAAATACCATTGCCAGATTTCTGAGGATATTTGGTATGGCAGGCATGTTGTTTATGTATGATAGTTTATTTTCTCTTGTTGCTAGGGGCAAATAATCTGGAATAATCCAGATTCCTTCATAATAAAATGCAAACAGAACTCAGCAGACAATTTTTCACTAATGCAGGGCTGCAGCAAATGGTTATTTTAATGACCAAATAGTCAGCGATTATTTTTCTGAAGCCAGAACCACACACTGTGTGATTAACAGGCACAGTAACCAACCTGAGAAATGCATGGTCCATTCATGTCAAAACAAATATGGCATCTTACACAAAAAAGGGGAAAAAACACAGAGGACTAAGAAAGTCATTTCTGCAGTCTTCAATGCTCCAAAACGATTTATCTGAGGTAAAAGAAGTGATGCATTTTGTTCTGAATGATATGATCATTTTGGAGAGGAAATGTCCTGTGCATTTGAGAGACGTGATACCATTAGATACAATGAATAGCAGCTGTGGTTGGACCGTCTCTAGTTTGGATGAAGGTTTTTCACGCTCTGTGGTCTGAACCCTTCTGGATTTTAACCAAAGGTACAGCAGGGCGTACACTGTGCGAAGCCTTTAGCTAAGGCGCAGATACAAACATGAAAAAATCATCATTTATTACCAAACACTGACTTGATCTTGTGATGAACCACAGTATTTCCAGTTATGGCAATTTACATGTTGAGCCAACATGCACTGCAAAACAAAGCTGTTTCCTGTTTGTCAATGCACAGCACTTAGACCTGAGACCTGATATTTCCAGCATGATGAAACTAGCACGAGTCAAACCCTCTGCATTACATAAAGAAAGGTTATGTAATGTATCGCTAAATGCGCAGGGAAGTAAAATAAATAGGAAAGGCTGAAAAAAATTCACGATAATCCAGAAGTAGTGTTTGTGCAGGCTATAAACATGTCTCGCAGCACTACACACTTAGAATTACTAAACGCCTTTTTATGAATTACTGAAATCAGACTTATGATAAAAAAAAAATAATTCAGATATGATTTAGATTTTATTGATTAAAGGTGCATTGCACAAGTTTTCTGCTGGAGTGTCCTTCAAATGTTCTAGAATGTTCCACAATAGAGATTAAACCTATCTATCTCAAGATACATAACTAGGCAACATTACAGGTCAGATCTGTGGAGAGGCAATCCTGTTTGCAGAGAGAATTCTTGTATTTTTGAGCAAGAGAAACACCTGCACTGCTAAAAAGCTTGTCCAAACGTTAAGATATAAACACTTACATTTATCAGAAAATGACTTAAAAGTAGTGAAATGATCTGTCCATGCAGCAAAATCATTTTACTTAACAAGTTCTTTTTAAAAAAATAAACAGCCTCTAGACTAGAATGAAGCAGTCTCAGAACTAGTAAGTAGATAATAAATCTGAAAACATGATGAATAACCTGATATAAGTTTTAAAATCTTGGCCACGTCAGAGAAATTTGCAGTGTGTAATGACTAAATGCAAGACTGATGCGTTTAATGTCATACCATGGAACATTCAATAAGATCTCCATGGAGACAAGCAGGTAGCGGACCCTCCAACTTTAAGAAAACGCCGTTAGTTCTATTTGAGTAACATCAGTTCCTCACGTGGCAGAACTTTGCCACTGGACCATGGAAACACAACTGGGCTGGAGGGAGCTGCACCAAACGGATCCGCTCCAAGGCCCTAAGAGAACTGTGCCAAAGGAAAAAAGGGGTCATGTATGAGGATTTAAACAATTGCAGACCTACTTTACAAGACACAAAGTTATGTAAACCTCACCTGATGCTTCGGGGCCTAATTCAAAGCCTCGTCTCATGGTAGTGTTCCTTTACATTGAGGTAAGGCGAGTGCAGTAGAGTTCATCAAGTTCAGTGCTTCAACAATACAATAGGCCTTCCCCAGTGTCTTCTTTATACTGTAGTTATCCTGAAATGCACTGCTGACTCAGCTAATGTCTCTGGGGGGGAGGGGGCGGGTGTATGTGTCTGTGGGGGAGGGAGAGGCGGGGGGTAGCAGCCTCCCTTTGTGCACCCCGAGGGCCCACGGGTGCTGATTTATGGACTTTGAGTTGGGTTGCACGTGAATGTACATGTTTTGACCCAAATGTAATACACAATGAGACACTTTCAGTGGTATTTAAAAGGGCCTTTTATTCCCCTAAGCAAAATGTGTCTTGCCCCAGTACAAATATATTGTATAAGCAACTCTTCTGTTCGCCGTGTACTGTCTGCGTCTAATTGTAGAGCATTTTATTGTCCAATAATATCAAGGTGTAAGGTTTTTCCGCTGTGCCGTGATAGCCAAACTAAACTGTGGTCTCTGAGAGTTGTAAAAAGTGCTTAGAAACTCGTCATGGTGAATAATCAATGTTCAGAATGCATAAGGTAAGTGAGGAATAGCTTTGGAACACTGTAAATCGTTTAAAATGAACTAGTTCTATTCTTTACGTTTTAAAGACAGTAAAAATCAGGTACAGGTAGGTAGACTCTCCTACTTTAAGGAACACTATGTAACTTTTATGGTGAATGGTCCATCACCTGCTTGTCTCCATGGAGATGTTATTGATTGGCCAGAAAGTATGTCCCAAAGTATGCAGTTACTTGCACTTACTTATCTGCTCAAAAATACCTTGAAAAACATGCATTCATATGGACTGACCTGTAGCTTGGCCTGGTAACGGTTTGTCTCCACTGAAGTATATGAGTTTCATGGCGTACAGTGGAACTTTACAGCAAAGCAATAACATCTACCTGAAGAAAATCAGGTTAATTTAATTCACCTTTTAAGATGACTTAAGTGCCATGGAAAATATGACTTTATTTGCAAGCATTCAAATTAAAACAACTAATGCAAGTCTATTCTGATATTCTGCATACTTTAGTTCAAATAATTTTCCATACTTTGCGTTTGAAGGAGCCTCTATGAATAGCCTGTACTATGTGAGCTTGTTCCCTCGTTAAACCATGAGTTCATTACCTGTTGTGCCCTTTCATTAACACCTTTAAGAGGATTACTGTATTCTCCGGTGCTGACTTTCTGACTCCAGGAAGCTCCGACAACTCTGCCAGCTCCACAGAAAAACATTTATTTTAAGCATTTTTATTCTAGTCAATGTTTTCATGGAACTGCATGCAAGATTTAAGATGAAAAATTCCATAAACATGACCTGCCCCCAGATAACTAGGGAGACATGTTCAAATCAAATATAGTTTTTACTCATAACAAAAACACTGGACATGAAGGCCAACGTGTTTATATTCTAAATCTGTGTTTTGGTTCTCAAAACAATCATCCAATCAGAAAGCAGAACAAGCCTCACATGAGTCTCTCATTTGAGTTGCCAGTTTCAATGTGAAATCCAGTGTTTTTAAACCTAAAACGCCTCTCTCCGATCTGAATGGTCACGGCCTAAACCCCGGCACCTGCAGCCAGTCATGGATCAGTGCTAGTGTAGCCTCTGCAGCTCAGGGAGGGAATTCTGGAGGTTCTGAGCTTTCACATGAGGCCTGTCCATACACTGAGAATGAGAAGCACTTGGATGTGTCTCTGTCTGGAGGTTAAAGCTCTGGCAACACAGGTTCAGTTGTGATTGTAATACCATTTTAAAAACTGTAAGAGCACAGGATACGTAACCTTGTGCAGCAAGATGGATTCTCAGGATGATTTGTGAATTCACAAACTCACAAGAATCCATCTTAAGGTGCTCCCACTGTACAGTTGAAATTCAACCTGAGCAGTGGTCGGCCCAATCACAGGGCTTCTATGGCAGGGGGAGGAGTTTCAGGCAACATGACGATAACCCCATGCCCCAGGCCTACAAAACAAACAGGGCGGCGGTGGCAGACGGTGATGGTGGCTTAATTTGTATAGCAAAAACGGCCACATTTGTTTATGGACATCTTCCCTCCCCAACATGAAACTAATTTTGGTTTTACCTGGCGCAAGTTGGAGATGTCATTTTGATATGTTTGCTGTGATTGGCTAAAAAGAAACTGTGGTGGGTGGGCACTTCGGGGTGATTTGCTCGAGGCATTCTGCTGCAAGTCCCTCCTTTTTCTACGCTTTCAGATCGATAATGTGGAGAACTCAATTCAGAGTGATACACAGATCAATCTGACGTGAGCCAAGTTACAGGCTACATACAGTTCTTTTAACTTTTCTGGTGGACCTGCGTGAAGTTGGCCCCCATCAAACGCAAACCTACACACAAACTATGTCAATCGTTTGTGTTTCGTTTGTGCTGTTTTGTGCTGCAGAAAGTTTCGTTTGTGCTTCTTTAGTTTTGGAGAAATTAACAATTCTTTTACAGGTCAAATTGGGGTCAGCCCCACAGGAAGCTTCAAAATGCACTAAAACATCCAAAATGGAGTCAATCGTTTGTGCTTCGTTTGTGCTGCAAAATGTTTCGTTTGTGCGATTATGGTTCTTAAGATATTTTCAGTTTTATTTTGGGCCGATGACGTCATCTACCCCCTCAAAATGTTAAATAGCCTAAAAACATGCAGAAAATTATAGAAAATGTTTGTATTTCGTTTGTGCTGTTTTGTGCTGTGCCAATTTTCATTTGCACGAGTTTATTTCTAAAATTATTAATTATTATTTCTGCGGTAATTATAGGACGTCATTTCCGCTCAGCTGACGGCGGCAAACTCTTCAAAACTAGTGGCGAAAACGATCTCAGGCTGTGGAAAAGTCTGTAACTTCTTTAGTAATTTCCTTTTATTCATATTTTATGTAATAATACAGACTTTTCCACCCCAATTTGACCTATAAAAGAATCATTAATTTCTCCAAAACTAAAGACGCACAAACGAAACTTTTTGCAGCACAAAACAGCACAAACGAAACACAAACGATTGTCATAGTTTTTGTGTAGGTTTGTGTTTGATGTGGGGGGGGCCAACTTCACAGAGGCTTCTGGTAGAGGTCCTGAACCCGTGTGTCTCCACTGAGATTTGACTGTGTTGCCTGGACAATTCCACAATACAAAACTTGCGACCCAGGTCCAGTTGTGAACGGTAAGAATGCAGACTACAAGTTTTGTTCTTTATGTTGCAACCAGTCCAAAATTCAGTACATTATGGTCATGAATGTGAGTGTCTTGCCAAAGGACATCACAACAGCACGCATGCAGTAGAAGTCTGAACCACCTGCTAGGCATTGGTATAAATGTATATATGGAAAACATGTCCCTTCTTATACACCATTATACTGACAGATGTAAGCTCGCCACATTTCCTTTGCAACTATATTTCATCTTAACAAATGTGCCTGGTCAGCATTTGAGCATTCACGTGACAGGCGCTTACATAAACCCGGGGCCTGTGTGTGTACAGTATGTGTGTGTGTGTCTTGCTCAAAGGCACAGCTCTCAGGTTGAATGATGGTTTGGCCCTGGCTTTACTCAGGGTTTCCAGTGCGACTCCCTCCTGCACAGAGCGGCTTGTGTCATTGCCCCTGAGTCACTCCGGTGGGCCAGGTGCTTCCCAAGTCCACGCGCTTACAACACACAGCTAAAAATATACGACTGGCTAACAAGACGAATGGGAACTGGGTTTGTTATGTCTGTGGAGTACTTTTGGCGAATGTAGCTTGTATGTCGGGTTATAAGTAAGATTTTCGCATGGTTTGTGAATTTGCGGATTCACAAACCTCACAAAAATCGTACTTATAACCACAAGAACAGCTGTTTCCTTGCTCGATCTCGATGTGAGTGCCGTGCATCAACTGCTGATATTTCCAGTGCACAACGCAGCCAAACTCACTGTATTGCACAAAGACGCGCTAAAACGTGGCATAGAAACGCAAAGAGGTGATATAAATGTAGAAAAGGCTGACAATAAACCAAAAATAGTTTTAGCCGCGTCTCACAGCGCCACAAACTTAGAATTACAAGCCGTTTTTAGTAAGGTGCTGCCCAAGTCCATGTGCTTACGACACTCGGCTAAAAATATAAGACGGATGGGAACTGTGTTATGTCTGTGGAATACTTTTAATGAATGTTGTTTGTATGTTGGGTTATAAGTATGATTTTTTTTTTTTTGTGAGGTTTGTTAATCCGCAAAACAAATATAGCTTGTTAGAAACCGCTATTTCGTGTTTGATGTCGACGCAAGTGCTGCCCGTCACCAAACATATGATATTTCCAGTGCGTAATGTAGCAGACATGAGCCAAACTCAGTGCTGTACATAAAGAGACACTAAAATGCAGAAAAAGTTGACTGGAAATGCTTTTGTGTTTATGCTAGCTTTAGCCACATGTCACAGTGCCATAAACTTAGAATTACAAACCGTTTTTAGTAAGGTGCTTCCCAAGTCCACGTGCTAAGATTGGGTAAGAAGAGGACCTGGGTTTGTCATGTCTGTGGAGTGCTTTTAGTCAATGTAGTCTGTAATCCGTAAAACAAAGCTAATATGTTAGCAACCGCTATTTTGTATTTGATGTTGACGCAAGTGTAGACAATGCTGAAAAGGCTGATCATAAACTGGAAATGGTTTTGTGTTTATGCTAGCTTTAGCCACGTCTCACAGCGCCACAAACTTGTTTTATTAAACATCTTTTAGTAAGGTTCATCCCATGTCCACATGCTTATGACTGTCAGAAAAAATATAAGAGTGGGCAAAAAGGCGAATGGGAATTGCATTTGTTATGTCTGTGGAGTACTTTTAGCGAATGTAGCTTGTAAGTTGGGCTATAGCTCAGATTTTTGTCAGTTTTTTTCTTTTTGGGACGTTTAATTGACAAAGCAATACTCGCACTTTAGCAAAAACTGCTTTTGTTGATGCCGTACATCAACAAAGGTCTAATATTTCCCATGCATAATACATGTAACACGAGTCAAACCCAGTGCGACATAAAGAATTGTTAAAACATGTGCAGAGAAGTTAAATCAGTGCTGAAAAAGCTGACGATAAACAGGAAATGGTTTCCGCAAATTTTAACCACATCAAAAACTTTGAATTCCTTAACACCTTTTAATAATTAATTCATTAATCTTTGCATTTATATAGCACATTTCAAGACACGCATCCGACCACCACCAATACCCACGCACACTCCACTTTCTTACTAGGCAGTGTGGGTGAAGTGCCTTGCCTAAGGACATAACGGCAGTTTTTGCCACTGGCGCCCTCCTGTGGCACCTGGATTTCCCAGCAGTCTCCCATTCAAGGACTAACTAGACCCAGCCTTGCTGAGCTTCTGAGATCTGACGGGATCAGGCTTTCACAAGCCGGTATGGCCACAATATCATAAATATCAAGTCCACGTGCTTATGACATCCAGCTAAAAATATAAGTTTGGGTAAGACAGCGGAGGGGAAATGGGTTTGTTATGTCTGTGGAGTCATTTTAGAGAATGTAGCTTGTATATTGGGTCATAGGTAAATCTTTTGTGAGGTTAGCTTGTGTACTTGGTAAATTGAAATGAAGGTGACACATTGCCATCCACAAGATGAGTCTGAGTCACCCCTCCGGTGCTAAGTCACTTCCCCTCCAGAGCACTATCACAGCACAATCAGCGTGCATCACATCAGGGCTGTCACGTTAAGTACAGCTTTGTATCCTGTTTTTGTATATTTATGGAGCATTATCGCGTGGGAACATGGGTGACGTCGGTTTGTGTTCTAAACATTGGACAGAATCTTACAGCTAACCATAAGGAGGGTTCAAATAGGGCTAATAGAGATGACTAAATGACTGAAACGTGCTTGGATGACATCTAAAACCTCTTCAGGCATGTTTCTGATAAGTGAACAACATTATAGAGAAATACTCCCACGATATTATGGTAGACATGTTCTAAAATGGGCTCGCAAATGTCTTGGTTGAGGATCATGCAAATGTGAATGACAGAAATTTAGAAATATTTTATCCATGCGTTCAGAATTGGGTTTCCTAATAATAACAGTATCAATGTATATTTCATTTTTTATTCTTCTTCTTAGTTTGTTACTGCTTATTATAAACCAGGTATTATGTGCTCTTAATAAAGATTGAATAGAAATGTCTTCAATATAACTGTATAATATATATAGCACCGGATTCCAGCTTTGAAGTACCTGATCAGAGAAATTTCATGCTAACCAAACCTTTGATTGATAAAAGGGTAAAGTCACCATGGTTTACTGACCAAACACGACACGAGTGAATAATCGGAGAGAATAAACGACAATATATCAAAAATCATTCAGGCATTTTCTATCACTGCTTGTCTCTATTCAAAGTCAAGAGAGGGTAAAAGTCCTCTTAGCAACCGGTCAACACAGTCAAACACTGTTGTAACTAATAGAGACTAATGTTTATGTCTGAGCAGAACGCCAATCATGGGGCTCCAAATGCCTGGGATTGTAGCCGGTTTTATTTATTTATTTAATCCTTTAATTGAAACGCTGTAGAGAAAAGAAACATTTACATACCAGACATACTGTATATACACTGTATTCCAAATTATTATGCAAATTATATTTTTCTCAATATAAACGACAGTCATCATATTTTTTAAAGTCATCAACCTTTATAGTACAAATGCTACTGAACAAACCTCCCAATGATAGCAGGATTTTTTCGAAAACTAAAAAAAAAAAAAACTTAAAATGCACTGTTCCAAATTATTCTGCACAACAGAGTTTCAAACCGTGATATTGTTGTAAAGAACTGAACATTTTTTTTGGTTCTCTTACCAGGTCAAGTTCCATTTGAACAGAGGACCCTTATTTGATGGGAGCTTCACAATTCTTACATCCACTGAACTTGTGAGTTTGTGGAGAGTTTCTGATTGAATTTCTTTGCAGATGTCAGAACAGAGTCCCAGAGCTGCTGTTTGGATGTGAACTGCCTCTCGCCCTCATAGATCTTTGGCTTGAGGAGGCTCCAAAGGTTCTCAGTAGGGTTGAGGTCAGGAGGATGGGGGCCAATTCAATTCAAGTTTATTTATATAGCACATTTAAAACAACTTCAGTTGACCAAAGTGCTTCACATAAACGTCAACAAAGAAGAAACATATATGTATACGTATGCATATATACAGATAACAGGATGTGAAAACTACAATAAAAAAACAAGATAATTAGCTAGTCCTAAATGCCAGGGAAAAGAGGTGAGTTTTCAGTCTGGCCACACCATAAGTGTCTCTTCTTTTATGCCCACAGCCAATGATGCAGAGGGGTTCCTCGCAGCATGACATGGTGCATTGTCCTGCGCGAAGATGATTTTGCTATGATTCTTGTTTTTGTACCATGGAAGAATGTGGTCAGTCAAAAACTCCACATATTTATCATTTTTAAGTTTTCGTGAAATATCTAAGGTTTTCATACCTTCTCCAAGATATTCAACTATTTCAGGCATTTCAGAACTAGAGTGTGAGGGTTTGGTGTGTTCCCCCTCCCGTCTGTGTCTGCACCTCTCTGGGGAAGTGGCTGAGCTTCACCTGCAGCTCATCACCACTCATCCCCACTACAGCCCTCTCCCTGTGAACTCTGGGTTGTCACTTCATTCCTCATCTACCCTGTGTCAATTGCTTGTCTATGTCCACTTTGTCTAGCCTGTCCTCGTCGTCCAGTCTATCTGCAACCCATGAGTCTTCCCCCAGTGTCATCCTGCCAGTCCACGTCTCCAGTCAGCTCCCAGCACCACATCCTGCACCTCTTTAAAACCTACCTGCGCCTTTGTCTCTGTTTTGGGGTCTTTCATACACTCAAAACATGACAGAGATCCTTTTTCTTTCCCATATTGCTTGAGTCTGGTGCTCTGCTTAATAATGTTGAAGTAGTTTGTTCTGAAGTAGTTTTTCCTTTAGTTGGACTCACCAGGCAAACTCGTCGGCTCAGGAGTCTGAGACTGATTTCACCCAAAGAGCCTGAGACACAAAACCACCCATGAGTTTCACGGGAAAACAAAACATTTTACCTTTATGACATTGAAGCACAGTTTGCATAATAATTTGGAAAAAAGATTAACTCATGTGGTTAGTTTGTTAGCTCTGTTAACAATAAAACATACTACAAAAAATGGTCCAAATGTTTCGGGATTTTCACTAAGGGAGGAATAATCTGATGTGGCATTGCAAGATAAGTTTATACTAACAAACTTTGTATTTTAAAGTACATTTATTTTTTTCTAAGTATGACTTGGTTTGGCGATATTGTGCCACAATGGTATGGTATTTTTTCTTTTTAATTAAGAAAAGAAAAATCTTCTCTCATCTGTCACCAACGATGAAAATTCCATCCAAAATGCAGAAATTATTTACGCCCAAGGAACACATTTTTCTGATTGATTAAGCATTAATTTTACAAAATAAAGTTGTTGTTTAGTCAAACCTATGGTGTAAATTTAAGTTCCGATTTATTTATAACAATATGGTTGCTACAAATATTGAATTGCCTCTACATAGTCTATGCCATATCAGCTGCCCATGTCCAGGCAAGAAGCAAAATTATGAACTTATGAAGAAAAATAGAAAAAGATTTTTAATAAAAAATAACAATGTTGAAGGAACTCTAGCCTATGCTCCTACTGTTTTAGAGAAAGGTCCTGTAATCACAACTGACCCTGTGCCGCCAGAGCCTTAAACTGCAGATAGAGACACGTGCAAGTTTGTCTCATTCTCAGTATATGGACACACCGGGTCTCATGTGAAAGCTCAGAACCTCCAGAATCCCTCCCTGAGCTGCAGAGGCTGCACTAGCACTGATTCATGTTGGCTGCAGGTGCTGGGGTTCAGGGAGTGACCAATCAAATCAGAGATCTTACGTTTTAACACACTGGATTTCAGCGTTTGGAACTGGCAACCCCAAATCTGGGCTACAGCGTCCATATTACACTAGTTTCTGCATATTTAGGTTGAGGAAAACACCCTGTTCCACCTTGTGATGTCATGTGGTAATACAGGAGGTGCTCCACTGTGTTTTTACACTCCATACACCTTCAATAGAATCATTTGGATAATTGCCAATACAGTATTCGCTGAACAAAAGGTAACCGTTAACTTAAACTACCGCTTTATAACATCACAAGGTGGAACAGAGCATTTTGAGCTTTGGAGATGTAGACAGAATCATAATGTAGTGTTTTGATGAGGTAATAACATTGGAACATGCCTTAAACTCAATATTTGACCTAATATTTGAAGTATGTTTAAGTGAAATGAGGAGTCTAACCTGCCATATGCACTTTCAGTCAGATTTGCACTTCCATTACTTTTCTACGGCTAATATTTGGGATCATGGTGTAAGAGTTTTCCCCACACATGACCCATATACATTTCAGGGCCTAGGGGCAAAAGGCAGGGTACATTTTGGAAACTACCACAAACTTCATCGCTACCACAGTTCACACTCACTTTACATTCCATAGACCAGGGCCGTCTATGGAGGAAACCACAATGCACAGACAAGCACATAACAGTGACACTTTCATATTAGATATAGTAGGGTTCTCGAAAGCGTC
Source organism: Odontamblyopus rebecca (assembly GCA_030686955.1). NCBI lineage: Eukaryota > Metazoa > Chordata > Actinopteri > Gobiiformes > Gobiidae > Odontamblyopus > Odontamblyopus rebecca. The sequence goes on from CM060675.1 coordinate 20,529,788, forward strand.
GAAAATCAGACACTAATACCAAAACTAGCATCAAAACTCGATACTCACTGGAGCAGTACAGACATGAAGCTTTCCTGAATATCTTTGGAATAATCTTGAGCTGTATCAGAACAAGTATAAGAATAAGACGATGGTACCTGGACCACTGGGGGATTTACATAGATATAAGACCACAAGGGTATATAAAAGAAAATACTACAATTCAGTGTAGAAAATCACATTCTATTGTCTAAATAATAGTTTTTTTTTTTTTTTTTTTCCTATTATTGTGGTATTGGAATCCGTATTGAGTGTCAAGTTTATTCCTTAGTGTCAAAATCGAGATAGAGTCTAAGAAAATCTTGTATCTAAATTGACGCAATACCGTATATTGAGTTATTAAACCATTAATCTATTTATAACAATAATAATAATATCAAAAACAATGAAATTTTTTTCTGGACTATAAGTCACTCCAAAGTATAAGTCGCACCAGCCAAAAAATCCACAATGAAAAAAAAAAAAAAAACATATATAAGTCGCACTGGACTATAAGTCACATTTTTTGGGGGAAATTTATTTGATCAAATCAGACTCCAGGAATGGACATTTCATCTTGAAAAATTATAAATGACAGTAATAACAACAAAACAGAGAAGAACAGGCTGAACATGTGTCTGGTTTGTTCACGTCACATACGAACAGTTATTCAGAAAACTAGAGCAGAAACAACAGAACAAAATAAGTTTACTGAACTCTCCATCCCACTCCAAATCACTAAATCTATTGAATTCTTCATCCTCGGTGTCACTTCTGAGCTTCTACTCCACTTCTACTCCACCAACTCCAGCTAAATCCAGCTTTTAGTCTGTGATGAGTTTTTCTGTTTTCTTCATTGCAGTTTGAGTTTCCTGCGCTTTTCTCCAGTCAAACACAAGTTTCTCGCTCACTCCAAACTTTCTTTCTGCTGCTCGTTTACCGTTTTCAGCTGCAGATTTCAGGACTTGCAGCAGGACAGCAGCTCTTTCTGCAGGAGACATGCTCAGTAGAGTGAGAAGTGACAGTGGAGCAGGAGGAAGGAGCATAAGGCGGAGCAGATACTGGTACACAAGCCTAGAGCGCCCCCTGTCAGTGTGAAAATAACCAACATGTGAAATTATAGATTTAAGTGTGACTTATAGTCCAAATAGACATGTAGAGTATGTTAAAGAGCCAAGAGGAATTCGGTTTTATTTGGTACTTTAATTTACACTACTCTTAATAAGTTAGGGATATTGTTATTTACATGTGCTTTTCCTATTTGGTCTGAATTTTAATGAAATAAGTAAAAGTTCCCTTTGATATTACTGATAATGAATGAGAAAAAAAACACAATTTTCATGAGTTTAATATTTATTACCCCAACAATTTAAACAATAACAAGGATAGCCCCAAATAACAAAAATTGACAATGTCAGTAGCGGCTGTTTCCACCATTTGCTGCAATGACAGCTTGACAGCGACATCTCATGCTCCTCACTAGCCTCATGATGTTGTTCTGAGGCAATGCGTTCCACTCTTCAACAGCGTTCCACAAGTGCTACATGCAGTTCTGCCGGGTCACGTGGGGGCGGAGTACGATCATCTAGTCTCTGCTTCAGTTGGTCCCAGACGCTCTGTGAGGTTCAGGTCAGGGGACACTGCTGGTCAAACCATATGAAGCAATCTGACTTCCGGAAGTCGAGCTGTGACAATTCTGGCACGATGTGGTGGAGCATTATCATCCATGAACAGAAAGTTGTGCTGGCGGAACTGGGGGATGATGATGGGTTCAATGATGGCTCTGAGGTAAGGAACTGCAGTGACTGAGCCATCAACAATAACCAAATCTGTTTTGCGCTGACTGGTGATGCCTGCCCAGACTGTTGCACCTCCTCCACCAAAGGGAACCCTGGGGACCATGTTGACCTTAGCGTATCGCTCACTTCACCTTCTCCAGCAACGCTGAAGACCATCATTTCTTTGTTCATCAGTGAACAGGACGGCAGACCACTAATGTATTGTCAGTGGAGGCACCTGCAATGGTCGTCTGGCATTCAAGCCAAAGTGGTGGAGTCGGTTGCGATGGTTTGTCTGGAAACCCTAGTGCTCCTCACATCTCGTAAACAGGCCTGCAGCTGTGTGGCAGTTGCATAAGGATGTCTGAGTGCATAGGTCCTTAGGCACTGGTCATCGTTGCTGTCTGTCGCTCGTGGGGCTCCAGTCCTGGGTCTCTCACAAACTCTGCCAGTAGTTCTGTGGCTTGATGCGAGTCTGCTGATGACACTTTGAGACACATCAAGTTCACGAGCAACATCTGACTGCCTGCCACCGACCCGAAGGTGGTTAAGTGACGTCGTGTGTTCATGGCTGTTTGAAGAATGAACTTGGAATGATTTACTGACAATACCAGCTTTTTATGCCCACAGAATGTTGAAATTGATGCCACATTGAAAAGGGTTGTCTGGCTGCTGGAGACCATTACCTGGAAAACGCAAAATGAGGTGTGTCTACCACCCCAATACAATTGCCTCCCTATCCCAAAAATCTTTGAAGTGAAACAAGCACCATATGTATGACATCCACTGGCTCTCTCACAATATCCCTAACTTATTGTGAGTAGTGTATTCTAGTCAAGACTATATGGTGAAAGCTGCTAAATAGCAAATAAATTGAATTTAAAAAAAAAATCTATTGATGTTACATAGCATTTTCTTGGATATCAGGTAATAATTAGGGGTGGGATAAGATTTAGTTTCCGCGAGACGAGACACAAGACTGGATCGACAAAAATGAGACAAGATGAGATTTTGACAGGCTATAATTATATTTAGGCTATAATAAATACATTTTGCATTTCAGTTCCCAGCTTTAGCCTCTGCTTTTAGGGACTACACATTCTCAAAAAACATAATCCTCCAGTATTTTTTCAATCCAACCTTAAAAACATGAGGAAAACAATCCCACGAGATCACTTTTACAATGTTGTGGCAATTTTGTCTCCATGAGATCTTGTGGCACGAGATCTTGTCACATCCCTGGTAATAACGAATGCAGAAGCTACCGACAGGGTCACCTTTTTAGTTCAATCCGGCACATTGTTATTAAGAATCATGGGAAACCAACTCTGACGCAGACGCTCGCTCCCCATGGTGCAATATGAGAAAAGATTTTGAGCTCTATATGCAAATAACAACATGACACTAGACAGTTGGATCAGTTTCACGATGCAGTAGCCAAACATAACGGAGGACTAAGTGAGCGGGGTTAAAAGTTCAAAGTGAAATATGTCCCTGATTCATGGATCAAAATCAAGCACAGGCCCTTTAAAGCCCCGCTGTGTAACTTTTTTTGGCCAAAAACACAAATATGTTCTTTCATTTTGGATTTTATTGTGCAGAAAAACAGGGGGAAACATGAGTCCTCGCTTCTCCACAAACCTGACTCCTTTTTTGGCCTGAAGGAAGGTGTTTGTTCGGTGTGTCTCCATGGAAATGTTGTTCCTTTGGCTGTAATATTTCACAAAAAGGCATAAAAATCTCCATGGAGAATGTTCCAAACTTTGGTTTTAACTTTCAATTAATATGGAACCAGGCAGGCGATGTGTAAAAAATTACACAGCATTGCTAATAATAAAAACAAAATGAAGCAAATCTGACTTGACAGCTGGGACAACACAAATGAGAAAATGTCTATTAAAAGTGTACTATGTAGATGGTAACGTTTAATGCCGTACTGTGGAACATTCTAAGCAGTCTTATCGTATGGAGACATTATCAGCAGCTGTCACTGTGTTTTTCTGACATTTATTGGTGATGTTTTTACTTTCTACCATCTTATAATGTTGTTCCCTCATCAAAAACATGCATCCGTACAAGTATGAGTCATTTAGCGATCTCTCCTGGGCCCTGTTTGAATCCTCCTGCATGATCCCAACCAAAACTCAGCCCACAAGTCTACGTCACCCATGCTCCCACGTGACAATTCTGATAATGATTCAGAAGATTATAACTATATAGCAGATTCAAACACAATATATTCTTTACATGTATTTATTATATTTTTTTGTATATATTTTTAGTTTGAAGTGTCATTGTTCCCCATTCATTCCGATTCATTCAGACTGAACACGGACAGAAGAAGATGGAGATAAAAACATTTCCAGCACCAAAATGTCTGGTTGTTCTGTGTGAGGTTGTCAGAATCGCATGAGGACCTGGCAGTCGGACGCCGTTTGTCAAAGTTCAGCTTGTTGAGCAAATATTTGTGATATTTTGATGAAAATCTTTTCTCAGAGCTCGACAAGCTGCTGAGTTCTGCCGTACTTCTGTTGCCAAAATCCCTGCGCAAACGAGTCTATGTCACCACTGTTTGCTCACTAAAAGGGTCTATATATTCATCCATTTGTCCATGAATAAATCTGTCTTCTTTTGTGACCTTGCAGTTATTTGCTCCACATGATAAACATCCTTTATTTTACTTTTCCATCAGGTAATTGTGGGAGGCAGCAGCCTAAGCCAGGAGACCGTTATCATTTTCTTGTCAATTAAGAGTCAAATTGAAGTGAAAATTACTATTGTTCTTATGGTATTTGGAAAAAATTCCCAACTGCACAAAGGACGGTTCTCATGCAATTTTGACCCCTAAACAGTTTTCAGTTCCACGTTGCACATCTTTCCAAAATGTTGCCAGTTTAGGGCAGCTCCAGAATATCTGACAATGACCCCCCACCAGACCACAGCCCCTCCCCTCCTTATCCAAAGTCCCACCAAAGTGACATGTAATGAAAGGAGTTCTAAAGAATCTAATTTTAGTTTTCCATTCAAACTCTCTTAGCACTGGGCTGTTTGTAATTTTATGTCCCTCCCGAAGCGTCATTTCCCATTCTTCATCCTTAATTATTCTATTCTTTTCTAATTCCCATTTCTCCTTAATATGTAGTGTGTTCTTAAAATGTGTCGATTGGTCACATTAGTCAAAATGTTAAAGTAGTCTTGCCTACAATTTCATACCAAAACAATCCATCTATCCAGACTTAGGACCAGCACAAACCCTCGCTCGTGACCCCTTCTGAACATACAGTCGACCGGTAAACGCATTCAAAAGCTGAGTCGATGTGCGCAGTCACGGTGAGTCACGGGTCACGTTTCAGAGCGCTGTCACTGCGGTTTGTAGCTCGTATTCAAATGTTCACACTATCCTCTGCGTCATCGTCTACAGTCAGTGTGGAAGAACAGAGCCCCCGGTGCCCTCACATATCAGGTGTGGATGTGATGTACCCCCCATGGAGACGACATTAATCTGCTGTCACTTAGCCCAGCTGGAATAAACGTGGGGAGAAAATGTGTGCAGAAAATAAATCATGTAGTTGAGCAAAATGCATCTTGCCCCAAGTACAGATACATGGAGGTCAAAATAAGTCCCGTAAAGCATCTGATAATCAGGAAGTGCGTGCTAGCATGCTAGTCGTAAGCTTTACTGTAAACAGAAAACTCTTATCTCTGAAAGTTGTGAAAAGTGCTTATAAACCATAGACTGTATAAAGAAGTGAACTAAGCGAACTAAGTTTGTTAAAGGACAAAATAGCGGAATAAAAACCCCAGGGGTCCGTCCGGAGGAGCTGGAGGAAGTGGCTGGGGAGAAGGAAGCTTGGGAGCCCCTGCTTAGACTGCTGCCCCCGCGACCCGGCCCCGGATAAGCGGAAGAAGATGGATGGATGGATGGATGGATGGAAAAACCCCAGGATCATATAGACCAGGCATGTCCAAACTACAGCCTGGGGGCCAAATGTGGTCCTCAGACCAATTGTTTTGGCCCTCAGGCTTCCAAGTGAATTGGCCCATAATACAGTAAGTACAGTAGTACTTTTTACTGCATGTTTTTGAAATCTACCTTGATCAAGTAAATGTAGTGTGTCATTTTGAGGGTCTAAGCCTGAACAAAGGTCTGGAGGGTCATAAATGCACAGATCTGAATTATTCACTGTTTTGACCATGAGTCTATGATCCCCAATCGGCCCTCACACTGGTCTGTGTTCTAATATGTGGCCCTTGATGAAAAAAGTTTGGACACCCCTGATATTAGGCCCTTTCAGTGTTCGTAAACAGTGGTGACGTCGGCTCGGTTGCACATTTTGGCAACAGAAGTACGGCAGAACTCAACAACTTGTCAAGCTCTGCGAAAGGATTATCGTCAGAGGATCACAAATATTTCCTCAACAAGCCGACTTTGACAAATGGCGTCCGACTGCCAGATCCTTGTGCGATCAGTGAGTAAAACTTTAAAGCTTTAGTTTTCCAGTGGTGATTCTGACAACCTCACACAGAACAACCAGATATTTTGGTGCTGGAAATGTTTTTTATCTCCGTCTTCTTCTGTCCGTGTTCAGTCTGAATGAATTGGAACAGGGAACGAGTCTTCTGTTGCCAAAATGCATGCACAGCTTTTTTTTTTTATCACTTCCGCCCTAAAAGGTTCTATAGAGAGGTTAATATGAATATTTTAAGACCAAAATAACGAGGCTCACTGCAGCAGTTACAGAGAGAGGAGCCACAATATTCCAGGGGTTAGGGTTAGGGTTAGGTTTAGGGTTAGTCAAAGGGAACTAGAGTCAGAAGAAGCCGGAAGTGCCAGCACATGAACTTCCTGTTTGTAAAACTGGGACACCCCTGGTTCGAGGTGGTTGGTAATAATAAAAATGGTGAAACGAGTGCGTTCACTCACTCATGACTGTGAGACATGTGAGTCAGTATAGTCATATTTTTGTGTTTTGGTCATTTTTGAGCAGCTTTTCTGTATTTTACTTTTACAAATGACAATTTATGGCTCTCTTTACTGTTGGTGGGATCAGATTGGTCTAAAATAGGGACACCTGGGACATTTCTTGTATAAAACTTGGAGAAATCAGTGGTTTTGGATAAATCTGCTGGGACAGGGGACACAGGGCTCAAAACTGGGACTGTCCTGGGTAAATAGAGGCGTCCGGTCACCCTATACATGCATCTATGTTATATGTTATAAACTGTTACAAATAAAGTGAATAATCAGGATGCTTGGAGTAAGTGAGGAATAACATTGGACCACTGCAAACTGTTTAAAATGAACTAGTTCTGTGTTTCACGTTTGCAATATAGCAAAAAATCTGGCACAGCGCCTTTAATCGGAGATCTACCGTAATGACCAGTCGCATACTTCATTTGCAAAACGCGAACAAGCTTATTGGCCGATTCCTGAATTCAAAACATTCCAGTCCACAGACGTCAACTGTCCGAATGTCTTGGCTAAGCTAAGCCACTAGAGCTCAACCACATATGCGTGCTACATGTTACTGCTACATATGTTCTTCCAACATTACCTCAGCTCCCCTGGACAAAATATGTACCAGGATTTCTGTGGTTCTGTCAGATAGTAACAGGAGCGCCACTGGGACATGATAACCTTTTGTGTAGTCTTAACAAACTGTCTGTAAAACATGTGGAATGTTTCACAGCTAATATATATAATGTAATCTATGGCATTCCGTGGCTAATCATACAAATGTACCTGCCAAAAATCCAGCTGTCCTATAACCTCAGTGCTCACCTCATTTGACTTCAGCCGGACAATTCGATACTTTATTTAGTACTTTCCTATGACTAGTTTAAATGAGACATTTAGAAAAAAAAAAATTTGAGCTCTGAAATTTTTTTGGAGCTCTGAAAATTCACTTTTTCCCTAAACCACACACGCACACACCCTACTCAGTAAACTGCATATTTTGCTCTACACTGCACATTTTGGATGTATATTTTTTAGCCTGCATTAAAGCTGAATTGTGTAACTTTTCTGGTGGAAGATCTGCTCAGGCTTTTCTCCAAGGAGATGTTCTTGCTTTGTCTGGAATGCCTCACAGTATGGTATTAAACTATCTTTCTATCTTCATGGAAACCAAACCAAGTTACAGGTCGAAACTGTGGAGAGTAGGGTGACCAGACATCCCTATTTACAGTCCCAGTTTTGGGCCCTGTGTCCCCTGTCCTTGCAGATTTATCCAAAACCAGTGATTTGTCCCAGTTTCATAAAATAAATGTCCCAGGTGTCCCTATTTTGGACCAATTTGATGTAAACCAGGACTAAATTAAGACTAACCCATGACTAAACCAAGTCTATTTCAGGTGTAAACCAGGACTAAACTTGGGCTAAAATAGGACTGTATCGCTTCCAAAAGAGGCATAACCAGAGGAGCATAACTTGCATTTCTTTAGCCAAAATCCAGAAGACTGCGCTTCTGTATTTTGGCTCAGATTACACTGACCCTGAGTCGAGAATGCACAATGCTACACGCTTTTTTTCATAACTTAATTTGTACCAAACATCCCAACCCGGTTGTGCCCCAGTTTTAAATTTTGAAATTCTGGTCACGCTAGCAGCGAGGCGACCCCCTCACAGTCAGAATGCCTGTTTTTCTACGTGTTTTTGAGCTATAAAACCTACAAACTACTACTACTACTACTACTAATACTAATACTAATACTAATACTAATACTAATACATTTTATTTGTAATGCACCTACAGCAGGTAGATTCCATAAAATATAATTACAAACATGCAAAAGAAGAAAACTACATATACATAAAATGGTTTTCATATAAAGTGTTTCTGTAGGCCATTTTAAAAAGAAGCATTTTTATACCTCTTTTAAAGGCCTGGACACTCTGGAGCCCTCAGGGACTCTGGGAGGGCGTTCCACAGGTGAGGGGCAGCTGTCTCCCCTTGTGGAGAGTTTGGTTCGAGTCTGGTGAAGGCAGGAGGTGGACGTGGACTGGAGATGTCTGGAGGTGGTGTGCAGGGTGAGGAGCTAAATGTAAGATTGAGCCATTTAAAGTCACACGGTGGAACATTCCAGGCAGAGCAAGGACATATTCATAGAGACAAGCAGGTGATGGCCTCCCAACCAAAAAGTTAATTAACCTGTAAAACCTTGAAAAGTTAATGTTTTTTTTGCCATTACCTTCAGCACAACATATTCCTGTGGCAGTCAGGTATCATTTGAAGGAAGCCCGGATCAGAAAGACTTTTACTTTGTGCTTTAAAATGTATTTAGAAAATCATCTCATTTGCCGTGGTCAGGTTGTGTAGACAGTAAATACAAGCCTATTCAGCTGGTTTTAACCTATTTGGTGGAGGGTTTGTGCGATGCTTTTCTTCATGAAGATGTTATTGCTTTGTATGGAATGTTTCTATCAACATAGAGATTACAGGGTCAGATCTGTGGAGAGGTGACCCCCACTCACAGTCAGAATATTTATAGTATTTCGAGGTATTTTCAAGCTATAAAACCACCTGTAAATTGAATAAATGTAAGTGTAAATGACATCTCCATAGAAACATGCAGGTGAGCTCTGTCCGTGCGTGTGGCTGTGGTTTGGCGAGCTCACGTAGGTTTGTTTAGGGCCTCAGTGTGGTTTCAAGCAGCGTTGTGTAACCATATTTTGGCGTAAATGAAAAAAAAAGAAAAAGAACACATTATCCACTTCTCGCTACCACGACAACGGCACTTTGTTGTGATGACGTTTCTGGCGCCGTGCCGTACAGGAGTAGGTGGATATCAAGGCCAGTTTTCAATTGGAAGTTAGCGGAAATTCTTCTTTTATTAAGCCATTTTTTCCCTTTAAAATGTGCAAAATATAACAATGATCCACTGGTGTCATATCTTAGGAACAAAGCAGACAAAAGAATATGTTCTTGTGAAGTGACACATGCTCTCATCAGTAGCTCTAGCACACTGTCACTGATAAGCATATTTTGTTACTATTAGTGGCGTTTGAGCTGCACCAGGATCAGTTAAAGGTGATGTTAGTTTGTAGTACATGTGAAGTCAGAAGGTGGATTAGAGCCAACAGTTGTCCTTCAAGGTCCAAGAATCTTTTTATCAACTGGAGTGTTTACTCATCTGGGAGTAACATTAATTTTATTTAATTAGGTTTTTGGATTCATATTATAATAAATATTTTGACTTTTATTCAAAGGCCCTAATCCTTTTTTTTACTCATAAAACCATTTGTTGTGTTAAATTTACCCATTTGAGTGAGGTCGTCTACCTCCTCACAGCTGAAACCTCCAGATAAGCTAGATTTGAGCAATAAAAACACCTTAAATTAAATAAATGCATTAAAAGCCATTCTGTGGAACAGTGTTTGTCTAACTGGAGGCACTTGGACAGCTCTTCAGTTTGTGGGTTTGGCTAATGTACAGTTCATTTAATCCACTTTTCTCTCCACCTTGGAATAATGTCTTGATTGGAACTACAGTGGAAATGGTGAAGTCCACTTTAGACGAGATTAGACCTGGAATAGTCCTGTAATATTTGGTGGTACTCGGAAAGCCAAATCTTGTCTTTGGTGGTACTCCTGAGTTTGAGAGCCACTGCTCTTACTTGAATCCATGGTAGCAAGTAGACAAGTAGCTGGCAGAGCATCCTACCGCAACATATAGGCTGATATATGATGCCAGACTGTGGAGCAGGCCGTGCAAAGCGACTAGCTGGACCCTTACATTGTGCTACTTTTAACTTTTAACTATTGTTGCAAATACCTACCTTAATAAACTTCTTTTTTTTCTGTTTTCCTCCTTTCAACTGTCAAAATTCACCTTTCACCCCCACTGTCCTGGTCTGTAGCGCTCCGCGGTGAGGTGCATTCCTTCATAAATGCAGCTTAGTCGATCCACTATCATAACAGCGCTCCTATGGGCCCTGCGGTATGCCTGTTATGTCTTCCTTACACCCTTTTATAATTAATTTACTGTGTCGTCAACGTGTCTACGGAAATATAAGTCATTTAAACTTGCTGATTTGAAAATTAAGTCTTCACGAGTAGACGTGTTGGGAGAAGACCATCTATGCTTTTATTACCGTTGGCAAAAACATGTGGGCTAAATCATGCTAGCGTAACGAAATATGGAAGATAAACTATGGTGGTCACGGTAATTATCGCTCTTGCCCCCTCAAAGAAAAGATATTATTAATTTTGGAGCGGTTTTAGCGTCGGCTTTGGGGTTACGGAGTGGTACGTTTTGGGTCACTGGACTGCACTTTTACCTCAAAAGACTTCCAAGATGGATCTCCAGATTTGCTTTTGGGAATTTTCTTGGCTTCCATCGCTCCAAGACATTCCGGCGCCTTGTACATACATCCCACATAAATATCATCGCTTTGGCAAAAAGGAAATATGTTGAAATGTATATCTGTATAAGGGAAAGACGATGCGAGGACAAGCCGTGCCCAGGGTGGTGAGGTTGTCTGAGGGCTGCACGAATACCGGAATGACCCCGTTTTACAAAAGGTTTTACGGGACTTTACATTTTATGTTTTCAATTAAGTTTTATGTTTAGATGGTTTAAGAACAGATGACCCCTCCCCACTGCGGATAATGTCGGGCTTTAAAGGCCACTCCAGTGATAGCTGGAATTCTTTGGACAAGGTTATGATGTTGATTATGTTGTTGAGATAGTTCAGGCTAAACTGTAGGTTTTCAGTTTAAAGGGGTTTTAAGTGACATGTTTAAATAGTGGTATAAAAGGCAATGCAGCTATTTTCAACCTTCACATTTGCAAAAACGAGTATTTTTTGGTCCGAGCTTTGGATATAGGTCAAGTACTCATTATTTTTGCAACACTTATTGCTTCTGCTACATTTTTCATCAGTCATTTTGTTTATTTTATGCTAGTTTGAATTTCCTTAATTAAGGAAATTAAGGCTGTTTATGTGTTTGGAATTTCGAAGCAAACCTGATGGTTGGAGATGCTGCATGATGCTGGTGGACTGTGCCATTGCCACTTGACGATAAATTAACTGTGTAAGATTTGCTAGTTGAAATCTTACTGACAAACTTTGGAGCCAGGCCACAGCTTTGACATTACAATCATGCATGTTAAAGGTTCTGCCGATGGAACATTTATGTCACATTTGTGTTTGTGGAGATGTTTTGCTTTGCTTAGAATATCTGACCAATAACTTGGTCTGGTGGCACCACTCGATAAGATACACAATTTATTGAATGCAAATTTGTTTCACTCCAATACAGCTATACAGTTATAAAGCAGCTCGTAGGTTCAAAATGAGACAACTGCGTACTATCTGCATCGAATTATAATGTTATTTTGTTGTTGATTTTTGTCCTCCAAGAACCAGGAAGTAAGGCTGGTGCGCTGTTAGCATGCTAGTTGTTTTAGAATCGATTTAACGATTTTACTGATCACTTTTAAAGCTTGTTTAGGTCTTGCACCAAGGTTACATTTCAGAACTTTTAACCCCGCATGATCCTCCCGCAGCCTTAGATCCTCAGGCAGGTTCCTGTGGCTGTTCTTCTTCAGCCTTAGATCCTCAGGCAGGTCCCTGTGGCTGTTCTTCTTCAGCCTTAGATCCTCAGGCAGGTCCCTGTGGCTGTTCTTCTTCAGCCTTAGATCCTCAGGCAGGTCCCTGTGGCTGTTCTTCTTCAGACTTAGATCCTCAGGCAGGTTCCTGTGGCTGTTCTTCTTCAGCCTTAGATCCTCAGGCAGGTCCCTGTGGCTGTTCTTCTTCAGCCTTAGATCCTCAGGCAGGTCCCTGTGGCTGTTCTTCTTCAGCCTTAGATCCTCAGGCAGGTTCCTGTGGCTGTTCTTCTTCAGCCTTAGATCCTCAGGCAGGTTCCTGTGGCTGTTCTTCTTCAGTCTTAGATCCTCAGGCAGGTTCCTGTGGCTGTTCTTCTTCAGTCTTAGATCCTCAGGCAGGTTCCTGTGGCTGTTCTTCTTCAGTCTTAGATCCTCAGGCAGGTTCCTCTGGCTGTTCTTCTTCCGCCTTAGATCCTCAGGCAGGTTCCTGTGGCTGTTCTTCTTCAGCCTTAGATCCTCAGGCAGGTCCCTGTGGCTGTTCTTCTTCAGCCTTAGATCCTCAGGCAGGTTCCTGTGGCTGTTCTTCTTCAGCCTTAGATCCTCAGGCAGGTCCCTGTGGCTGTTCTTCAGCCTTATATCCTCAGGCAGGTTCCTGTGGCTGTTCTTCTTCAGCCTTAGATCCTCAGGCAGGTCCCTGTGGCTGTTCTTCTTCAGACTTATATCCTCAGGCAGGTCCCTGTGGCTGTTCTTCAGCCTTATATCCTCAGGCAGGTTCCTGTGGCTGTTCTTCTTCAGCCTTAGATCCTCAGGCAGGTCCCTGTGGCTGTTCTTCTTCAGCCTTAGATCCTCAGGCAGGTCCCTGTGGCTGTTCTTCTTCAGCCTTAGATCCTCAGGCAGGTTCCTGTGGCTGTTCTTCTTCAGCCTTAGATCCTCAGGCAGGTCCCTGTGGCTGTTCTTCTTCAGACTTAGATCCTCAGGCAGGTCCCTGTGGCTGTTCTTCTTCAGCCTTAGATCCTCAGGCAGGTCCCTGTGGCTGTTCTTCTTCAGCCTTAGATCCTCAGGCAGGTTCCTGTGGCTGTTCTTCTTCAGCCTTAGATCCTCAGGCAGGTCCCTGTGGCTGTTCTTCTTCAGTCTTAGATCCTCAGGCAGGTCCCTGTGGCTGTTCTTCAGCCTTATATCCTCAGGCAGGTTCCTGTGGCTGTTCTTCTTCAGCCTTAGATCCTCAGGCAGGTCCCTGTGGCTGTTCTTCTTCAGCCTTAGATCCTCAGGCAGGTCCCTGTGGCTGTTCTTCGGCAGCCTTAGATCCTCAGGCTGGTCCCTGTGGCTGTTCTTCTGCCTTAGATCCTCAGGCAGGTCCCTGTGGCTGTTCTTCTTCAGCCTTAGATCCTCAGGCAGGTCCCTGTGGCTGTTCTTCTTCAGCCTTAGATCCTCAGGCAGGTCCCTGTGGCTGTTCTTCTTCAGCCTTAGATCCTCAGGCAGGTTCCTGTGGCTGTTCTTCTTCAGCCTTAGATCCTCAGGCAGGTCCCTGTGGCTGTTCTTCTTCAGCCTTAGATCCTCAGGCAGGTTCCTGTGGCTGTTCTTCTTCAGCCTTAGATCCTCAGGCAGGTCCCTGTGGCTGTTCTTCTTCAGCCTTAGATCCTCAGGCAGGTTCCTGTGGCTGTTCTTCTTCAGCCTTAGATCCTCAGGCAGGTCCCTGTGGCTGTTCCAAAGCCTAGGCTCTGGACAAAGCCTGATGGAGCCTTCTCAGTCCGGGATTTCGGCTTTGGAATTACCCATCTGAGGAGATAAGGCTCCTCCATCCGTATCATCTTTTAAAGAAGGGGTTCATAACCTTTTAGCCGCTGAGGCCCAGTGCAGAATGGCCCGGGGCCCATTAAATATTAACACGGTATAGATTTAATTGATCTCACTCATTTGTATTAATTAATAAATCAAATCCACTCACGGTTTAACAAGCTAAATCCTGAATAAAGTTTAATGAATGACATGACACAATGTGATCACCACAAAGATTTGCATTAAACCTATATTAACTTTTGCTAATAATTCATGGAATAAATCCAGCAAGAAAAAATGTAAAGGCTTAACTCAGGCTTATTAATAATAAAACCCGATGTTTAGATTTAACTTTGAACAAACAGCAAATTTTGATTCAGGACTCTAAAAATTAATTACGTATGTTCGCAGTCCCACGGCCCTCATCCTTATGGCCTTATGGTGAAGAATCACTGTTTTAAATCACTTCTCAAAATTCATTTTTATCGGCTGACCTTCCTTTAGCTGGTTTTGCCTTGATTTTATTCCTTATTTCTTTATATTCTGTTTCTCTATATTTATTTATTAGAATTACTTGATTTGTTTGCTTCATTGTCTGTTTTTGTATGTTTTCTGTATGCTATTTGTGTGCCTTTTGTATTGTACAGCACTTTGTAAACCTTTTTTTTTTTTAAAGTGCTTTATAAATAAAGATTTCTGACTATATTATTCTAGTTGTTAGAATTACCATCATGGCAAAACTTGGCTCTGGTCTCTAAAAGTTGTGAAAAGTGCTTAGACTGCAAATTTCCTCGATTTGGCTCAGACTTTAAAACATCTATCAGGTTCTTCACCTTGTTTTCAGATTTATTATCGACTTTCTAGTTCTGGGACTGCTTCATTCTACTCTAGAAGTCGTTTATTGTCAAGTAAAATCATGTTGCTGCACTGACAGATCATTTCCTTACTTTTAAGTCATTTTTTGATAGATTTAAGTGTTTATATCTTACATTTTGGCCAAGCTTTTTTGCAGTGGCAGTTAAAAGGTAAGTGAGAAATGACTTTGGACCAGTGCAAACTGTTTAAAAGGAACTAGTTCTGTTTTTAGCATTTTTAAGATCGTAAAAATGAGGCACAACACCTTTACCTAACTGTACACGTCCTCGACAAAGCGACTCAAGCGGTATTTAACAGTAACACTATGAGGTAAACTTTTACTCCAAACATGACTTCAGCCGTTTTTAACAAGCCATGACACATTCTATTCGCCCCTCCACAGCGCCGCGATCTCCGGTGACCCAGACCTCCTTTGAGCGCCTCGCCGTCAGATCTGATGACATAGCAGCCATTAAGAGCACGGGCATTAACTCAGCTAAGTATTTAATTGAAGTTTTAACCCCGTGGACCCGAGCCTGACGTCATCCGAACAAGTACAGGGGATTCGGTTTCGCGTTCAGTCATTTATTTTTGCACGGTTTATTAAAAGTTTTAGAAGTGTCGGTCGTGCCATCATAAAACAAACATGACATATTCCCACAGCAGCGACACGTTCGAGCACACTGGGAAAATGTGACTCCGGCAGTGTTCCGCCTTTTATCTGTTGCTATGGAGACTAAACGGAGGACGGTGCTGCATATGACAACGTGTAACAGGAGACGGTTTAGGTAAGAGGTACTGGTACTGAAGTTGTCTTTTGTTCATAGTGGGTTGTTATGTAATACTATATGTGATACTAGACAAAAGTTTATTTTGGTCAAATATGTTTTGCAGCTCATCCAAGCTGCTTCTTCAGTTCTGGTCAGAATGCTGGAGGACACTGACTTATATCTGTCTGAAGGGGGAGGAGTTAGCTACTATGAAATTACTCTGAAACTAATACCCTACTTGTTTACAGTTTCTGTTGTTGGCTGGACCTATTGACATTACCCTGATTGTGGGCTCATATGAGCATAAACATACATTTAAATATTATATGGAGCTTTCACAACTCTGGACCTGACCTGGTTACCGCTATTTTCTTAATTTGATTTGATTTAGGTTTGAGAATGGAATTTTAAAGAAGGATTCTCTTGCAATGTGCGGCAGACTGAGGTCCTTTTAGGTGGAGATATGCCGCAGATTGAGGTCCTTTTAGGTGGAGATGTGGCGCAGATTGAGGTCCTTTTAGGTGGAGATGTACAGCAGATTGAGGTCCTTTAAGGTGCAGATGTACGGCAGACTGAGGTCCTTTTAGGTGGAGAGGTACGGCAGACTGAGGTCCTTTTAAGAGAAAATGTGCCACAGATTGAGGTCCTTTTAGGTGGAGATATGCCGCAGATTGAGGTCCTTTTAGGTGGAGATGTACGGCAAACTGAGGTCCTTTGGGGTGGAGATTTACTGCAGAATGAGGTCCTTTTAGATGCAGAAGTACAGCAGACTGATGTCCCTTAAGGTGCAAATGTGCCACAGATTGAGGTCCTTTTAGGTGGAGATGTGGCGCAGATTGAGGTCCTTTTAGGTGGAGATGTGGCGCAGATTGAGGTCCTTTTAGGTGCAGATATACGGCAGACTGAGGTCCTTTTAGGTGCAGATGTACAGCAGATTGAGGTCCTTTTAGGTGGAGATGTACGGCAGACTGAGTTCCTTTTAAGTGCAGATGTACAGCAGACTGAGGTCCTTTGGGGTGGAGATTTACGGCAGAATGAGGTCCTTTTAGGTGCAGAAGTACAGCAGACTGATGTCCCTTAAGGTGCAAATGTGCCACAGATTGAGGTCCTTTTAGGTGTAGATGAACAGCAGACTGAGGTCCTTTTAGGTGCAGATATACAGCAGACTGAGGTCCTTTTAGGTGCAGATGTACGGCAGACTGAGGTCCTTTTAGGTGCAGATGAACAGCAGACTGAGGTCCTTTAGGTGCAGATGTACAGCAGACTGAGGTCCTTTAGGTGCAGATGTACGGCAGACTGAGGTCCTTTTAGGTGCAGATGTACAGCAGACTGAGGTCCTTTTAGGTGCAGATGTACAGCAGACTGAGGTCCTTTTAGGTGCAGATGTACAGCAGACTGAGGTCCTTTTAGGTGCAGATGTACGGCAGACTGAGGTCCTTTTAGGTGCAGATGTACTGAGGTCCTTTTAGGTGCAGATGTACGGCAGACTGAGGTCCTTTTAGGTGCAGATGTACAGCAGACTGAGGTCCTTTTAGGTGCAGATGTACGGCAGACTGAGGTCCTTTAGGTGCAGATGTACAGCAGACTGAGGTCCTTTAGGTGCAGATGTACGGCAGACTGAGGTCCTTTTAGGTGCAGATGTACAGCAGACTGAGGTCCTTTTAGGTGCAGATGTACAGCAGACTGAGGTCCTTTTATGTGCAGATGTACGGCAGACTGAGGTCCTTTTAGGTGCAGATGTACAGCAGACTGAGGTCCTTTTAGGTGCAGATGTACGGCAGACTGAGGTCCTTTTAGGTGCAGATGTACAGCAGACTGAGGTCCTTTTAGGTGCAGATGTACGGCAGACTGAGGTCCTTTTAGGTGCAGATGTACAGCAGACTGAGGTCCTTTTAGGTGCAGATGTACAGCAGACTGAGGTCCTTTTAGGTGCAGATGTACAGCAGACTGAGGTTCTTTTAGGTGCAGATGTACGGCAGACTGAGGTCCTTTTAGGGGCAGATGTACGGCAGACTGAGGTCCTTTTAGGTGCAGATGTACTGAGGTCCTTTAGGTGCAGATGTACGGCAGACTGAGGTCCTTTTAGGTGCAGATGTACTGAGGTCCTTTTAGGTGCAGATGTACGGCAGACTGAGGTCCTTTTAGGTGCAGATGTACAGCAGACTGAGGTCCTTTTAGGTGCAGATGTACGGCAGACTGAGGTCCTTTTAGGTGCAGATGTACTGAGGTCCTTTTAGGTGCAGATGTACAGCAGACTGAGGTCCTTTTAGGTGCAGATGTACTGAGGTCCTTTTAGGTGCAGATGTACAGCAGACTGAGGTCCTTTTAGGTGCAGATGTACAGCAGACTGAGGTCCTTTTAGGTGCAGATGTACAGCAGACTGAGGTCCTTTTAGGTGCAGATGTACAGCAGACTGAGGTCCTTTTAGGTGCAGATGTACGGCAGACTGAGGTCCTTTTAGGTGCAGATGTACGGCAGACTGAGGTCCACTCTGGCTCTCTCATCCATACTGGTACATTCTTTTGTGCAGTGGCTGTTTCATTTCTCCAGTGTCGCTCACTGCAGTCTTCACCACATTGGTTTGTTTGTGGCTCAGTGTTTTGTCCTTTGGATGAACCAGTTTGGGGCTTGAAGTGTTCATAAGTTTGAAGTCGATTGGGACTTCAATAGGCCTTTTTTTGTCTCCATGGAGACTGATACACTTAATACAATACTGTGGAGCATTCCGGACAAAGCAACATCTCCATGGAGACGAGGAGGTAAAGGATCCTCCACCAGAAAAGTTACACAGAGCACCTTTAAAGTCATAGGGTGTAACTTTTTTACCTCCAAAATACTCAAATAAAAGCCTGTTTTTTCATGAATGATGTGTTTAATACATAGACAAACATGTGTCCTTACTGTGAGCGGGCTTGCATCTCCACAAACCTGCCTCCTCCTGCTTGTTTCCATGGAAATGTTGTTCCTCTGGCTTTAATATTAGTAAGTAAGTAAGTAAGTAAGTAAGTAAACTTCATTTATATAGCACCTTTCACAGATAAAATCACAAAGCGCTTTACAGAGTGCAGTAAAAATAGATAAAATGCAAAACAACAATAATAAATGTTAAAACAGGTAAACAAGACAAAGAGCAGTGAATTAACTAAAAGCTTGTCTGAATAACATAATATGTCTTCAGCTGCTTTTTAAAGGAATCAACAGATTCAGCCACACGAAGAGACAGAGGCAGAGCCTCCACAGTCTAGGGGCGACTGCTTGAAATGACAAGTCTCCTTGAGTTTTAAACCGGGTCTTTGGGAGGTTTTGGCCTGAAGACCGGAGGGACCAGATGTGTGAGGGAACAACATTTCTGAGATGTATTCAGGGGCCTGTCCTTTAAGAGCTCTAAACGTCAAGACTAAAATTTTAAAATCAATTCTAAATTTAACAGGTAGCCAATGTAAAGCAGATAAAACCGGAGTGATGTGAGCTCTTCTGTTGGTTCCTGTTAAAAGCCTCGCTGCTGCGTTCTGGACCAACTGGAGACGAGTGACTGCAGATTTGTTAAAACAAGTAAAAAGAGAATTACAATAATCTGAACGAGAAGAAATAAAAGCATGGATAATCAATTCCAGATCAGATTTAGATAACATTGCACTCGGTTTCGAGATAGATCTCAGATGGTAGAAGCCGTTTTTAACCAAATGTCTTGAATGGCTGTCCAAGGACACTGACTGGTCAAATAGAATAGAATATTCCACAGTACGGCATAAAATGTATCTGTCCCTATGGAGAATGTTCCGAACTGTGGTTTTAACTTCATATTTCCATTGAGTCATGCAGGTCAGGCGACATGTCATGCAGAAAATGACTTTAATACGATCTCTGTTAATTTATTTAGTGCACTGTTATTATACAATACTTATACTATTACAGTATAAGTACTGCACACTTCGTAAACTATACAGGCATCAATACATTTAATGATGATATTCAATTACTATAGTGTCACAAACAGCAACATATAAAGTGTTCTATGTACGATACTCTCAAACCTCTAGAACAGGCCCCTAAAATACAGGTGAATTTTCTATTATTGGTTCTCTTAGTTATCGGTCTTCTCTCAAAAGATGATTCTCCTGGAAATCATTCAAATGTGGACTATGAACTTCATGGTGCACTATGGAACTTTTCAGGTGGACGGTCAGCCAGGGAGACGTTATCCCTTTGCTCAGAATGTTCCAGAATATGACTTTAATGATCTCCCTGGCCACAGTCCGGTGACACCAAGTTACAAATCAAATCTCTGAAGTACTTAATGTATGTATACAGAGTACGCATGTTTGTCTTATTATTATTATTAAAAACAGCTGTAATTGAATAAATGCAAGACAGATCTGGTTAATTTTGTACTGTGGAACATTCCTGGCAAAGGACACTAGAAAAGTTACATAGTGCAACATTACAAATGTCACAATGGCTGAGTGTCTAACACTCTCCAAAGAAAAGTGTGTTTGAACAGGCCGCTGTGTTGTTTACCTTGGCGTGTTTTGGATGACTTCTGCATGTTTCCACTCTGCTCTGTTAAAAAGAGCTTATATTTAGAAATATTGTTAGAACCTTATTTCTGTGAGGCAAGTGCTGTCCCTTCAACTAGCCTCGCCTCACAGCAAAGAGGTTCCGTGTTTGTCCTGTGTCTGGGTGGGTTTGCTCCAGTTTCCCCCATCATCTCAAAACATGCACAGCTAAAATAGTCCTGACCAAGACTAGCTCCAGATCTGGAGATGAGTCCCTGGCACCTGTACGGCTGTAGGTCACTGCTCCTGACCGGTTGCCCCCGTGGCACTGGGGAAGGATGGAACAAATGCAGAGGGAGAGAGAATGAATCATTTATTGATACCTCATGAGGGATCGACAAAGTCTGCTTTACCTTATTCCAATGTTTGTCAGAAAAAAATGGTGTCAGATTTCTCTCCAAAAACAATTCAGTCATAATCTTATCTGATCGAGCAATGAACCTTTAGTTATTTGTATTTGGAGAAGTCTTACAACTACTTCAGACAGTATTATTTCAAAGTAGACAAGTACACCAATTTGGTGGTGTACTTGTCTACTTTGAAATAATGTAGATTATTAGATTAATTATGC
Organism: Odontamblyopus rebecca; assembly: GCA_030686955.1. Taxonomy (NCBI): domain Eukaryota; kingdom Metazoa; phylum Chordata; class Actinopteri; order Gobiiformes; family Gobiidae; genus Odontamblyopus; species Odontamblyopus rebecca. Next base: position 20,550,662 of record CM060675.1, read on the forward strand.
AAATTGTGTTTCAGTGTCATAAAGGTCAAATGTTTAGTTTTCCAGTGAAACTCAGGGATGGTTTTGTATCTCAGACTCCTGAGCCGATGAGTTTGCAGGAGAGTCCAAATAAAGGAAAAATGACTTCCAAATTATTAAGCAGAGCAGACTCAAGTAATATGGGAAAGAAAAACGACCCAAAAGCCTGAAATAGTTGAATACCTTGGACAAGGTATGAAATCATTGTGATCATCGGACTATTACGAGATTTGTAGCTGATTCAGAGCAGACACAGATTAGTGCAGATAAAGGTCCTATATTCAAATGGAACTTGACCTGGTCAGATGTTTGGATTGAAATAGCTTTGGATTTCAGTAATATACTAATTACGGCCCAACCAATATTATCGGGCGATATTATTGGCTGATACGGGCTCTTGGAAACAAAATCTTGCCGATATGGGCCTATATTCCACGTGGACATGTTTTACCTTGTTATAAAGCTCAGACTCTTACATCGCCATGTGCACTTGTTTACACTCGCAGCCATAGATCCACGTGCACAACACTGAGATTCTCTTCTTTTTATGGATGATCGGTTTGAGTCTGGATTAAAGGACAGTTCTTAGTGCTGACTTGTGATCTGAGAGGAGCCTGTGTGAGGCTGAGTGTTGAAATGTGTCGGTTTTGAAGCTCGTTTTGGTTCTTTCTCATTGTTTAGCGATTAGCTGCTGTAGCTCGCACACATAAACAGGCTGTTTTCTCTTCTGTTAGCGACTGTAAAGTGACTATAGTGGCCGTATATATGTTACTGGACACACACTGATATGGAAATGAGCTGTGTCTTTAAATCTGACAAAAAGAGGCAGAAGAACAATAAATGTCGCCTAAATAAACCCAATTTTAAAATCCAATAGAGCAAAACCTAAGTTTTATAAACAATTTAAGATTTACAGTCAAGTTTTACGTCACAGATATATTGGCTATCGGCAGCTCCCACTCCCGGTTTATCGGTATCATATCGCCATAACAAAATCCATATCGGTTGGGCCCTAATACTAATGCAATTTAAGTTTTTTTATTTCTGAAAAAATCCTTTTATCATTGGGAGGTTTCATTCGTATTGTAATCTAAAGGTTGATCACTTGAAAATGATGATGACTGTCATTTATATTGACAATGTGGCAAAATCAGAGAAAAATATCACTTGCGGAATAATTTGGAACACATATCCTCACATATAAGTCACACACACACCTATACCCATCCCCGCTCCAGAGCCCAGGCTTGTGTGCAGCTTTAGTGCTGAGTGAGCTTCTGTCTCACCAGATCCTTCCCACATGGAGCCCTCAGCCCTGCTCCGCTCCGGAAAGTCCTGACCCGGCTCCACAACGCCGCTGGTCTGTAAACACACGCGAGCCAGCCGAGGAAAATTCCCACTGCACCGCGCTTATCGCATGGAAAAATCAGCCCTTGTGTTCCGCCATCCGCTGAGACAAACCAAATATTCCTTTTTGGAGTGACATGGTTAATCGCTCGGATCCGGAACAGGTGCGCTGCGCGAATCTGACGCCCAATTTGCTCCGTACATGTTATCAAGATGTTATTAAGAAATCATCTGCAGGTTTTGAATCGAAAAGTGCTGCCAAGACAAACTGGAGATAGCAGAGGAGAGGAGAGGAGGGGAGGTTGGAGTGAGGGGTTGGTGAGAAGGTCCAGCTGCCCTGGACGTATGGAGCCAGCACAGAGACCGGGCCTGTTCGGAGGATGATGACGGCGTCGCGCTCGTGAGAATGCTCAACGGTACAATGGCAGCGTAGATCATCAGCGCGTCTGCAGGTTTTTCCACAGCGCATTGTGAAGGCTTTCAGTGACGTAAAAATAGAGCTGTTGTGGAAAGAATGATTGAGAGTAACAGTGGGAACTTTACATGGTCAATAGAAATCAGATAACTAGCGTAATCAGATAACGCAATAATTAGATCTGAGTTTTAGTGTGTGCAGAGGTGAGAGTGGCCAAAAATTGTACTCAGGCAGGAGGAACTTTACTTGAAAATAGTTTTACTCAAGTAGAAGCACAAAGTAGCAGCAGTGGTCCAAGAAATGACTCAAGCAAAAGTAAAAAAATTGTGAGAAGTACGATGTGACTGTCGGGACGTAACATCTGACTTATAACTTAATAATAATAATGTCCAAAATCTGATCAATTCAAAGGACATATACAAAAATGAGGAAAACCAAATCATATCTGAAGGAGCGCAGCAAGAAACCCAAATGTTATGTACTCACGTGGAAAGAGGAACCAGAACTTTTACTTTGAGTCTTGTTACTTCAATGAAAATATGACTTAAGGAGGAGTAAAAGTACAGTATCTTGCTAGAAAAGTACTCTGAAAACTTTCTGACTGTTTGTTTACAGCACAAAAGGAATCTGATCCTCAAACACATACAGTGACAAGCGCTGGGTAATCAATGGATTGAAATTTTGTGGCCAAAATCGTGCGGCCACACCGGCTCGTCAAAGCCTGATCTCGTCAGATCAGCTAAGCTAAGCAGGGCCGGGCCTGGTTAGTACGTGGAATTCCAGGAGCCACAGGGGTGCACCGTTCACAAAGAAACTGCTGTTGTGTCCTTAGGCAAGGCACTTCACCCACATTGCCTAGTATGAAAGTGGAGTGTGCGTGGCCAGGACTCCCTTCAAAAAGAGATCAGTGATCTCAGTGGGACTTTCCTGGTTAAATAAAGGTCTTTTGTTTTTGTCATCCGAAGTTTACCTTTTTTCCTTGTCAAAACCTGTGATAAACCACGGGTCGTTCGTTCACAGAAAGAATAAATAACTTAAATGTCCTTTTTATTCATCATTCGAGTCATGTGATACATTAACACTAATATTAAAACCACAAGCTGCAAAATGTGTAAAAAACAGACGTCTTTGGAAACGTTTATTATTACATTAAAACATACCTCAGTTTCTGTGTTGATCGTATCATTATATTCTGTTGTATTTATCCGCCACACCTTAACCTCCTGAGACCCGAGCTTTTGTCTGGTGTCCATTTTTCATTTCTTCTTGCTATTTGGGATAAGTAGGACCTACTAAGTAAGTCTTCTGTATGACACCATTGGTTAAAAATGTAAAAGCATTAAAATGTATAAATAAATTACAAAAAAAAAATAACAGCAATTAGCTGTTTATTTCAAGCCCTAAACCTGCCAAATGTGACGCAGGTCGACCGTGAGTGGGTTGGGGTTCAGTGAGTGAGGTTAAAAACACACAAAAAGGCCTGAAAATGTGGTCCTCAGTTTTAATTTTTTCTGGTTTTCAATCGTTACAAAAAAAGTAGAGGTGCAAAAGTGGAGACAGGCAGCAGTTTCCCTATAGCAGCAGAAACGTCCAGCAATTTATAACTGTAAACTCATCTAAATATTCCCAAGTTTACCTAACAACATGTACAATGAATAATATAACATAGTCCCAATGTCTTCAAACGAGGACATTTCCTGATGCTCTCGTCTGCTGTGGTCAATAAAATGGGTCAAATTTTAATGCCAAATGAAGAGACATTAAGATCCAGAAAAGACATTATTGTACATAAATACATTGGTTTTATTCATAAATTTTGCATCTAAACTTTACCATGCAGTTTTTTTTACTTTCGGGAGCTGCTGTAGAGGTTTTTAGTTGATTACAGGTGAAAGTTTAAAATAATTGAAAATCATGGTGCTAAGAGGCAAAAATGTAATGTCCTCGTATGAGGCCACAGGGTCTCAGGAGGTTAAAGGCCGCTCCGTCTGACATTAAGCCTGTCTTTGACGCCCAAAAAGGTTGTGGACTGCTGGTTTACGTGACATTCGAATTATCTGATAGCTCAAGAGAACGATCACATTTCTGTTCGATATGTAAATGCAGCCAACTTAAGGCAACTGTATGAAAGATTTAGATTCTAAATTCCATAAACATGACTCCCCAGCTATGAGATAAATATGTTCAAATCAAATATAGCTCTTACTGATCACAAAAACATTGTACATGATGGCCAAGCTGTAATTTGGGGTTTTGGTGGTTCTTAAGACGATCATCGAAACCAAAAGCACAATGAGCCTTCCACGAGTCTTTCATTTGGGTTGCCAGTTCCAATGCTGAAATCCAGTTAGTTTAAACCTAAAGTATCTCTCTGTGATCTGAATGGCCATTACCTAAATCCCAGCACCTGCAGAATGTCCATATAATGAGAAAAAGACAAACTTTCGGCAGATCCACAGCATGACATTAAACCTATCTCCGTGGAGACAAGCAGATGACAAGAAGTTGCAGGTCAGATCTTCTTATCCTGTTTTTCTCTACAAGATCATCTTCAGTGTTGGTAGTTATTGCCAAAGCTTCACTGCCCCATCACTCATTTCTTTCAGTACTGTCTAGTCCGTTTGGAGCTCATTTCCACAGTTGGAGCTCCATAGACGTGAACATGACATCGGGATGTGTCACGCCTCTCGTCATATCTCTGAGGTTTGGGGTTGGCTCACTTCAAATGCATTCCATCATGTCTGACTTGGAAGTACCAAAGCAGGAAGGAAATGACACGTCATATAAACAGAGGCTCAGATGGCGGCAGATGTCTTTTCCGTCCTGGTTCTGACTGTTGCTGGGTCCTTGGGCAAGACACTTCACGCATCACCTTGCATGTTGCAGAAGGTAGTGGTAAGTAGTAGACTCGAGCATAATTACACAACACCAGGTCTGACGTGTACAACGTGTACTACCTGATTATAGGGCAATAACACGCTTCATAATAGATGTAGACAGCGCTCAGTGGACGTGTTCTGACCTCCACAGCTGCTTATACAACATGGGGGCAGATTTCGGGCAAGACCATTATTGTTCAAATAGAAAATAAATCTGCTACAGGCCTTTAGCGACGCACAATTAAGTGGAAATGAAATGTGAATGCCACGAAATGATTTAGGCTTCAAAACTATTTCTCCATTTATGATTCTTTGCTGCCGTCCATTATGCACAGGCAAAGGTTATCTACTCTCCACTCTGAACCAAAATAACGGGGATTCGTGCCATTTTCAATGTGGGGCCATCATTGCCATAGCACACCTGGCACCTGCTGGAGGTTTGGCAGTGTGCTATTACTCAGTTACAACAGTTATTATTGAAAATAGCCTTGAAAAACATTCTTACTTTGAGTGGGGTCGGCTTTCAACAGATCTGACCTGTAACTTGGCTTACCTTTCTCCACAGAGTAGGTAGAGCAGTGTTTCAGAAAACTTGTCATGCCAAGTACCACCTTAGGTAATATTTGTTTTTCAGAGATCAGCTGATCTACACCTGGACAATGTCAGGGCTAAATGCACCTGAACAGTGACTGGCACCCCGCTTCCAGACAAACATTTCCCATTCATTTTCCCATAGACTACTCAGCTAAGTAATGACCACAAGATGTATAATTTTGTTTAAAATCGTGTGTTTTAATTAAATGTGCTTTTTGGACTTAAGACCACATTATGGATATGAGTTAGTCTGTATTTTTTAGCCTCTGTGATGCCTTTGAACTCGTCACTCTTCAGGAGGTCACTGTTGCTCCATGAGGGCTCAACATGGTCTGAAAATACACTATACAAGATCTAAAAGGAGATAAAACCAAGAACAGATTCATTTAAAATAACGATTAACCCAAAGGAGGACAAAACATGAATTTAAAAAAGCGGCAATGATCGGCCCTCGCGTGCAAACGCAGCGCCCTGCAAACAGCGTGTCCTACAAAACAACGTGCTGTGCAAACGACGTGCCCCCAACCCAGCAAATGACGTGACCTGCACATCGTGCCTAGCAAACACCGCGCCTCACCCTAATGACCATAAGACCCAACCACACTTTTCATATGCTTTATAGTGTATTATATTCAGGCCGAGATCACGCATTAATGATTCAAATTTCCCAGGCACATCCTCCATCAGAAAAATTACATAGTGCACCTTTAAATGATTTTTGAGTCTTTCACCCTGTCAGGGGGCGTGGCCATAATAATATTTTTTGTTTGTCTTCATGTGACGAATGTGTGTACCGAATTTCGTGGCTCTACGACAGTTGAGCTGGGACGCTCCCATAGGAGTGGGTGGAGCCTATATTTTCTTGAATGTCTCATCATTTCGGAACTTTGAGCAAAGTTTGGTGAGTTTTTGAATGTGTTTGGGGGGGGATGGGGTGTCACTGTTTATTTAATTCTGTAGGGGGCGCTAATGCACCAAATTAATTTCTTTTACATTCAGTAACTTTAGGGCAGAGAGTTTAAGAACTGTGTTAAATTTCATTGAAATCAGAAGTTTGAGCAAATAGCAGCAATTTGTAAATATCCAAAACTTGTGTTAATTATTTGTGGCTTCACTGCTCAGAGACGTCAGACGGATTTGGGATGTGGATAACTTTTGATGTTCTGGAGATAATGTGGACCAAATCTGAGGCCGTTCGGGTGAGCGCCCGCGGAGGAGTGCGTTTCAGCTTTGCAAATTTTAATCCAAGATGGCCGCTTTCTGGTGTGTCAGGGGGTGTGGCCATAATAATATTTTTTACTCGTCTTGTCATGATCGACTTGGACATGTACATTTTTTTGGTGTCATTCATATTCCCTAATGTATTTTTGTCTCATTAGGGGGCGCTGATGAGCCATTTTATTTATTTTTTGCAAATGGAAATAGCCAAAAGTTAGAGAAGTGGAGTCTTCAGAATCAGAATCAGAATCAGAATTACTTTTATTCATCCCCGAGGGGAAATTTTCTTTGTTACAGATGCAACCGACCAAGAGCATGTAGTTGAAACAAGTTACAAAAAGTTACAAAAATAAGATAAGATAAATAGAATAAGATAAAAGATAAAATAGCTCTCTCTGGGAAATGATTTACATCAGTGACATATTTACAACTATATACTATATACATGTGTGAGCAGGGAATAGGATAAAAAGGATTGAGTAGTTTGTGATTTAAAGTGCAGCGTTCAACAGTTTGATGGCGACAGGCAGGAAAGATTTCTTTAACACATGGCCAAATTTCGTGACTTTTCGTCATTGTTCACTGGGTGAAAAATGGGTGAGTGCGTTAGGAGAAAAATAATATAAAAAGAATATTCTGATACGAGAACAATGTTACGCTTTTTTGGCAGACAAACTATACATTTTCGGAAACCTCTGGCGCATTGCTACGTCATGGCGAGGGTCCCTGGTCACTACGGGCGAATCACATCGCGCCCCCTATGAGCATTGCTATGCGATACTAATAGGCCCTTCGCCAGCCTCTGGCACTCGGGCCTAAAAACAAGTAAACCATAATCATTTCCACGCAAACAAAAAAGTGGCACACCCTCCACCAGTAACTCTACATTGTGCACCTTTCAATCATGTCTAATCTCACCAAAACAACTGATCTGAAGTTTGGTGGTTCATATCCCGCTACATAGTGTGATTCAGGCTCTCACAGATGAACGATGTTGTTGTGTCCTTGGGCAAGACACTTAACCCACCTCGCCCTTAGTGTCTGCACACACTGGTGTATGAATGTGTGTGTGAATGGGTGAGTGGTTCCTTGTTGTAAAGCGTTTTGAGTGCCTTGAAGGTGGAAAAGTGCTATAAAAATGTGACCATTTTCCCTTGTGTTTTCTGTATAGGGTCCGTCACCTGCCTCACACCTTCTCTATAATTTAATCTCTTTCTTTTTAATTTTATGATATGTAATTAATATAAATAATTTAGGTTCAGGAGCAGGACCACGCCTCAACCACCCTCACCTCCTCTCCGGTGAATCTCAGCTCACTTCTACCACGCCTCAATTTCTCAGAAGCCTATTTGTAGCAGCCTATCCCGGCAACCCAGTTTGTCCCAAATAACTCGACCCCACCCTCCTAATCCCGATCTGTTCACTTCCAGATATAAGATGCCTATGAGGGGGAATCCCGTCCTGCTGGGCCATGTGAAGATTGAGACTGATCCCCCACCTTGAGTCTCAACCCAGCCGAGCCGCCTCGTCTCCATATAATAAATGCTTTTCTCTTCGCACATGTGTTGTTGGCCGTGGTCCTTGCTAATGAAGATTATTTATGTTTTGATATATTTGTATTGCGATTTTAATGCATTTCTTATTCTGTAAAGCACTTTGAATTACTTTGTGTACAAATTGTGCTGTACAAATAAACTTGCCTTGAATGTTTCTATGAAGATGTCATTGCTTTGCCTCGAGTGTTTCACAGTATGGCTCTACCTTACATTTATTCAGTTGCAGGTTTTATATTTAAATATTTCTTGAAAAAAAACAAACAAAAAAAACAGGTATTCTGACTGTGAGCCGGGTCGCCTCTCCACAGATCTGACCTGTAACTTGGTCTGGGTTGGTTTCCATGAAGATAGAAAGATTTAACACCATACTGTGAAACATTCCAGACGAAGCAACAACATCTCCAGGGAGAAAAGTATTTGACGGACCCTCCACCAGAAAAGTCACACAATGCACCTTTACCTGTTTCAGTCACAAGAGAAGTTCAACCTGTAAATAGGCACTTTAAGACCCGACTCGAGAAACCCAAACGCATAAATATCAGTGACGACGAAGGAACTCGGGGAAATCCAAGTCCTTTGAAAGTCCACGCGGCATTCCTCCAAAGCGGTAGCCAACTCTTGAGCTTGTTTTCCCCCTGCTCGTTGCGGAGCACCACGCCTCGCCCGTCCCTAAAGTTCCCATGGCGGTAGACGCTGCATCGGCTCCCAAATATGCATGAGCCACTTCCCTGTGCCATGAGTAACGCTGCCCACCAGTGCCCCTCTCTTGGCTAGACGCTACATATGCATTGGATGTAAAGGAGCCCGGCCCGTGGTGTGATGTGATTCACTCTGACACTTTTATTTGACGCTCCGCGGACAGCGCCGGGCGAGCAGGGGTAGTAAAAACACGAGGGAAAGGACGGCGCAGACGGAGCGGCAGTTGCGCGGTCGGGTCCACCCTGATAAAGTTCGATCTCTGGCGAAAGTTTGCGCGCCGGAGAAATGAGGACCAGATGGGGGGAAAGCTTTGAAACGCGACGGCGAGGGGAGGATGAGAGAACGGGCGTCTGGTGATTCAGGAAAGAGTCAAGTGAGAATTAATCAGGATGGCGGTTCAGCTGTGTTAAAAAATGTAAAGAGGACTTCCAGCTAGTGTTTGTTTTTTAAAACTCTATTGTGTAAGTTTTCTGCTGGAAGGTCCGCCAAACACTTTTCTCCACGGACATGTTATTCAGTTCAGCTCAGTTGATTTATTGGAGCAACATGAAATATTATGATATCAACATGACAGATTGTGCTGCATTACAATTCTGCTCAAAAAAGAGTAGGAAAAAGTATAAACGTTGACCTTTCTCACATTCTAGATATTGACAGCTGTGACTAACTGAATGTTGTTCGTAAATGTATTTGCAGTACTTGTTCTACTTTTTGTGTTTATTTGATATAATTCAACAGATGCAGTTTCATTTTCCTTTTTTTCTATGCTCATTCTCCTTCAGCACTTTGAACATGTTATTTTTGTACAACAGTTTAAAGCGGTTTATATTTAGGCAACTTTTTAGGTCTTCATTTAAGTTTTCTGCTGGAAGGTCCGCCAAACGCTTTCCTCCACGGACATGTTATTCAGTTCAGCTCAGTTCATTTATTGGAGCAACATGAAATATTATGATATCAACATGACAGATTCTGCTGTAATTCTGCTCAAAAAAGGAGTAGGAAAAAGTGTAAACGTATCAGTTTCCTTTCACGTTCTAGATATTGACAGCTGTGACTAACTGAATGCTGCTAAGAAATTTGTTCGCAGTACTTGCTCTACTTTTTTTTTTTGCTTGTTTGATATAATTCAACAGGTACAGTTTAATTTACCCTTTGTCCCCTTTTTCTATGCTCTTAGAGGATTCTTTCAGCACTTTGAATACGTAATTTTTGTACAATAGTTTAAAGCAGTTTATATTTAGGCAACTTTTTAGGTCTTCATTTAAGTCGTTCCATAAATCAGCCCCACATAGCGCGATACACATTTTTTTCACTGTTGCTCGGAAGTCATTTTTTAAAGTTCATCTGGTTCCTTAAATTATGATTTGGATCTCTACCGCAGAACATATTTTGAATATTTTCTGGTAGTTGTAATGTTTTGAAGTTTATGAAATCATACAATTTTACATTTTTGGACTTAAGGAATAACATGTTTGTATGATCTTTATAACCTGCTTCATGGAAAATTTTCACTGCTTTCTTTCAGTTTCAGTGTTAGTTTTGTACGTGTGTTGCCAGAACTATTCCCCAAGACTCGGATAAGGTGAAATAAAAAAAACCCAAAAAACATTTATATAATACGTGAAGCTAATACGTGAAGGATTGTGGGTCTAGACGAGGCCTTGCTTTGCTCAGGATGCCAACACTTTTGGTCACTTTGGATCTTGTGTTCATAATAATGCCTAAAAATTTAAATGTTTTTGCTTTGTCTGGAATGTTTCACAGCATAATATTAAACCTTTCTATCTTCTTCGAGACCAAACCAGACCAAGTTACAGGCCAGATCTATGGAGAGGCGACCCTGCTCACAGTTAGTATTTTGGAGCTCTAAAACCACCTGTAATCGAATAAATGTAAAGTAGAGATGTTTAATGTCATACTGTGGATCATTCCAGAGGAAAGACACATCCATAGAAACAAACACGTGACAGACCCCCAACTAAAAAGTTAAGAGTTTGTTCAAAGACAGTGTAACTCTTGATCTGTTCTTCATGTGTTAGTCGACTTTTCACATTTCATCTGGATTAATTTTGTACACTTTACTGACTCCATATGTGAAATGATTGAACGCAGGAGTGGATATAAGCTACTTGCGATATCGTTTTTTTTGGGGTTCGGGTTTTGGGATGACGGCAGATTGGCTGCGAAAGATGAACTCAAAGGGTTTGTGAGACCCAGAGATCATGGTATACACACCTAACTTTGCCAGTAGTCGTGGGTCTTTGTGGGATCCAGGTCTTTTTGATATATTTCTGTGAAAGGGCCTTTCAAAAGACTCTTTTTATATTTCTTCATATGATGGAAGCCAATGTGAGAACTCATTTAAATTATCTGTGGTGGAGGGTCCGTCACCTTTGCTCTGTCTTACATTTATTCAAAAACAGACATTTTGACTGTGAGCAGGGTCGCCCCTTCATAGATCTGACCGGTAACTTTGGCTAGTCTGGTTTGGTCTCCATGAAGATAGAAAGGTTTAATGCCACACTGTGAAACATTCCAGACAAAGCAATAACATCTCCATGGAGAAAAGCATTTGACAGACCTTCCTGCAGAAAAAGTTACACAATGCACCTTTAACTACAAACTAATGACAGAGAAATGACTTGTGTAAAATGGTTCAAACTGAGAGTGAGAGCATGTTTACCCTTTGAAATGATGAAATTCTAAATAAAATGTTGCATTACGATCATAATTATTCAAAAACGAACTGTTATTAAGATTCCAAAAGGGTTTTTTGTGCACAAAGCTCTCACTCGCGTTGCCTGCTCTGCTTCTGTGCCGATTTTTGTGCTGATTTAGGGTTAATCAGTAATAAAATTTGAACACAAATGAGAAAGAAAAAGATTTGGTTCTTTAAAAATTGAGATTCACGTTAATGAACCATTCAAAAGAGCTGATTCAGTCACATCACTATAAGTATTTCCCAGCAAGATGAATTCTCAACTCTTCAAAATCCATCTTGTTAGGCTCTGGTTGAAACGTTTGGTTGCGGTAGATCCATAGGCTGACTGATCCTAGAGCAGCATTGTGGCTTTGTCAGAAGTCAGCACCAAATGGACCAAAACAAACGTGGCAATGCCGGCAAATGAAGAAATACACACTATTCTGCTTGTGGAAAACAGGAAAGCATTTTGTGCATTTACGTACGGGTAAAACGCGTGCGGTTTTCTCTCAACCGGATTTAACTAAATATTTGGTTGAATCTCCAGATCTTTTAGCGAGAGCCGTTCCAGATCGACATGTAGAACTCAATTCAGGGGGTCAAATGTACAGTATGACTTTGGTGAGGGCCAGGTTAGTACACACCCACTTTCACCTTTCAAAGTATGAAAATCAGAAACCCTTGGGTAGCTTTAACGTCAGGCTGTTAGAAGTTGACATATGGTGTAATCTGCGGTCCTTAATTCGAGAAGGTGGAGCATCACAGGCCAGGGCTGTTGTGCAGAAAGAAACACCGTCTTCTGTGTCGCAGAGAATGCATAAAGGTCCTATATACCTCTATTTTCTGATCCATGTTTTAATCATCACAAACAGACCTGGAGTTGTGTTTTGTTTCATTCACACACGTCTAAGACACAAACCCTGCAGATTTAGGCTTTCTTCTCTCAAACAGAAAACACTGTTCCAGCTTTTAATGTCATTCGATAATATAAGAAGTGCTCCACTGTGTTTTTTAAACTCAATACACTTTCACTAGAATCATTTGGATGATTTCAGCTCTGAAACTTTCAATCACTACTGAACGAAAGGTAAAAGGAGCAGTTAAAGAGACAGTTGGGAATTTTGGACACAGGGCGTCATTTCCTAATGATCCAGAGTGTTGGAGACGTGTGGAGACACTTTTTGAAATCTTCCATCCAGTCCTTGTATTTGCAGAGGTGCTGGTGCTGGGCTAGTGCAGGTCAATGGCCACAGTCGTCCTGCCACTAAAAACAGTCTGACCCACTCCACAGACCCGAGGAAAACTATTCGAACTCCAGACTGTCCATGTGAACGTCTGTGTCCACAGAATCATTTTAGAAGTAAAACCAACATTGCATTTGAAGGATTTCTGTCTGAGCAGCAGCAGCGAGTTGTACTTCCTGAGAGAAAGTTTAGCAGCAACAGACTGATATATGAGAAAATAGTCCCTCAACATGCGACAGTTCAGGCGATGTAAGATTAGTTTTATTTTGAACATTATTCGATCGACACAGACGTTCACAGGGACAGTCTGGAATTCTAATAGTTTTTCCTCGGGTCTGTGGAGTGGGTCAGACTGTTTTTAGTGGCAGGACGACTGTGGCCATTGACATGCACTAGCCCAGCACCAGCAACCTCTGCAAATACAAGGACTGGAGGGAAGATTTTAAAAAGTGTCTCCACACGTCTCCAACACTCTGGCTCATGAGGAAATGAGGCCCTATGTCCAAAATTCTGAGTTTTATTACATCACAACGTGGAACAGAACCTATTGAGCTTTGGAAATGTAGACAAACTAATAATAAAGGATTACTCAAACACGCGAATGAAACAAAACACAACTTCAGGTATCAGATGAGGAGAAGAAGTTAGAGTCCGTCACTGGGTCATAAAAAAGTAAAAAGTACCAGTGCAGACGCTTTACGAGGGTTGAACTTGAAATCCAGCGTTGCCCTTAATGAAAAATGTAAAGGTGGAACAGAGCGTTTTGAGCTGGACTATGGCCTGACAAAGACCATCCTGCTGGTCAATAAGTGTTGTCGAACCTACTAAAGGACTATAGGATATGTTCAGCTGAAGTGCCTCGGGTTTGTACCTTGCCCACTTTTACATTTTTCAGTAAGTGCTCTGTTAAGACAACTCCAGGTCTGTTTTTGATGACATAACAGCATTAAAACATGGCTTAAAACTCACAGGAGTCCACTTTGTTTAATAGGACCTCTAAAGAGTCAAATTGGCAGGGGTTTTCATTATAAAAATCAGCTAATTCACGTCTCACACTCATCCGTTACCGTAGTGGTGAAAAGCGCACACATTCTTCTGATCTCACACTCCACAGGTCCATCTCAGGAGAATATGGTTTTGATTTGAACAAAAGTCCGAATGAACCCAGCTTTGATCTTCTGCCACTGTGCGTTTTGTTACTTCAGTATAAAAAACACATGTGAAGAGATCATCGCTGATGCTTTCGCTGAATGTTGAGCTCCGCAACACGCTTGACTCGAATCTGAAAATCACCAAATACATACACAGCCTATAAAGGTACGAGTATTTTCTATACCTGAACAATATGCTTATGATCTACTGTTAACTTCATTTTGAAATTTAGAAAAGATACTGTGTTTTATGACAATTGTACATCCAGTTCAAGTTGTAAAAGCCACTTACTGTGAAATCAACCATAATTATCTTGATGAAAGTTCACCTTGGGGAAGTAATAATCTCAAAGCGGTAGTTTGTTTAAAAAAAAATAAAAAAGTATAATTGTAATCTGTATGTCCCCGTCAGCAGTGTCGTGTATCAGCACTGACTTACCTCCCGACAGCGTCCGGTGAGTTTTGGTGCAGGCAAAAGTAGTCTGGCAAGGGTAACGAACATTTGCATCACAAAACTGTTGTCCACAAAAAAGTCAGACCTCATAATCTCTTGGTACTATTTTCTCTCTGCTCGTATCACTGCCTCCAGGTGGCGCTGCGCCTGTTTCACTGGATTTGCTGCTCGGAAAGTTCAGGACAACATGTGACTACGATGCCGATGATGAAGACATGACCTTTAGCACAGAGCCAAGGGGAGATCTTTATGAACCCGAATATACTGAAGCCCAAATTCACCAGATGGAGTCAGAACGGGCTGAACAAGCTTACTTATCACTGTCTCACGTCGTGGCGGTCATCGGTCTGAGCACATAAACACTGCCAAACGCGGGGTCACCTGGTGGCAGCGCAGTGATACGAGCGCATTTATGAACACATTTTGTTTTGACAAGAAAAACACTTTATTTTCATGACCCCAGCCAAATTACCGGATACTTTCATCAGCACCAAAACCGGGGAAGAACTCGGCTCATCGGACGCTGTCGGGAGGTAAGTCATTGTTGATGCACGACACTGCAGACGGGGACGTACAGATTCATGTCAAAAATCCTGAACTATCCCTTTAAAGGTGCATTGAGTAACTTTTCTTCTGGAAGGTTTGCTAAATGCTTTACTCCATGGCAATGTTATTGCTTTGTCCATAATGTTTCACAGTATAGCATTTCTAACTTCATGGAGACCAAACCAGACCAAGTTACAGGTCAAATCTGTGGAGAGGCCTGTTTTTCTAGGTATTTTTGAGCTATAAAACCACCTGCAATTTGTTAAATGCAACGTATAGTTTTGTAAGGTGTAAAACATTCCAGACAGAGTGATGACATCTCCATAGAAACAAGAATGTTGACACAAAAAATGGCGGACACAGCATGATGTCCACTATTGCATCTGTCTGCCCCCCCATCACTCACTCACACAGCCCATTCATATTCGGCAAGGTGGGTGAAGTGTCTTGCCTAAGGACACAACGGCAGATTTAATATGTGAAAATGTATCAGTAGAAAGAAACTCAAACTGGAGTTTTAATTCCTGGCAGTGACAGTAGCTCAGTTGGAGTGTTTGTCCACTGATCCCAAGGTTGCAGATTCGAATCCCACTCTTGATATAAACATAATTGACTGAGCGGTCGGATCCACTGACCCTCAGGTTGGCTGTTGTGATTCCAGCTCCCACAAATAAATTCTGTCATTGTGTCTTTGGCAGGGGTGTAACGGTACACAAATATCACGGTTTGGTACGTACCTCGGTTTTGAGGTTTTTCGATACAGTATGGGAACAAGATGCAAAAATGTCACATGTTTAAATGATAAAATGCAGCACTTCTTTCCCCCAAAAAGCCCCTCCCCTTGTGTCTACTTCTAACTATTATATTTATAATGATATTTTTTTTAGACCTGGTTTAGACGTGGCTCAGACCTGGTTCATTCCTGGTTTAGTCCATGGCTCGCTCACAAACTAGCCCCACTCGCTAATTCAACACGCTCTAACTCGGCTATTTTGTACAGAAGCATGATGACGATCCTGAGTTTGGGACGTAGTACAATATGTCTGCTGTAGTTCAGGGGAGTTTACTTTACTTTACTTTAATCTTTATTTGAGGGACAATGCACAGAAACATTAAATCGAAAGACAGAGATGCACTGTACCAGATTATAGCTGAATAGCTAGTGTCCATCTGTAGTCCCTTTTTACATAAATAAACTGGGCACATTCCCCTATAAGTCTCTAAATTTCTCTAAAACTTCCCCAACATTCAAACCTCAGTGATACAGTCACAGTCAAACACCATCAGACAATTATAGAACCACTGTATCATTCACTGCATTTCACTCTGTATCCGTCCATTTATCCGTCAGATTACTTCATATTTACACACGTTTAAATTCCACTGCACATTGGTCACAGACCACAGGAATTCCATAGGAACAGGAGAAAAGACCAACTGACACTGGTCCAAGATGGACATAAATACACAGTGTCAGTGCTGACAGGCTTGAACATTCTATAACCACTTTTTAAGTTCCTGAGTAAAAGTGTCAGAGTTTGTTTGATTTTTTTTATTTCAGGTGGGATATTATTCCAGTCTTTAATTGCTTTATTTGAGAAAACTGTCTGTGCAAATGTTGTTTTGCGTTTTGGTACAATACACTGTGCTCTGGAGGAGGAGCGTGTCGTTCTGTTTGTCACTTGAGATGTTTGCTGGACAAACTTCTTTAGAGGTGGAGGTGCAGTGTCATGGATGATTCTGTAGGCCAATCGAACCCTAGCGTTTGAATGGAATTTGACCCTATTTGACAAAATCGTCCGTTTTATTCAGAGCAGCATCTTGTCGACTTAAGTTGACACAAACTGAGCAAACTCACACACAGCCCTGCACCAAACCGAACATCCTGCACTGAAACGGTTCCGTACAAATACATGTACCATTACACTCCTTGTCTTTGGGCGAGAGACACTTAACCCTCCTCTTCCCTAGTGTCTGCGAACACTGGTGTATGAATGTGTGTGAATGGGAGAGTGATGCAAAGCGCTTTGAGCCTTGAAGGTGGAAAAGTGCTATACAGAAATGTGGTGATTTAGTGCAGTCTTAGAAATGTTATATTTTGGCTGTCACAGTAATGCTCACAACAATTAGCATGCGGACAGCACACTTCCTGCTCTGAGAATAAAACGCTCTGTAATTGGACACAAACAGCTGTTTTACAATATCTCAAATTATAAAACAAATTGTACTTTAAATTTGTACTTTTACTCTTCTGAGCTCAGGTTAGAATGTTGTTACCTCCTCAAAAACAGACCTGGAGTTGTTTGGTTTTCCTTCACACACTTTGTTATTGGTCTGTCTACATCTCCTGAGCTCAAAACACTCTGTTCCACCTCGTGATGTCATGAAGCGGTAGTTTTCAAGTGAACATCTCCTTTTTAGTTCAGTGGAGTTTGGTATTTTAAGAGCTGAAATCATCCAAATGATTCTAGTGAAGGCGTGTGGAGTTTAAAAACACAGCACTTACAAGAACTCAGACTAAATACGCAGGATTTGTGTGTTAAACTTGTCTGAATGAAACAAACTCCACAACTCCAGGTGTATTTGTGACGAGGAAACAGCATTAGAACATAGAACTGCTGAGGAATAAGAAACCCTTGGCGTAAATTGTCCGACGTACTGTATATATATATGTAAAAAAACAGAAGAACGCAGGTTGATTTGTATTGCTTTAATGTTTTTTCTCCTTAGGAACAGGTTAGCCATGACAATATAATGAAAATGATAAGCGCAAACTGAACCCCCAAGCCTTCGGATACATCCATTGTCGCACATTCAACCGCCCAGAAGGAACGCAAGTCCGCCCAGCAGTAACCCTTCATTCAACGCAACAGGTACAATGCTACATGGGAAATTTCACTACCACTATGGACAATTGTTATTCTTTTTTGTCATTTTTTTTCTCTTTTTTACATTTTGAAACTAATGTAGTGGAGTGCATGATACCTCTTTGCTTTCAATGAAGTGCCACCAAAAAAATTACTCATCCATTCCTAAAACGGTAAAACTTGCAGATTTTTTTAAAAGAATAAATAAGAATAAATAAAAGAGGCGGGAGAGGGCCGGAGAAAACAGAGCAGCAGTCGACAGAGTTTTGGAAATTTTTCGTGAAAGTTCGGACTTTTTTCCAAAATGGATGCATGTTTTGGCAAAACACCAGTAAAAAGCGATGCGGTTTTGGGTTGGAAAAAAATGAAAAAAAGGGGGGGAAAAAAGAAAAAAAATGAAAATAAACATGTAGCCGTTAGCATAGATGGTTAAATCTTTGGCAAAATGAACTGTTAACTGTGATGGTTGCATACTTTTTTCATATTGCATTTAAAGTTGGCTGCTGAATGCGGTTTTCCCTTTTTTGTCTAAAACATCTACCAGCTACTTTTAATTTTTTTTGTTTTGTTTCTATGAGTCCTGTTTTCAAAAACTGTCCATGCATTTCCACAAAATTTTCCGCCAAAAATTTCCACCAAAAAATTTCCGCCAAAAATTTTCCACCAAAATTTCTGCAAAAAATGTTCACCAAAAATTTCCGTCAAAATTTTCCGCCAAAAATTTCTGCCAAAAATTTCATTGAAAATTGGTCAAAAAATTCCGCAAAAAATTTTTGGCAAAAATTTCTACCAAAAATTTCCACCAAGAATTTCTGCCAAAAATTTCCACAACAAAAAAAATCCGCCAAAAATTTTCAACAAAAATTTCTGCCAAAAATGTCAGCAAATCTCGGTTTCTACCATTCATGCCCTACCTCGTTCTCAAAAAAAAAAAAAAAAGGAAAAAAATATGACAGGCCAAAACAAACATATACATGTACAAAGTAATGTACACCATATATTCAATACATTTCAAAATCGTCAGACTTTGAAATCATTAGCCAAAATAAGTTTTATATTTTTTTCTCACCCATTTAGGTATCTAGACTGTACAATATATGTATATATGAGTAACCATGAGGGACTAAAGCAACAAAAATAAATACTTTTCGCTATGTCATCTTTCAAAGTAGTATATCTATGTACAGTTATAGCAATTTTCCTTAGCTTATTGTGAAAGGTGATTTGAACAGACAGGCATTTGCGCACAGTGTCTTTTTTTCTATTAAAATGATCCTATAGTGGTGGATGGTGTCCCCGAAGTCATTGTCACTATTTTCGGACGATGATTTCCCTAGTACAAAAAAGATTCATGCAGTCTCTTTGACAAGCCATACAACCTCTAGAAGAAATTTTTAGCACACAGAATGTTCTCAGTGATGGTTCGGATGGAGAGAGGAGAGAGGAGGGGATTGGGGAAAGGAGGGAGAAGGAGAAAGGGGTGGAAGGGGGTGCAAGAATCGGGACAACATGCAAAAAACAGTGCATAGGTCCTGGTTTTGAGGTGGTTTCCAGTGTGTTGCGATGGCGAAAAAGTCGTGAAAAGGCGCCACTGACTGCGGGCAGGCTGTGCGGGAGAGGTGTCCGAGCCTGAGGGAGTGGCGCCATCGTGTGGTTTCCTCGGTGTGTGACATGCTCTGGAGAGGAGTGAAATGAAGATTTCAGTTTGTTTGCTTTTTTTTTTTTTTTTTTTCAAATGGTCTGCTTTATTTTTCACTGCAGAGCCCTTACCGACACAGACCAAGTCAAATGAGCAATTACGATGAGAATCTTTTAGTGGAAGGTAGAGATCCGAGCTTAAAGATCAAGCTAACATGCATAAGGTCTTCAGACACTGTTTTGCTAAAAGCCGTCATGGCCACTTTTTTTTTCTCCTGAAGACGTTTTCAAGATTAATCTTGTATTTTTTTTTGTTCTTTTGAAAGTAAATGTAATGGCTTAATAGCTACGTCGTTCTTGGACTTGTATTGCAACTACCTTTGGTTAAGTCAGTCCACACAAACAACATGAAAACCTGAAGTTCTTCTCAACGTTACTCAGTTCCTTTTGTAGTCTATAGCTAGCGTTTTTCTTCTTAAAGGTTAGCCGCTTCCTCCTTCCCAAAATGGCCGCCGTTTGTCACATTCCCAGCTCCACTCGCACTTCCTCTAGCGCCACCGTGCATCCGTTCCAATCCACAGCCTTTGAAAAAACTCAAGACAAACCAGCAAGGCAAAAGAGACGGGACGAAAATCAAAAAGTCTTCCCGGTGAGAGAGACACCAATGACGGAGGAGGTCCAATATGGCCGCCGCGCGCGCACAGAAGCTTTCACCGCTTCATCATCCGAGACACAAAGCTGACGATGGCGGAGGCGGGCTGATCCGGCTCCAGCTCGGCGAACAGGTGGCTCACGTTGTCCGTTGTGCTTCCTTGTTTCCTCGCCACAAAACCAAAAAGCCTGAAAATGGAATAGAAAAGGCAAAACAGTGTTAAGAATATTCATTTCAGTCTTTTTGTATGTTATGGAGAGATGTATTTGTAAGATGTTTTGACATAAATGTTCAACAATAAAAAGTTTAAATGGGTCAAATATCGTACACGTTGGTTTGGAGTAAAGGGAAATAACATCTGCTGCCAAAGAAATGAACAAATTATCCATAAGTTTTACAATGATGAGCAATTAAGATGGTTGTCGTCGTGATTAACAAAAATGGGAAAATGTTCTCAAAATGTTGCATATCACAGACTGAAAACTGTGAAATGAATCAATAAAAACAAAAATGTAAAATGCCTCTCTCTGATCTGACTGGTCCCTACCAAAATCCCAGCACTTACAGCCAGTCCTTAGTGTTTCAACCGATCTTTCATAAAATCCCGGACTAAAATGACTCTCATTTCAAACTGAATCTGTTTCTGAACCCGCTGGAGCTCAGACAAATCTTTGTGAAGCTGAGGCTCTGCAGTTTTGGCCTCTGCTGTCTTCTCATTGGTATCCGTACTCTCATTTTAAGTGGTATTAAGTTCTGATTTCAAATGTTTTGGAGGTAAATATAAGAATATTTGTAGCTGGTGTCTCTGAGAATGGTCTGGGAGACAGTAGAATGAGCAATTGTTGGGTCTTGACAATTCCCAGGTCAAAGCTGAAGCAGATCTCACCAAACATCAGATTTAGGGACTTGTAATTAGGCAAATTCCTATTAATTTTTTTGTATTTTTGTTTATTTGTTTTGTTATTTTTTGATTCGTGGGTTTGGAGTACAAACTGGTCCAGATTCTTCTGAGAATGGTTTATTTGACTGCAAAAAAAGTGGGTTACAGATTTCCATGAATGTTTAACGTGTGTCCATGAAACTGAGAGTTCTCTTTTATCGGAAGATGGAAAAACAGAAATTAATTTTAGTGCATATCAGGTCCTCCGGAACATAAAGAAGTGTAGGACTTTGCACCGATGGAGTGGACAGCTGTAATTTGTAAAGCTACCACAAGATGGTGCCATAGTTCTATTCTGGTCCAGCTCACAGATCACTAAATGAATGTGGAGCAGCGCCTCTGTTTAAGTGGGACAGAACGTGACAGTACGGGACATCTCATTTAAAAAACATGCTTATATTTTTTTCTCTTTTCATTGGCAAAAGGAGAAATTCAATTTGTCAACTGGACAGAGGTTTGTTTAGTCCAGTAGTTCCAGAACTGAAAAATGAGCTACGGAACATATTCAATGAAATAAACTTCGGTCCAGTTGACAAGTTGAATTTCTCCTTTTGCCGTGGATTCTACCTGGATGACTGAGGGATTCATAGCTTCTCCACTCCCTGTTTGAACAAAACGCCTTAATTCCTGTATTTTGAACAATATTTTGGAAACAAAGCCATAAAGTCTCCCTAACTCCCCTCCCAGGACGCCTAGGTATTCCTAAATACCCTGGACTGGACAGCGTGTCAGTCTGTGACAGTCTGTACATTCTATGTCATAATAAGGGCCGTTCTGGAGTGGATTAATGCAAAGACATTATTTTTACAAGTGCTTAACGTGCAGAAATGTCATGGGAATTTTTCTAAGCTTCAGGATCACTAAATGAATAAAGAGATCCTGCCCTAAACAAACCCACAGACAGTATATAAAAGTGGACTAAGCCAGTGTAGCAGCTCAAATGACGCTCCCGACGCCACGGTTACAGGAGAGAATCTGGAGTCAGTCTCTATGTAATGTATAAGGGTTTCTTTGATGGAAAAAATAGCAAAAAAAAATTTCAGGATCCTGATCATGTGTCGCGGGTTAATGCGAACATTTTAAGACCAAAATGACGAGGCTCACTGCAGCAGTTACAGAGAGAGGAGCCACAAGATCCCAATGTGAGTCAATGGGGAAAAGGGTCAGAAGGAGCTAGAAGAGCCTCCTGGAGCACTTCCTAGCTATGTCCACTCATATATACAGTCTATGAACAAGGCAGACAGAAAGAAAGCACAGGCTGACCACAGACACCTCCACACAAAGGACATTAAGTCACCCTACCATCAAACTGTGTTTTTATTTTTCTCTTTACTCTTACCTTACTAAACCGCCTCCTTCTTTGCCCCATCTGTAAAAACAAAAACATGCAAAGTAATAAAGAAGTCACAATTTCACTTTCATACGTGTTATCTCTGCCTTACTTTCTGTCCTGGGGATCAATATCGCAGAAGGTAACCGTGTTGAGGGGATAATGTCTTCTGAAGAAAATTCTACAAAACAAAAAAACACAAATGAACTCACTGTCCTTCCTTTTGTCTATATTCAAAAACCTTCAGAGCTGAGCCGTCTCCTCACTTCCTGTGGCTGTCGGTGAGCGTGATGCCCTGCGCGGACACCTTGAAGTGGACGGTGGCGGCGGCAGGCAGGGGGTTGGTGGACAGCGTCTGGGTGATGGCTTTGGCGATGGCCTGGGGACCCGTGAGAGACTCCATGTCCACGGAGTTGATGTAGAGGACGTTGCAGGCTGCAGAGGACAGGGACAGAGGGGGAGACAGTGAGACGGTCGGAGAGCGAGGACGTACGGGGAAGGGGGTGGGGGAGGAGCATGCCGACAGTGATGGATGCCGGGCGGTTAAGGGGGATCATGCGCGGTGGAAGGATCGCGTGACCTGCTGGAGCTACACGGGCCGTCAGTGTGGAGACAGGCGGGAGGGGAGAGGTGCATGGATGTAGCAGGCTTTGACATAAACTTAGAAAAAGATCACAGGTTTTCTCCTCTTTAGACTATATTGCTTTTTAGACATCGTACAGGGTCACCCCAAAAATTTTAAAAGGAATTTAAAAGCAACTAACCCTAACCCTTGGTCTAACAGATCCTTCAGCCCTACATAAACAGCCTTCGTTTGGCAGCTGGTGAAGCTTTTCCAAGTTTTGCAATGAAGGCTGCACAGTGTTGGGTGAGTGTGTGCGAGCAGATTCTAAGATGCAAAATGACTTCTCTTTGGGAGTGATCGGCTCAACCTGAAAACATTAAATATTAATCTGTTTCTATACATTGTATGAACATTTGAGGTTATTTCTACAAGAATTACCCAAATTACTGGGCTGCAAAATGATTTCAATTTTTTTTGGGACACCCTGTATTACTGTTACTATACTGACATTTTTGACTCGATTTTCAATGCTAAGGAATAGACTGGATGCTCAATATTGTTTTTGATACTACAATAATAATAAAAAGAATCTTTATTTAATGGTGTTGTTTTTCACATTAAATGGTAGTACGTTCTTTTCCGTCATTGGTCCATGGACGTACACTAGTCTATGAGCTCTTATACTTGTTCTGATACAGCTCAAGATCATTCTAAAGTCATTTCTGTGTTGTGAACGTGACCTTTTTAGCATCACTCCCTGTTCCTGTTCCACTGTTTCAATACTAGTCTCAGTATTGGTTAGTATCTGATTTTTGGTACTTTTGACAACCCTATTTTGTGCTTTAAGGTAGAAATGATGCCTGTGTCTAATTATGAAGTGGTTTAACCTCAGAGAATCACAGTGCGCTATTCGCATGCTAGTGCTTATAAACTCTTTGTGGTGAATAATTAGGATGCTCCAAATGTATAACTTTGAACCACTGCAAACTGTTTACAATGTTCTGTTTTTCAAGTTGTGAGGAGTAAAAATCAGGTACGGCGTCTTTAATTTTGCAACTAAATTTCATAATAGTCAATGCATGATTCAAAAAGTATAAATGAGGACTAAAACTATGATAAAAGGTTAAACTTAAAACTTTGTAAACAACTAATTATGGGTATTAGAATATCCAAACTCCTTCAATCCTCCGTACTAAACCAGATGCAAACTTTGTTTGTTCCTGATGTGCTGCTTCACTGGTGAGCGCTAAAGCAACATGGACGTCAACAGAGTGATAATGACTCTATAATACTCCAAATTTGCATTGCATTTGGTTTGGACAAAAACAAAATTATACTCAGTCTGAGCGAGGCCTGTCACAGTAACACATTTTGGAGCACAATCTGTTGCTACAGCGATTTATTGCAATACACAATAATAATAAAACTACTTTATAGCACTGACACAAAACTGGAGAATCCCAATAAACCCATTTTTAAAGAGACAGTATCATTAAAAGGCCTGAGCTGCACCAAATAAATGAACCTATAATTAGCCATAACAGATTATTCTCCCCTCTACTGCTCAAATCTTCTCGGGTACATAAAATGACTAAAATCCTCGACTATTGCAAAGAAAAAGTATCCACGAGCCCCAAAATATATTGTTCCAGCTCATGTATTAAATGATAAGTCAGTATTGTCATTATCATGACTGGGAAATAGCATTTTACCTGGTGAAATAAGCTTAAAGTAACATAGACATATATTCAAAACACATATCCATAAAGGTGAAGGGCAGTGCAGGGAGTATTTCTTGATGGAAATGCAAAGCAGTTACACATTCCAATACAAAGCAGTATTTACCGTGGGCTTCTTCAGGAGGCTTCTGGACTACAGTGACATAACAGACACACTGTGAGTCTTATTCTGTGTAATAAACAGACATAATAAACAGGTATAGACCTCTCTTCACTCACCTGCTCCCTGTTTGAGGAGCTCCACCACCGGGTCTGTGGGCGTGGCCAGTTCCAGGGCTTCTTCATTTGGGTCTGCGGATAAAAATACAGCAATCGCAAGTGTAAAAGTGTTGAAGGTGTTGTAGATGAGAAATACTGAATAAAACTTTGAGGAACAGACTCACCTTTAGTGGGTATCATGAGCTTACAGGGCAGAGCCAGAGGGGTCATGGAGTGTTGGTACACCAGAGCGGACAGACAACCTGGACAAAGCCACAAGAAGAAACATTTTATGATGTTTTTTCCAGACACGCAAAGTTTATTCGCTTCACTGTTCCCTGTGCCATTTTGGTAAGTACTTCTGAAGTCACAGCTGCCCTGAGTCTGCAGCCTATGTTCTAAAACACGTTCACCTTTTCTTGGTGGAGGTCCTTCCAAATCCAAATCCCACTTTATTTATACAGCACATTTCACAAACAAAGCAGTTTCCAAAGTGCACAGAGATCATAAAAAGAAGACAACAAAAAGGTCAACTGCTGAAAATGAGATCAAACCAGTCCTAAAACAGTTAAACAAGTCAAAGACAAATAAAAAACAGTCTAAAATAGTCTTGAGGTCTTAAAACGAGACTTGAAACACTCCACTGTGGGGGCTCTGAAAATGTCGTCGGACGGAGAGTTCCAGAGCTGTCTCCCCGGTTTTAAATTTCGTCTAAGGCACCACGAGCTGGAGCTGGAGCTGACCCTGGGACCTCAAAGGACACGCAGGGGTCTAACATTTGGATGTTCCACAGTATTTGTAGTTGTTTCCAGAGATCTGGTCAAAAAAGTAGGTTTGATCTGTGGAGAGGTGGCTCTGCTCGCTCTGCATGTTTTTCCCTTTTTTTTTAAATAATAAAATGAATGCATTAGTCATGAAGTTTAATGCTATACTCTGGAACATGCCTGTAAGGTGAAGACAAGCTTGTGGAAAACACCTGAAAAGACTTTAAAAATAGGCTCTATTCACGTTCACATCACAAACCAGGAAGACGTTTGGAAACATGCGATGACAACTTCCTCCGGGCTCCATTCGCGGTCGTAAGTCTGACAAAATTGAGGAAAAAATTAGAAAATGTCCCAGTTTTCTTCATCTCCGTGTCACTGCAGCGTTCCGTTATGTTCGGCGAATCCACAATTCCAACCATACCTCAGTTTTCATCATTTCCAAACTGACAATTTCCAAAATTCCAGATGATTCCAAACAGCACATCCACATGCAGTGTTCATTTTACCAACCATCACATGTACTTCAGTGGGTTTGATCACAGTCGCTCGAGCCCCGTGTCAGGAACTATACCAGAAGTCGTCATCGCAGGTTTCCAAACGTCTTCCTGGTTTGCGACGTAAGCGTGAATAGAGCCTATGCACTTTTAAAACATCAAATCCAAAGATGTGCACTCACCAAAGTAGGGCTCGTTGGGACAGCCCTTAAGCCGGACTCCTTTTGGACTGGTCTCAATCAGGAAGTGTCTCACCAGCTCGTTGGTCATATCTCCCACTGCAAAATCATTCAAATGGTCAATAATTACAACTTCAGAGATGCCAAAACCAGTACAGCAGCTCAATTGTTGCGATACTATAATTTCAATATTTTTTCAATACTAAAGAATAGACTGAATACTCAATACCGATTCTGATGCCACAACGATCGTAAAAAGACTCTTTCTTTAGACAATATGAGGCCTCTCACAATAAATACTACTTGACTTCAATATATGACAAATCGAACAATACTTAATACTTTTATATACTTTTTTTGGACTATGATAAGATTTAAGTTGTCGAAGGTTGAAATAAGAACTTCTATGACTCATTATAGATGCAAACTACCTACTTCAACCTATCCCATCAAACACAACCCTAAACACAAAAACTATGTCATTTGTTTGTGCTTCGTTTGTGCTGTTTTGTGCTGCAAAAAGTTTTATTTGTGCTTCTTTAGTTTTGGAGATAGTAACGATTCTTTTACAGGTCAAATTGGGGTCGGCCCCACAGGAAGCTTCAAAATGCTCTAAAACATCCAAAATAGAGTCAATCGTTTGTGCTGTTTTGTGCTGCAAAAAGTTTTCTTTGTGTCATTATGATTCTTAAGATATTAGGAGTTTTATTTTTGGCCGATCCAGCCCCTCAAAATGGTAAATAGAGAAAATTTTAGAAAATTTTTGTATTTTGTTGGTGCTGTTTTGTGCTGTGACTATTTTCATTTGTGCGAGTTTATTTCTAAAAGTCTTAATTATTATTTCTGCGGTAATTATAGGGCATCATTTCCGCTCAGCTGATGGCCGCAAACACCACAAAACTAGTGCGACAGAAGATTTGTATCAGTCTTTAGTAATTTGCTTTTGATTCATATTTTATATAATACAGACTTTTCCAAATAAAACTGCAAATATCTTAAGAACCGTAACCGCATGAACAAAACTTTTTGCAGCACAAAACAGCACAAATGAAGCATTTGTTGACATAGTTTTTGTGTAGGTTTGCGTTTGATGGGGGGCCAACTTCACGGAGGTCCTACTTCAGCGTTGCATCCTGTTATTTCTTTACTGCAGTTCATTTTTTAAAACATTTTTACACATTCAGAATCCTTTTTGGGGGTTTCGATATTATTGTATATTACACTTCCTTCAGGATTATAATAATATAATTTCCACGTGGTCTTATAGGTGTGTAATACCTCAGTGGTCCATGAGTGTTTATTAGTCTATGTCAGGCATGTCCAAACTATGGCCCGGGGGCCAAATGTGGCCCTAAGACCAATTGTTTTTGGCCCTCAGGCTTCCAGTTGAATTGGCCCATATTACCACAAGTAGTACTTTTTACTGCATGTTTTTGAAATCTACCTTGATCAAGCAAATGTAGTGAGTCCTTCTGAGGGTCTAAGCCTGAGCAGAGGTCTGGAGGGTCATTCAAACCTGTTATAAATGGACAGATTTGAATTACTCATCAGTCTATGACCCCCGATCGGCCCTCACGCTGCTCTGTGTTTTAATATGTGGCCCTAGATGAAAAAAGTTTGGGCATTCCTGGTCTATGTGCTCTTATACTTGTTCTGGTACAGCTCAAGATCGTTCTAAAGCTGCTCGAGAAAGGTTCATTTCGGTCCTGTTAATGGGAACATTTTTAGTATCGATAGTTGTTCAAATGAGTGTCTTGTCTCGATTAGTGTCTGATTTTCGATCCTTTTGACAGCCCTATCACGCTTTACCTTTCTTGTTCTGCTGGATGGTGGGAGGGGGGCAGGCCACCTTCATGGCCAGCCCGTAGGCCCCGCGGAACGAGTGGCTGTCCCGGATGATGAACGCGCCCGGCTCCCTGTCCTTCAGCAGATTGATCGCTGGGGGAGAGGACGGCGTGGGGATAAAAAACGGTGAATTCAAAGGTAATTTGTGTGCCGTGCTTTAAATGAGCCTGGGAGATTTACTGTGGCGAAGTCCAAACTCACCTTGTTCTCTGGAGATGTCCGGCTTGTACCAAAACTTGGAGGTGTCCTGGACAAACTTGACGTTCATTTTGATGTCGGGATAGCCGTCTGATTAGAAAGATATATGACAGCTGTTACTACATTATAGGTGCACTATGTAACTTTTTTGCCACTTGCCTGTTTCTATGGATATGTCATTGCTCTGCCTAGAATGTTCCACAGTGCTACAGTAAACAGCTCTACCTTACATTTATACAAATACAGGTGGTTTTATAGCTCCAAAATACCTAGAAAAACAACATTCTGACTGTGAGCGGGGTCACCTCTCCACAGATCTGACCTGTAATTTGGTCTGGTTTGGTCTCCATGAAGGTAAAAAGGTTTAATGCCATACTGTGGAACATTCCAGACAAAGCAATAACATTTAAATTTTCCTCATATTGATTAATAATAAAAACACATTTTTATCTTATCTAATGGACTATAAACGGATGTAGCTAACGCGCTGGCCGCTGCTTTCAAAACAGGAAGGCCCACTGACGGGAATTCTACTGCCCTGAGCATGGGCACAATCTGGCCACCAGATTTTGTGCATTATTTAAGGTTTTGTCTTTTAAATTACATTAACTTAAAATTATAAATCAGATGCTACGTCTCGATATCTTTAAGTTCCTCTTAGCTGAGAAGTAGTAGTTTTCCCAAATACTTTTTTACCCTTATTATTACAATTTCTACTTAATAATATTATTTAATTAAGTAACATTACTCTTACTTGAGTATAATTTTTGCCTACTCTACCCACCTCTGTTAGCAGGAATTCTGGAATTCTGTCATTGTTCAACAGGGTTAGGTATTATAAGTACTTTTATTTCAGCCTTTCGGTCATGATCCAAATGGGGTTGTAGTCTATCTTTGCTAAATGATAGAATAAACTACGACTACTAATACTACTACTACAACTAGTACTACTACTACGACAGCTACTAGCAGCATGGTGCTCATAGATACATAGACACATCATTTGTAAACCAGACTGCACGATAACTCCAAAAATCCTCTCTCTCACCATAGATGGACTTGGGTGTGTCTGGGAGCGTGTGCGTCCCGGTCAGGTTGGGAGTGCTGCCCCCGCTAGCCGGAACGGGCGTGAGATTCTTGTTGTCTGCCCTCTCGGCGTCTCCGCTGGACATGTGTCTCTTGTCAGGCAGCTGCGGGGACGCTTGGAAGGCGGGCGTGTGGCGGGCGCTCGTATCGTCCGGCGTGCTGTGACCGCTGGGGGTGGGTCTCCTGCCCATGAGGGGACTGGGGGGTATGGCTGCGCCCGTGCCTGCTACTGCGGAAGCGGCGGGTGCTTTACGGGCAATAAGGGGGCTGGAGGGCACGGGGGGCGGGGGCTGGTGGCGGGCGAGGGAGGGGCTGCCCTGACCCAGGCGTCTCTGCAGGGCGGGGCTGGGGGGCGTGTTTGTGGCCACGGTGCGGTGCAGGGTGTTAGGGCTGCCCGGGACCGTGTGCAGGCCCATGATGTTCACCTGGGAGCCTTCAGGGGACCCGGGTCTGACGGGGACTCTGCTGCAAACACAAGACCCATGTTTACTCACATTCATTCAGATTGTTGCACTTATGAGCATTTTTGCTCATCTGCTTTAAAATGGGACTGAACACCTAAACTTCACCAACTCATTTCAAATATGAGCTGCTTAACTGGAAGTATCTAAGTACCTAGAGTTAAAGGGGTGTGTGTATGGGGGGGGGACTGGCATGGTCTGGAGGTAAAAGGAACCGTGTGAATGGTCTAACAGGTATCCACACTTCAAACTTGTCCATGCAGCCAGGTGTTTGCATCAGAAACACCTGCTTTTAATCTTTGCAGTTTTGCGTGATGTCATCAAGCACTTCAAATTGGCCACCTGAGCCAGGACACACTCATTTTTAAATATTTTTAAATAAGAAGTTCAGATATATATCCAAATAAGAGTCAGGTTACAATTAACCGCCGGGTCCCCTTTAAACCCCGGGTGCAGGTGTATATTTGTACATTTTGATAAATAAACGCTGGTTCCAGATAAACGGCGAGTCTAATGTTTGTGCTGAAGACAGAAGTTATACTGCAACAACAGGACGCAGGACTGATGCTCGCGTCGTCTCTACAACAAACAAACTTAAAACCACTTGGCTAATTTGCATAAGCTATAAGCGCTGAAAAAAAAAAACAGCTCGCTCCTTGTGCCCTGATGTGGTGGATGAACGTTCTCACTCTGCTGCTCCACACTCACTGCGTCTGTCATTTGTTTTAATTTGTTAAAGAAATGTCTGCATGTTGTGGGAGGGTTTGACTTTCTGTAGCATTCAGGAGCAGCTTTCAAATGTGGGAAAACTCTCCGTAGATATTTTGTTGTAACATTTTAAATGAACTCGCCTACGTCTGTACAGAAAGTCGCCTAAATTATAGTCATACTCTTTAAAAGAATTTGAGTACCAGATTTTCCCAATTTTGCTGAGCAAGATTTTTTTGAGGAAGGCCTGCCCCAAGGCCTGGTTTAAGTGATGGAAACAAATAAACGTGATAGTGACTCTACTTCCTGTGGACTTTATCGCCAATCTTTTATGCTTTAAAAATCCTGTATCTGAAGTATTGCTCCACATTTCACAAATAATAATAACACAGTTTGGACTTGTGTCTAAACTGGAAGTGCAGAGCTCTGATCTTTGAACACTTCAGAGTCTCAGAGCGAGTGGTTTTACTGTAGACAGGAAACAGCTGAGGCCATCGTGCTCACAGCTTCATATCCTGTGGTCCACACACAGATCCTGCTGCAGTGTTTGTGATCAAAGAGTTTAAGTCTCATAAGTTTCTCCTTGTGTCTGTGGTGTGCATTTTTTTGTTGCACGTTTAAAAATTCTTTTAGACCAAAAAATCCTCTAGTCTGTAGCGGCATTAACATTTCGGACTCCTAGGGAATAGACTTGATACTTGATACCAATTCCAATACCAAATAACCAAGTACTTTCTTCTCTATTCCCATGTGGTCTTATATGTGTGTAATCCCTCACTGGTCCTCGTCTATGTGCTCTTATACTTCTGATACAGCTCAAGATCATTCGAAAGGCATTCAAGAAAGGTTCATGTCTGTCCTGTGAACGTGACTTTTTGCTCAAATGAGTATCCAGATTTGATTTATTAGTTTTAGTATTGACTAGTGTCTATGTTTCAATACTTTTGACAACTCTACATGAGACGCATACCCATCAGTGGCGTGCACAGGACTTCTGGAGGTGATGGGGGCTGAGACTTGTTGTGCTCTGGATTCCATTACACCATCTGCAAAACAAGGCCAGCTCAAATGACAAACTGCTGTCAGATACATGCTCTTTCAGAGAGTTAAAATAGTACACGTTAAGATTTCCTCTGCCTGGCCACACAAAGAGACACAGAGTGCAAAACTGACTCGAGAGCTTTTATAGTTTCCCCTTCTTATTTACCCTCTCAAAGTTGTATTTAGAGTCATTCATGCATGTTTGGGTAATGTTCATTACTTCATTCTCCATTTTATTTTCTCAGTCGTCTTGCATTGTAATTTTAACGCAAAGAGAAAACATGTGTACACCATTTGCCAAATTATTATGCAAACTGTGTTTAAGTGTCACAAAGGTAAAATGTTTAGTTTTCCAGTGAAACTCATGGATGGTTTTGTCTCAGGCTCTTTGGGTGAAATCAATCTCAGACTCCTGAGCCTATGAGTTTGCAGGTTAAGTCCATTTAAAGGAAAAATGACTTCAGAAGGACGTTCCACATTATCAAGCACAGCACCAGACTCCAGCAATATGGGAAAGAAAAAGGATCTCTGTAGTTCTGACAAGCCTGAAATAGTTGAATACCTTGGACAAGGTATGAAAACCATAGATATTTCATGAGAACTTAAGCGTGATTATTGTACTATTAAGAGATTTGTAGCTAATTCAGAGCAGACACAGATTCATGCGGATAAAGGCACAATGACGAAGGTTTCTGCAAGACAAATACATCGGATTAAGAGAGCAGCTGCTAAAATGTCATTACAAAGCAGCAAACAGGGATTTGAAGCTGCTGGTGCCTCTGGAGTCTGGCGAACATCAAGGTGGAGATCCTCCAGAGGCTGTAGCTCTGCATAAACCTTCTATTGGGCCTCCCTTAAACAACGCTCACAAGCAGAAATGGCTCCAGTGGGCCCAGAAATACATGAAGACTCATTTTCAAACAGTCTTGTTCACTGATTAGCCCCCTGCAGCCCTGGATGGTCCAGATGGATGGAGTGGTGGATGGTTGGTGGACGTCACCATGTCCCAACAAGGCGGTGACGCCAGCAAGGTGGAGGAGTCATGTTTTGGGCCAGAATCATGGAGAGAGAGTTGTTCGGCCCCTTTAAGGTCCCTGAAGGCGTGAAAATGACCTCTGTAAAGTCTGTGGAGTTTCTGACTGACCACATTCTTCCATGGTACAAAAAGAACCGTGCTTTCTGTAGCAAAAATCAGCTTCATGCAGGACAATGCACCATGTCATGCTGCGAGGAACCCCTCTGCATCATTGGCTGTGGGCATAAAAGAAGAGACACTCGTGGTGTGGCCCCATCCTCCTGACCTCAACCCTACTGAGAACCTCTGGAGCCTCCTCAAGCCAAAGATCTATGAGGGCGAGAGGCAGTTCACATCCAAACAGCAGCTCTGGGACTCTATTCTGACATCTGCAAAGAAATTCAAGCAGAAACTCTCCACAAACTCACAAGTTCAGTGGATGTGAGAATTGTGAAGCTCCAATCAAATAAGGGTCCTCTATTCAAATGGAACTTGACCTGTTCAGATGTTTGGATTGAAATAGCTTTGGATTTCAGTAACAGGCTAATGCTAAATGAAAAATAAACAAATGACCATTTTCAGTTCTTTACAACAATAACACGGTTTGAAACTCTGTTGTGCAGAAGCATTTGGAACAGTGCATTTTAAGCTTTTTTTTTTTTAGAAAAAAGGTTGATGACTTGAAAATTATGATGACTGTCATTTATATTGACATCTTGGCAAATTCAGAGAAAAATACCATTTGCATAATAATTTGGAATGCAGTGTATTGTGTGAATGTTGTGATGGCGTTTGCGTCAGTTCCACCTGTGCGTTGCAGTTTTCTAACATGGACTCATCAGTGGACTTGAAGATGCATTGTGTAGCTTTTCTGGTGGAGGCTCCAGCAAAACCTTTTCTCCCTGAGGAGATGTTATTGCTTTGTCTGGAATGTTTCACAGTCTGGTATTAAACCTTTCTATCTTCATGATAACCATACCGGACCAAGTTAAAGGTCAGATCTGTGGAGAGGCGACCCCGCTCTCAATCATGCCTGTTTTTCTAGCTATTTTTGAGCTATAAAAGCACCTGTAATTGAATACATGTAATGTACAGCTCTTTAATACTGTCATAGTGCGGAACATTCCAGGCAACTCCCAACCAAAGAGTTAAACAGTGCACCTTGAAGCCCAGATGAACAATGCAATTTAAAATGTTCAAATTATAAAACAGTGATTCATGGGTGTCATAGATTATCATTATATAGCAGATACAAGCAGAATAATGTATATCTTTTTTAAACAAGACCAATGCAATCTTGTGGATTTACTTTTTTTTTTAAATCCAGGTATGTAGGTAGGCAGGGTGTAGGGGTCATGCAGAAAGCTTTGCAGAAGGAAAGTCTTCTTACCTTGCTCTCCGTCATTAGATTCAGAATCTGCCATCAGCCAATCAGAAAAGAGGGGGAAGTGAGGAAAGAGGAGTGCACATCGGGTTAGTGTTAGCATTAGCACATGTCAGTATAGCTTTGCAATATAGTTTATTGTTATTATGTGTACAACTACTACTACTGTTAAAATCTATAAATAAATACCACTGCTGACTGCAGGGCGGTGCGGTTCAGGTTTGGTGTGTTTTTACTGTGACTTGTATGCACCACAATAGCGGCATTTCAAAGTACGACCACTTTCTTGTGTCTTTGGATACCTTGGCTATGTACAATGTGTAAGTACATTTGCACAGTACCAGAGTGTGCAGGGATATTTTGTTGTGAAAATACTCTGGATCTGTCAGTTCTGCGCGCCTGCTTTCTTCTTTTGCTTAAATGAGTTTGGCAGCTTGACGTCAGGCAAAGATAGAGCACCCCACCTGCACTCGCACCGAGGCCAGTGTGGCAGAGGTCAGAGGTCAGTGTGGCAGAGGTCAGTGTGGCAGAGGTCAGAGGTCAGTATGGCAGGGTGCAACTGATTTGAATGGCTTTCCAAGTCTTGCAGGATCTGCTCATCCCCCGAACTGCACTGCACTTCCAGTCAGTGTACATGGGCGTAAAGGCCCATGTACACTCCAACTTTTGCAGATGCATTAGATATATATAAGTTTAACTTCATTCTTATATTTGTGATATATTATGGTTTTGAACTGTTAAAAAACTCTTAAACCGTTAAAGGGACTGTAAGATTTTGGTTTTAGATTTCATAAACTTGTTGAAAAATATACTTGACTTATACGTGTCCCCAGATATGTGATAAGTTAGATATGTTCAAATCAAATACAGTTTTTACTTCATGAGCCTCACATGAATCTCTCATTTGAGTTGCCAGTTTCAAAGCTGAAATCCAATGTGTTTAAACCTAAAATGTCTCTCTCGGATCTGAAGGTCACTACCTAAACCCCAGCACCTGCAGCAGACATGAATCAGTGCTAGTGCAGCCTCTGCAGCTCAGGGCGGGAATTCTGGAGGTTCTGAGCTTCACATGAGTCATGGTCTGTCCATATACTGAGAATGAGAAACACTTGGCTGTGTACTCTGCAGGTTCATCTTTTAGATCCATAACAGCTACATTATTTATGGTTACTGGCGTCCTCTAACTCATTTAAGTACTGCTACCACTACTGCAGCTATTAACTTATTCTCTACTACTACTACTACTAACATATTTACAATTACCTCTTCTACCTTACAAACTACTACAATAACGACTGCACTGCGGTTTAGTGTTAAATGCACAGCAAAGGTTGTACGTTTGGCACTAACCTGATCCTCCATGTGTGTGTGGCTTCATTCCAAGGGCGGACAGGGGAGTTTTGGCCAGTCCAGGAGGAGTGCGGCCTGGAAAAGACACAAGATCATCATGAGCAAAGAACTCACACGAATGATGACACACAGAGAACATGCAACAGTCCTGGAAATGAATGATGTTATGGCAAAGAGCATTTAGGTAAAGTAAGTAACAGACCAAATGAGATGAACTGTAGATCATGGAAGCGAGAAGGGAGTTAAGTGCTTTCATGAAACGTTTTTACGAACAAATGTCTTACTTAAGGCCTTTTTATGAACATTTTTGGCATTCGCAAAACTTTTTCTTCACTGAAAATGTTCTTCTGGAAGAACAAATCCACAAATCAAATCTACAAACAGTCAGAAGTGCGCACAAAAATTCTACTGTTTGAGAATATTATTGCTCTAATAATGCAACACAAAATTGAAATTCCTCCATGAATGTAAGTCACATATTTTCTTAAATAATTTCCTATGAACATATTACTGTGTCATCCAATAGCATTTATGAGGTGTTTAAAAGAGCCTGTGTTTACTGGGTCTAACAAACGTTATACAGGCACAGGGCTGTGACAGACGCCCATATGAAGAGCACTGGGGCTGGAGAGACTGAGGCTCACTGCAGCCTGGAGAAAGTCTGTCAGACCCAATAGACACAGGCTCTAGAAAACCCCTCAGAAATGTTATTGGATCACATGGTAATACGTTTTGTTTATAGGAAATACTTTTTACTCATGGAGGAATTAGAATGTTCAGTTGCATTATCAGAGTGATAATATTCTAAAAGATTTTTGTTCTTGGATTCCTGTTCCTAGAATTTGTACTTCCAGAAGAACATTTGCAGTACAGAGAAAGTTCTGTGAATGCCTAAAATGTTCGTAAGGAAGTAAGTAAAAATGTGTTCGTCAGAATGTTTCATGAATGAGGCCCAATGTTTTTACTTAGCCGATGCACCTCGGGCCCAGAAGTGACATCACTGTTTTACTCAGATGTTTTTGTTATGTTTATTGTATTAAATTGTACATTTTTTTATTTTATTTTTTCTTTGTGCAGCACTTTGAAAGCAGTCTTTATTTATAAAATGCGATAAAGGGATAAAATGAAATAAAGTGGATTGGATCACACAACCCTGCAGGTGATTATTATCTGTATGCTGACATCATACAAATAAAAAACATTACAGCAAAATATCATTAATGGCAGATGAGGCGACTGTAACTTCAGTCGTGATGTAAACACAAAATATGTACTGTTTGAGTCTTATTTAGGTTGTACTACTTTCCATGCACAAATCCATGCAGATCCATGCACAGACACAGAGTCTATGTTGGGTCTACGCTGCCTTTTCTGGACTTTTGGGAGTAGAACCAGGAGTCATGCAAATGCTGCTAATCCCCCAGAACAGGCAAATAAAAGATTTTACATCATGCCTTTTCCTATGTTTGGATATAAGATTTCACATTCAAACAAGGCTCTTCTTTGTCAAATGCACAAGATGGGACAGATATGCAGATGTACCACAGACTTCTCACAGCAACGTCAGTGTGGTCTGGCTCTACTGTTGGAGAGTGGATTCACAGTGAATATGGGATATCTGTATTGTTCATTTAAGCTATCCACAAACCAAACAAAAAACATTGAAAGACTCTAAAGCACAGGTGTCAAACATGCGGCCCGGGGGCCAGATCCGGCCCTCCAAGACCTTTAATCTGGCCCTCGGATGATTTTCTATTAAAATATTTAAATTTTTTAGATTTTTCTGGTAATTTTCTGTGCAGCTTAGCATAGCAGTGCTTCTGTGCGTGGCGCCTCCACCAGACAAATGAAGACCTGCCTCTTTCCAAACGCTCTTAAAGGACGATCGTTTTGATTGTTGACCGTGACCCTCATGAGCAAAATGTCAAAAATAAGAAAAGTGGAGCTGAGTGCAGGATTTTCCAAGAAAAATGGACTAATTCTTATTTGTTCACGGAGGTGAATGGGAAACCTGTGCTCGGTGTGTTTGCAACAAGTGGCGGCGCTCAAGGAATATGATCTTAAACACCACTACGAGACACTGCGAAAAATACAATAACTTGAACGGAGAATTGAGAAGACAGAAGATAAACGAATTATTGCTGAAACTGAAGAAACAGACGTCTGTTTTCACCCAGGGGCCAAGAGGTTCGTGATGCTGCTGTGAAAACAACCTGACCTAGCATAATATTATATCCATCCATCCATCCATCTTCTCCCGCTTAATCTGGCTGGGTCGCGGGGGCAGCTTGCTGCCCAATACTCATAGCACCTGACCCCCCCTATGAACCCCTCTGCAGGTGGTGAGCCCACAGGAGGGTGGACAACATGGTCCTTGATGTTAGTTCATAGGGGTGCGGGCATGTTTTGGGTTGATGGGGGAAACCGGAGTACCCGGAGGAAACCCATCCAGACACGGGGAGGAACATGCAAACTCCACACAGAAAGGCCCAGGCGACCCGGGGATCGAACCCGCAACCTTCTTGCTGTGAGGCCTGAGTGTTGCCACTCAGCCACCGTGCCGCCGCATAATATTATAATATTTTGTAAAATAAAATCAAATAAAAAGATTTCTGTAATAGATTTGCGTTTCTCTGCACAAATATTTGGACTCATTGCTATTTTTGGGGTATATATGCCATGAGTTTTCTGATCCGGCCCCTTTGGAGTCAAAGTTGGTTGTATACGGCCCCCGGACCAAAATGAGTTTGACGCCCCTGCTCTAAAGGAAAAAGTGTGCCATTCACTCTATTTGTGCTCCCTTTACAGACTGAGGCTACGTTTACACGATGACGGTCTGAACAGAAGACGCTAAAGTGACGCCACGTCTTCACCTTTTATTCCGCGTTTAGATGAGCGTTTTTGGGAGGAAATCTGCGTGCATACGGTGACGCAAAAGTGTGTGGAATTCGATTGGGTGAGCATGCCAGGCGGCTAGGTGGCGCTGTGATACATTATCACACAACACCGCCATGTCCGCGCGCATGAACAGAATCTTCTTTCTTCTCTCTGTTGAGTAATAGCATGTATACACACTCTATGCATTTGTTGGAATGCCTCTTGTATATTTATTACAGCTGCCAGAGCAACTTGAAGATCCGACGTATGGGTATCACACAACACCGCCATGTCTGTTTCCCTGTACTGCCGCATCTATGTGACGTAAACGCGGACGCGACGTGAGCAGATCTGACCAGAGTTTTGCGTCTTGGGCAGTTTACACGGAAACGCTACAGCGGAGTGTATTTAACTTTTCCACTCTGGAGGGTGGTTTCAGATTTTTGCGTTTTTGGCCCCCAAAAACGCCGTCACCATGTAAACGAAAGGCACTTCCGGTAAAATATTTTGTCGTTTTTACCCATAAGGGTTCTCGTGTAAACAGGCCCTGAGAAAATTACTGTATTGTTTTGAATACTTGGCACACTAAAAATGCACAAACCTGAAACAAATGGCAGTATAGTGCAGTATAGTGCAGTATAGTGCAGTATAGTGCAGTATAGTGCAGTATAGTGCAGTATAGTGCAGTATAGTGCAGTATAGTGCAGTATAGTGCAGTATAGTGGGACATGTTTACAGCATTGGTTTAACAGAAATATGACTATATGTGTTAACCCCTAAGATCTAAGGGCAATTTTAGTACATTTCTCCTCACCTGGATTTTTTTCTTAATTTTGATTTTAAAACTGCCCCTTTTACCCTATAATGAAGTGTTCCACATCCTTTTTTCAGTACAGCCTGTTATTTCACAATCTGCTGCTGTAGTTGTGTCATGTGACTGCAATAAAAGCTATAGGACCAGGAATAGAGATAAAATAAAATAAAAACTGAAAATAAAATTCCCACACTTTTTGGACATAAAAAATGCTTAATTTAGGGCCTTAGCTACAAAAATGCTAAATATCAAGTCTGTAAGTAAATTCATCAAGTAAAAATCTCCTTATTGCCCTAAAAACAAAAAAAATTGTAATTGCTCCATTACTGGTGCCAGTCCTGGAAACAGCTCCTGTAAAGTCCAGGGCCAGAGCACAGAACAGAGCCACATCACTTGTAATGCATTTCCATGGTGTTTATTACATTTGTATTTGTTCATTTTGAGTGAAATAAACCTTTCAAATAAAGGGAAAGGGATGCACAATTACGCACACCAAGATGCGTAATTTGCCATGTATGTGAGAATTAACTCCCCTTAGAGCGACTTTTTCAACCGCTATAAGCAAGAGGAGAGGAGTCGACCATCTTGACTCACTTCACTCTTTGGCAAAGTTTTGGTCGATCAAAATGGACGGAGCGCATGAGTTTGGCTGAAAACAAAGCTCCTATTGGACACTCGTTTTGCGCACGTCATCACACAGCGCGAGTGTGACGTAAAGAGGCAGCTATATACGGAAACCGCTATGTCTGCACTTTCAGAGGGGGAAAAAGTAAGTTTCTGTCTTTTACGGTTTGAAAGTTATGCGCGGTTATATAAAACATACATTTTAACCCTCGAAGACCTACTATATATACCTATTATCGTATACAATAACGTAGGTCTTCGAGGGTTAAAATGAAATGACTAAAGTAGCCACCAGACCACAAAAGTAAATAAAGCACCATCATAAAAGTTCAATGTACGATTCATTTAAATATCAATTTAAAGGTGCATTGTCTAACTTTTCTGGTGGAGGGTCCGTCAAATGCTTTTCTCCATAGTTATTGCTTTGTCTGGGATGTTTCACAGTGTGGCATTAAACCTTTCCGTCTTCATGGAGACCAAAACAGACCAAGTTACAGGTCAGATCTGTGGTGAGGCGACCCCGCTCACAGTCAGAACGCCTGTTTGTCTTGGTATTTTTGAGCAATAAAACCACCTGTAATTGAATAAATATAAGGTAGAGCTGTTTAATGTCACACTGTGGAACATTTCAGGGAGGGCAACGACCTCTCCGTAGAAACAAGCAGGTGGCGGTCCCCCCAAACAAAAAGTTACATAGTGCACCTTTAAAATAAATAATGAAGCGATAAGAATAAGATTTCCAGCTTGATTCTTGTGTTAAAAAGCACAATTCAAAAATGTGAATATATTAATTCATTTTGCATTCTGAGGGTGGACAGTTACGAATCCCTCCCTTGGTTTAGTTCTTGGTTAGCTGAGAAAAAATACAGATGAAGTCAAAAGTTACTCAAGTAAAAATATCACATGAAAAAATCTACTTAAGTAAAAGGGGTAAAATGTACCTGTTTAAAAATGTACTAAGAGTAAAACATAAAAGTGCTTTGTTGAGATTTTTTAGAATAACTAAAGCTTAAAAAGTCGTGATTTTTTGAAAAAGAACTGAGCTGATTTTATGTGATTCAACTGATTTCTTCAATTTTCCGGCTGCTTTTGCATATTTGGTTTGCTCAAAGTTGTGACGTTATCTCAACATAAATGTGCTGAAAAAGATAAAGTCTCCACCATTTCAGCAAGTCTCACAGCATAAAGAAAAGTCCTGATCTAAAATGTAGTGGAGTAGAAATTACAGATTCACGTTCTCAAACGCAGTGAGGTAAAAGTAAAACGTGTCCCCTGTAAAATCTACTGAAGTAAAGTGCAGATACCTAAAATCTGTACTTAAGCATTGCAGTTTTACTTTTGTACTGGATTACTTTGCACCACTGTGTGTTTCAAACACCACATACGAACTCTTTAGTGCCCGTTCGCTAAGAGACGGCTTTCATGTTCCATCATCCTGGTTTTTCTGCTCCTGCTCTGCTCCACACCATCATTCTCTACAATTCCTCCTCTAGACCATCAGTATAACACAACTTTCAATATTGCTCTCCTTATGCAAAAACAAAAGACTTTGAGAGAAAAAGGCTTTGCAGAGTCCGTGTACCTCTTCATTTAGCAGATATGGCTCAAGACGTCATAATCCTCGTGCTCCTGTTTGCAATTTCCTCCAGTTCACTCAAGTACGTGTTATTATGTTGACATTTCTGATGACTGGGATGGTGCTCAGATATACTGCAGGACCAGCTACACCGACCTGGCTCCTGTTAGCAGTACGATATGAGTCTTCTTCAACAAGTTGCTGAGAGAAGCTCAAATACACAAATCATAGTCTGGTTTGGACTCATGAGGAACACTGCAGACTGGAATGTGGCCTGGAGGAGAAGAGGCAACTTCAGCCTAGCTTAATATAGCTATATGCATGGTCAGACATGGGCAAAATAAAGGAAAAAAATACCAATCAATGAGTGCAGTGCTAAACTCTGTTAATCTGAGGTGAGGTTAATTAGATTTCATTTGTAATGAACATGAACATGTCACTGGCTGGGCTTGAGGGGGCAGAGTGTGTGGGGATGAGACTGACCAATCTATATAAAACATCATCATCAATATTTCTTTCCAAGAAACATGCTTTTTTAATTCATTTATCTAAAATGGGACAATGCATATTCATTGACATGAACACACGAACATGTAAATATGCCAGATTTAGCCATAAAGGCTCATTTTCATCTGCAGTCCCATGGCAGGTTGGTGGAAAAGCCTGACACAGACGCAGATGCAAAAACATGAAGATGCAGTATGAGATGCATTTTACTAACAAATGTTTCTTTAGAACCTGGCTGAGAGATTCAGATAGATTTGCTTTCTTTCCTTTCTGGGATTTCTCGATGGCTGCCAGATTTACTTAGAGGCAGGAAGATGAACGTGAATAACACACATGAGAACCTCTAAACTCACATCAGCCACAAGTTCATGAACATAAAACAAATCACACAACTATTGACCTATTTGCCACAATTGCACTGAC
Source organism: Odontamblyopus rebecca (assembly GCA_030686955.1). Lineage (NCBI taxonomy): Eukaryota > Metazoa > Chordata > Actinopteri > Gobiiformes > Gobiidae > Odontamblyopus > Odontamblyopus rebecca. The sequence continues at coordinate 20,592,762 of CM060675.1, forward strand.
AATAAAGTATCCCTTTAAAGCCCACAAAATTACACAAACTGGATTCTGGTGAGCTTCAAGCCCTGCTGTAATATTGTTGTCTCGTCAAAACCAGTGTTTGTGTTTTGTTTCATACATACATATAATAATTTATTATTCCTGTCTGTATCCCTGATAATCCAAAAAATGTGGAACCCTACTCATAGATGATACTGTGAATGTGTTTCTCAAACAAATGAAACTACTTTCCTTTCCACTATGCAAAAGTACCCTTTCTCCAAGCCAGAGGTCCTTTCCCAAACCATCTCGTACTCTCACTCCCAAGCACTACGATCACTGTGAAGTCCCCTTCAGAGGTCCCTGTGTCGCCAGGTACAGCACTCTGATTTAGACGCATCACAACTTCTTAAGTTTAAAGGAGCCCGATACCCTTAACGGTGCACTATACGGCCACCTTATGGGTTGTTTCAGTATTTGTATTGTGCAAATATTTTACACTGTTAAAATCAAATATAAAGTCCCCTGAATATTCCAGTATTCCCATTTTCACCAGTGTCTTTATACAGTTCACTTCTCTCAACATATGTGGTCTAAATCTTCATCAGTGAGGCTCGCTTCCACATATGACACGAGTATGGCATAGAAACGCCTATAGGTGCTTTGTAGCTATTACACCTCATTCTTTGAATAATCCAGTCATATGCAAATGCTAAAGATGTGGAGAGTAGAAAAGGCTTTGCAGAGCCTATGTACCTCCTAACTTAGCAGATATGGCTCCACACATCATGCTCCTCCTGCTCCTGTTTGCAGTTTCCTCCAGTTCGCTCAAGTATGTATATGTACCAGTTTATAGTTACTGGGATGCTGCTCAGAAATACTGCAGGACCCACTACACTGACCTGGCTCCTGTTAGCAGTGCGTATGACATGAGTCTTCTTCAACAAGCTGCTGAGAAAGGCTCAAATACACAAAACAGAATCTGGTTTGGACTCATGAGAAACTCTACAGATTGGACTAAGTGGATGTGGTCTGGAGGAGGAGCGGTAACTTTAACCTTTTGGGGTAATGGAGAGCCGAGCTCAACCTTTAACATATACTATGGTAAAGGGCTACTTTTCAACTACAGGTGGGAGGACGCTTATAACTATTATTATTATACCCACTTCCTCTGCTACAAGGTGCATGTCGTGAGGGAGAGGATGGCCTGGGAGGATGCTCTGAAGTTCTGCCGACAGAATCACCAAGACCTGGCCAGCGTTGCCTCAGAGACAGAAATGATGCTGATGCGAAGTGAACTCCTCAAACACATCAAAACTACAGAACACGTCTGGGTTGGTTTGCGCTTTTTGGGTGACGCGTGGATGTGGGTGGACAAACAGCCGCTCGTGTACAAAGCCTGGGGAGCGAATGAGCAGCCCTGGTGTCCTGCGATGAGGTGTGGGGCTCTGAGGGTGACTGGCAAACTGGTGGAGGGTCTGGATGTGAAGACGGTCAATGTGGGGAACATCGCAGAGTGGAATTCAAGGGACTGCAGTGAGAAGCTGCATTTTCTTTGCTACTAATGGAGAAAGAAGGCGAATCTAATCTTTTGCTCTGTGTCAACAGTTAGAATTAGAGCATTTGTTAGTGGTAGTAGTAGAGTTTGTTTCTCATACTTGTATAAATGAATTAATGTGTCTCTAATCTTGTCTGTAATCATTCATACAGCTACAGTTTACAGTGGCAGAGGGCGTGAGAACCCGACTGATCAATTTGTATAAAACAGTCAGAGAGAAATCATTCTAGGTTTGCAAGAAATATGCTATTGTACGAACAAACATTTCATCTAAGTCAGTTGGCTGAGAGCTTCAGACAGATTTGCATGCTCTCCTTTCTCGGATTTCCTGTTTGGCGCCTGATTTACTTAGGAGATAAGCCTAGATAACACAAATGAGAAACTCTAAACTCACATAAGCCACAATTACTTAGTTCATGTACACAAAGAAAATCACACAACTATTGACCTATATGACTAAAGCCATAAGAGAATAAAGCCAATGTTGGAATGTTATCTAAAACCGTGTTTGTGTTTTGTTTTATTCACACATGTCTGAGTAATCCTTTATTACAAGTCTGTTTCCCAAAGCTCTGTTCCACCTTGTGATGTCATACAGTGGTAGTTCTCAAGTTAAGAGCTACTTTAAGTTAAGAGCTTGAGTTCAATGGAGATTTGCAATTCAAGGGCTGAAATTATCCAAATGATTCCGGTGAAGGTGCAAGGTGGTGCATAACATCACATAGATCAGGAAATAGTGTATATGTACACACAGAGAGATTCTTCATTGATCCAGAGGGGATGTTTTGCTGCAGGAACATTTACACTGTGCTTTTCAGTGTCCTTTGTGTCTCAGGTCAGTTTCACAGGAGGACTGGTCAGGGAGGGTCAGCAGATCTGTGTCAGGGCAGTTTGAGGAGAGGAAGAGCCAAAAGTGTCCCTGCTCTGTGTCCTGTAGTATTTCAGCAGCTTCGAGGGGGCGCCGGGTGAACACAACGGGAAAGGTCTTTGTTCTTACTCCACTCTGGTGCTTCAGTTGACAAAATGACAAAATTCCCTCAAAGTATATCCTAAGTGAACTCCTTAGCTAGCCTCTTGTCTTTATGGATACAGGAAAAACAAACTGTTCATTTCACACAAGGCAACAGTCCCTTGGATGGTATGTCTGTGTCCAAATGAAGTAACATGCACTAATGGACTAGGTTATTACTGGCCATGCATAAATGAGTGCAGTGAATCTAGTGAGAATCTGCACGGTAATTGCATATTCCTCCCACTAGATGCCAACAGTGACTCAAAATACAGCAGCAGTCCAGGTTAAACAGGAACATTAACCTGGGTGATGTTAGGTCACAATATTTGCAAATGGTAAAGGCCATTTTGCAGTCAAATTCTTATTCTTTGGAGTGCTGTTTTCTGCATATTAAATATCCTATGCAAAAATGATAGACTTAAAGTGAGAATGCCACACCCGTGGGCCAGTTGATTCTGTACACCTGTAAGTGCTGCAACATCTTCTCGGGGAGAAGCATGGGGCTAGTCTTACTCTGCATTCTACTGTCGGTGGCTATAGCATCAATATCTGGCAAATATATACATGTACGTGACAGAAAGTTGTCTTGGCCAGAGGCTCAGAAATACTGTCGGACTCACTACACTGACTTGGCTACCATTAGCAATAAAGAAGACATGGATTTGGCTCAGCAAGTCATCGGCCCATTTTGGGGGGCCGTGTGGACCGGCCTACAGAGGAATTCAACCGACAGCAGCAAGTGGGTATGGTCCGGTGGTGGAGCAGTGACTGAATATTTTTGGGGATATAACCAACCGGATTTATTGAAACAAAGAAATGGTGCGATCAGAGGCTCTGCTTGGTTTGATGAATACGAAACTGCCCTCTACACGGTCTTGTGCTCGTCCATCAAAGTAATACAGATGCCAATGCAATGGGAAGAAGCTTTCAGTTATTGCAGGAGGTTCCACTGGGTAATGGCGAGCGTTACATCCAAGGAAGAGTTGATGCTGATCCAAAAAGAACTTAAGAAATTTACCTTCAAATTTAACTTCACGGGCGACGTGTGGCTTGGAATGCATTTTATCGCCGGACAGTGGGTGTGGGTGAATGGAAAGCAGGTGACCTATGAAAATTGGGGTGTGAGAGGAAAGCCCGAATGCCCTGCAGAAGGGGCCCAATGTGTGGCTTTGTCAGCACTGGAACTTCAGTCTATGATGGCCACAAATTCTATAATAGATCCCCAAAAGCTGTACCTAACGGAGTGGAATGCACGTGACTGCTCAAAACCATTGTATCCCATTTGCTACTAGTTAGGTTGTAGGCAGGTGTGTGTAGTACTCAGTTACTCAGTGCATTTCTAGCAGCATACATTTACTCTTTTTTTTTACTCATATTTTTATTGAAGTAACAGAACTCTTACTTGAGTATGTCTACAAGTGACAAAACTTTATATGTGTGTTTTTTGTACCACTTCTTTGTAATGTGGTACAAAAAACACACATATACACACACATAATGTAGTTTTTCACATTTTTGTGTCTGTCCTTTGAAAACACCAGTTTTTTTTGCATTATTTAATGTTTTGTTCTTCCAATCACTTTCACTTCAAAATATAAATCAGATGTTTCTATGTTCTTCTTCTTGTTTCTATGAAGATCACTGCTCTGCTTCGAATGTTTCACGATATGACATTATGTTTATTCAAGCACAGGTGGTTTTATAACTCGAAAATACCTAGAAAAAACAGACATTCTGACTGTGAGCGGGGGTTGCCTGTCCACAGATCTGACCTGTAACTTGGTCTGGTTTGGTCTTCATGATAGACAGGTTTGATGCCATGTGAAACATATCAGATAAAGCGATGAGATGGAAATATTATTGGTTTATTTAGAATGTTCCACACTTTAAACATATTTATCTATCACAAGGATGACAAGCAGATACATATACCACTACCACTACCACTACGCTGCATTACAGTGCAGATCTGTGGAGAGGCACCCTTATTCACAGGAGGAATTATTGTGTTTTTGAGCAATAAAAAACACACATAATCAATAAATACTAGATGGATGTGTCATAGTGTCACAGTGCTTTAGTAACCCACAGTGACGACTTTGCATTTTGTGGATTAAGACCCTATTTTTCATCTTCCGTCCTTGGTGACACTCTCACTTGGAAAATGTAAACTACCAGGATGTGGACTTGGAATCCTTTAATCCCATGTTCTCACATTTGCATGCAGTGGCTTTATATGGGGGTATTAACTCCACGTGATCTATGGGGGTATTAACTTCTAACACGTAACATATTCAGATCACCATGTTACCTTTTACTGTTTTGAAAATGCTATATTCCTATATTATGCTATATTACACATTCGAGCACATGTTTCAGCCAATGTGCCCACCCTGGCTGCAGATCACTGGTTTCTTGTTGTGAGTAGAAAATATTAATAAAATAAAATACCTAAATGCTAGGTAGAGATTGTTGTTGTGTGCAGTTGTTTTGTTTTTTTTTAATGATAGTTAGCAAAATGGAGATTATATGAAACTGTTTGTGATTTGGATTAAAAAGAATAAATTTGCTTCTAAACCACATTGCTTTGTGCATTATTATATGAAAAAGAATCACCACAAATGGCGTACATACTAGCAGTCAAATGGACAGGGGTGGAACAACACACAACAGACACGAGACTGGGCCCACGAGAATGAGAAAAGATGAGATTTTGACATGAATTATAATAAATTGTGCAATTCAGTTCACCAAATTTAATTAAAAAAAAATTTTTCCCCCTGTAATTTCATCCATGCATCTCATGTCTCAAGACCAATGTGCGCAAAGTTTCGGCAATTTTGTGTTGAGATCTTGTGTCGGGCGATTTTGTCCCATATCCCTAATGTACAAAGTATGCAAACACAAGAGCAAATAGACTTTCAATGTCCAATGCGAAAATCGTGCATTGTATTCAAAACTAGAGAAAAGAAAGAAGGAAAAAGCACACACAACCAGACAAAAGTTCGAACACACTATATCTGGTACATAATTCCATATTTCTTACATCATATATTTGATGTGTTGTAGAAAGTAGTAAACAAAAACGACAAGAAGACAAGAAGGTGTCCATACTTTTGACTGATAATGACTATTGATAATTGCATGTGTTGTACTGAGGTAGACCTGAATGACCCTTTGTGAAAACTGTGAAAAAAATTTGATTGTATGTAAAAACCTGGGTGTCCGGCGATTAATTCAGAGTGTGAGGCTCTGAAGGTGATTGGCTCAATAGTGAGGCTTGGGTATAACAATGCTATTGGTAATAAAGTGTATGTGACGGGTGTGGACATATGGCATGACCGTGACTGTAATGTAAAGCGGAATTTTATCTGTTTTTAGGATAGTGAAAAAAATACAATCAACTAGAAAGTGTGATGGCTGTTTGCTAAAAATAGGTCTATGTTAAAAAGGCACCTCAAAATATATACACTACTAGTCAAAAAAAGACACTCATTTTTTTGCGTGTGACTGCACAAAACTACTACACCCTTTGCTCTGATCACTGCTTTGCACTTTTGACATTTCTTGACCGTGACGAGATTTGTGATTTGCTGTGAAGTGAAAACCATTTGAGGAGAATTCATCAAGAAGCTCATTGAGAGAAGGCCAAGGGTTTGCAGCACAGTCAACAAAGGAAAGGGTGGGATACATTAAGAACCTGAATATAAAACATGAAAAATATCCCCTCTTCAAGATAAAAATGTCCCACTAGTTTGAAGGAATGAGCCTGAAACAAATGGTTCATCTCATACAGGGGTGTCCAAACTTTTTTTTTTTTTTTTATCAAGGGCCACATTTTAAAACACAGACCAGCCTGAGGGCCGATTGAGGGTCATAGACTGGTGGTCAGAACAGTGACTAATGTGCGTTTATAAAAAGCTTGAATGACCCTTCAGACCTTTGCTCACGCTTAGACCCTCAAAAGAACACACTAAATTTGCTTGATCAAGGTAGAGTTCAAAAACTGGTTGGCAACAGTGTCTGGAGAGAGTCTTCCCACACTGCACCTGCCGGTGTGTTTTTTGCTCTTTGGCACCAAGGATCACGTGTTCATCGAGAGACTGAGGATGGGACAATGTGTTTGCTGATGTCTATGTCAGATTATGTGTCCATGTTTATTCACTGTGAAGCCCAACGTGGCAACTCTTGTTGTGATTCTGGGCTATAGAAATAAAATTGAATTGAATTGAAAAACATGAAATAAATTGATTCCTCTGCGCAGGAGCACTTTCAGTAAGTCGGCCTGGTCAGTGAGGAGCGCTAGTGTGTGGAACTCATTACCTGAGGACGTTAAACTGCTTCCAATATACAAAGCCTTCACAAAAAAAATAAAAAAAATGAAAATGTGGCTTATCAACACCTACAGCTGGCAACACTAAAAGATAAGCCTGTTTTGATGTTGTGATCAAATGTTATATTGTGATATCTTATTCTTTCCTAATTGTACAGTAAGTGTATGTATATGTATCCTGTATTATATTGTATAGGTATTGTGTGTTCTGTGCTCCCTTATCTTTTTCTTTTTCTTTCCTCTTGTATAGATGTATATTATTGCCTTTTTATATCATGGTCAGGGGACCACAGATGAAAACTCACCTTCTGGCTAATTCTGGCTTTTTAACCGTGTGATAATCATGTGTTTTATGAAATTGCACTGTCCCCTTTCAAATAAACACAAAAAAAAAAAAAAAATAATGCCGTAAATCATGCCATAGTTTGAACATCCCTGATCTAGCACATACTGAACCTTAAGTTGATATACGAATCATAGTAATTGTGAGAGCCAATGAAAATGTGGCACACCACCTCAGTGTAATTTGCAAGAGCTAAACCATGTAAAACAACAGCTTTTACAGCCCAACTGGTGGCCCCAGATTATCAGAAGTCATGGCTGTCAGGTGTCTGAAGCTCCACTTGCTCCTGCTCCTGGCTGTTTTTCCTGCTACAGTGGGGAAATATGCATATGTGTCTTTACAGCAAGACTGGTTTACTGCTCAAAAACACTGCAAGACCAGCTACACTGACCTGGCATCTATGAGCAACGACTATGACCGAGGCCTTCTCAATATAACCACCAATAGCCTCCACTGGATCGGACTCATGAGGAACACCACGGACCCAACAAAGTGGCAGTGGTCTGGAGGTGGAGCGGTCACTAAGGAGTTCTGGGCCCCTAATGAGCCTAATGGTCTCAACTATGGAGAAAATGTTGTAGTGATAAGCAGTCGAGGATGGCATGATATTTCAACCAATGTCTATTGGCTTCATTCCATCTGCTACAAAGTCCATGCCATAAGGAAGAGGATGACCTGGTATGATGCTCTCAACTACTGCAGACAGAACCACCAGGACTTGGCGAGTGTGGCGTCAGAGACGGAGATGATGCTGATCAAACAAGAACTGAGCAAAGACGTCTCCAGCCTGAATGTCTGGATAGGGCTGCAGTACTTGGTCGACAGCTGGAAATGGATGGACGGACAACCCTTTAGTTATGAAGCCTGGGGTCCAGATCTAAAACCCTCCTGCCCGAATATTGACTGGGCATGTGGAGCTATACGGGTGAAGGGACCGGAGCAAAACGCTTTGGTAAATGTAAAGGAAGTAGTGGGGTGGAATGCTCTTAATTGCAACCAGAAAAATTATTTTCTTTGCTACTAAGTAGAGTTGACATGTTCTACATTAAGGAATAGATTCGATACTCAAAACCAATTCCAATACTCTTTATTTAGACAAAAGAATGTGATTTTCAGCATTAAATGGTAATACTTTCTTTTATATTACTATGTAGTCTTATATGTGTGTAATCCCTCTGTGGTCCAGGTAGGTTCCATAGTGCTCCATGAGGGTGTACACTAGTCTATGTGCTCTTATACTTGTTCTGATACAGCTCAAGATCATTCTAAAGTTAGTTATTCAGAAAAGATTCATTAATGTGATGTGAATGTCACCCTTTTGTATCAATACCTGCTCAAATGAGTAGTTTTGATACTCGTTGTTAGTATCTGATTTTTTATACTTTTGACAACCCTACTAGAAACGAAAATTGTACAATACACACCAGGATGTTCTTTTTGCCTAGCTGTTAGTTGCAAAACCATATTTAATTTAACATAGAAACTGCAGCATGTGATATTCTGTACCGTGTTGTACACCTCCTATCATGGTTTCTTTCAAAATGTCAAAAAAGATAAGTCAGATGATCACCTTAAACAAACGTGTGATGGGGTCAGTGGAGATAAACATTTAATTATTTTTACATGTGCATCATTCATTCAAAACCAATGCATTAAAATTTAAAGAGAATAAGATCATGAGATACACAGCGCCTACACACCCTGCCTATTTCCATTTGCAAAAACCAAGACATCAGAGAAACAACACGCAAATGAGTTCCCAGTGGCCACTCAAAGCAGCAAATCTGCATACGATAAATATATGTCATAGAATACAAAATTAAATTCTTCAATTCAAATGTTGGAATGTAACTTAAAGCTAACAATCTTTGCCATTTGGAATGTTACTGTACAGACCAACGACTGACTGACTTTCCTAATGAACATTTTAGCGACTAGTGGAAGTTGCATAGAGCACTGGAGGCAGCACACACTGTCATTGATTTGATTATTATTGTTTGATCTATTGATATATTAGTTCCTTTTGTTTGGAAATACTGCTGACTTTTTAGAGTTGTGTTACTGTACGGCACTTTGGAAACTGTCTCGTTTGTAAAATGTGCTAATCAAATAAAGTTGGATTGGCTGGATACAATACTGGTGTTTTTATTGCTCAAAATGTTTTGGAAAATCATGCATTATTATTGTGAATAGGGTCACTTCTCAGCAGATCTGATCGGATCATCTACTTGTCTTCACAGAGATAGATAAGTTTAATGGCATATGGTGTGACATTTCAGGCAAAGCAATAATGTTTCCATGGAGACTAGATGACTGAAAATGTGTGTTACATAGTGTAACAATAGTAGCAGTAGTAAACATCATGTTAGGAAAAGAAAATCATGATAATTACTAGGGCTGCAGCTATCGATTATTACAGTAATCGATTATTCTGTCGATTATTTTGTTCGAATAATCGAGTAATCGTTTGTTATTGTCGTGTCTACTTTGCACATGTTAAGTCCACTCCACCTGCACTGACAGATACACGTGTTTTGGACATGAAAAACGTAATTATCGCTGGGCTCAGGTTGACTCACCTCGCGGTTTCTTTTCCACTTGATGTAATGTACGGTTCTGTTTAGATGTTGTAGCATCAGTGTTGAGAAGGTGACTTTTAAAATGTTCCCCTACAGATTACAGATTACATTCCCCAAAATGTAGTTTGTGACATAATCAATTAAATTACTTAAAGTGAGTAACGTAATCTGAATACTTTGGATTACTTGATATTGTCATGATTTTTTAAACTACATAAATGTAGCAACCAACTCCTGCAAATTCTTGTTTAGTTTCAGACCTGGATTAGTTCTGGTTTTAGATCTGTTTTAGTCTTGGTTTTAGATCTGGTTTAGACCTGCTTTAGACCTGGTTTAGTCCTGATGTGAGTTCTGGCGCGGTCCACGGAGTGTACGCGACAAGACACAATCCACGCGCAGAGTGCGCCGCGTACGGGAGATGCGGAGCGCGCGGTGTACTGAAAATGTGGGGTGAGCGGCAAACCGGACGGTACCGCGCACGAGGAGGTTCTGCTCTTATTATACATCCATTATACATCCATGGGCGCTGCGCTGTTGTGTGTACAGTGAAGTAGAGGTAAGATCGGGCCTAAAAAATCCAGCCCGACCCGACCCGCGGGTATTAAAACCCGACCCGACCCGAGCCCGACCAATTAACTTGATCTGCAGGCCCGAGCCCGAAGCAAACCCGAAATTTCATGCGGACCTGCGGAGGGGAAGATTATTAAGAGGGCGTCGTTCACGTGCGCAGAGCATGCGCTGGCTCTGCGGCTCCTGTTACAGGAGCCGCTCTGGCTCTGGCTCTGGCTCTGCGCACGAATTTAACTGTTTATTTATTAAAAAAAGTCAGCGAGAGAGAAGCCCGACCCGACCCGACCCGAAGCAATGATTGACATTTTAGGCCCGACCCGCTCGGGCTCGGGCTTAAGATCTTACCTCTACAGTGAAGTGCAGTGGTCGTGCGGAAACTTTACCTCTACCACAAAAGGTTCCGGCCATTGCCGAGAGTATGAAAATAAAACGAAGCATCGAGGCAAATAAAAATAATCGATGCATTTTTCTAATCGATTTAATCGATTAACGCGATGAATCGTTTCAGCCCTAATAATTGCATAACTACGCAAAATCCTTCCATTATTAGGCCTGTCATGATTGCTGTAAAAATACAATATTTTGGGGGGTCAGAATTTACCATGTGTACATGTTCTTTGTAGTACTCTGTGAAATGTATGGGTTTTTTTGTTTTTCTATATGGCAGCATTTATTCAGGACTCATTACAGATGCAAACTAAGTACTAAGGTTTTTATTCTGCTGTTTTTATTACGGCTCCTGACTTTTCTAACAATGTTGCTCGTTTAGAATAGTTTTTGTCCCTCCCTTTGCTCCCTGAGTTAAATGACTCCCCCTTCAGAACACTATCACAACACAGTCAGGGTGCATTGTGCTACTGCAGATCTCATCAGTTTTGTGAAGTTGTAGTGTGTGTGTAGTGTGTGTTTTGTTTATATGGGTCCCCGTTAGTCCCCCTTTAGTCTTCCTGGGGTCTATACTGTATAAGGATGAGATTTCCAATGGGGACAGTAAAGGGTACCTTGCCTTTAAACAAACACAAACAAAAAAGCTTTTCATTAACTAAGCAAATTAAAATATGTACCATAATGTTGGAAGTTACCTAACCATAGTCAAATTAATTGTTTAACCAAAACATTCCCATGCAAAAACAGGATATGACTTAAGAACCACTGTGGTCTTCACTTGAGTAGTTTGCCTTCTTCTGACAGAACAACATGGCTCCATATTGGACTCTACTGCTGCTGCTGCTCATGGTGGTTACGACTAAAGCTGGAAAGTACATCTATGTCCATACGCAGTATGATTGGTTTGGAGCTCAAACCCACTGCAAGACCAACTACACTGACCTGGCGCCTATGAGCAATGACTATGACTGGGGCCTTCTCAATATAACCACCAATAACCGCCACTGGATCGGACTCATCAGGAACACCACGGACCCAACAAAGTGGCAGTGGTCTGGAGGTGCAGCGGTCACTCAGGAGTTCTGGGCCACTGGTCAGCCTAATGGTGTAATTACTGTAGATGATTTTGGACTGATAAAGAGTCAAGGATGGTATGATTTTGCAGCCACTGGACTTTATCCTTCCATCTGCTACAAAGTCCATGCCATAAGGAGGAAGGTGACCTGGTATGACGCTCTCGACTACTGCAGACAGAACCACCAGGACTTGGCGAGTGTGGCGTCAGAGACGGAGATGATGCTGATCAAACAAGAACTGAGCAAAGACGTCTCCAGCCTGAATGTCTGGATAGGGCTGCAGTACTTGGTCGACAGCTGGAAATGGATGGACGGACAACCCTTTAGTTATGAAGCCTGGGGTCCAGATCTAAAACCCTCCTGCCCGAATATTGACTGGGCATGTGGAGCTATACGGGTGAAGGGACCGGAGCAAAACACATTGGTAAATGTAAAGGAAGTAGTGGGGTGGAATGCTCTTAATTGCAACCAGAAAAATTATTTTCTTTGCTACTAAGTAGAGTTGTCATGTTCTACATTAAGGAATAGATTCGATACTCAAAACCAATTCCAATACTCTTTATTTAGACAAAAGAATGTGATTTTCAGCATTAAATGGTAATACTTTCTTTTATATTACTATGTAGTCTTATATGTGTGTAATCCCTCTGTGGTCCAGGTAGGTTCCATAGTGCTCCATGAGGGTGTACACTAGTCTATGTGCTCTTATACTTGTTCTGATACAGCTCAAGATCATTCTAAAGTTAGTTATTCAGAAAAGATTCATTAATGTGATGTGAATGTCACCCTTTTGTATCAATACCTGCTCAAATGAGTAGTTTTGATACTCGTTGTTAGTATCTGATTTTTTATACTTTTGACAACCCTACTAGAAACGAAAATTGTACAATACACACCAGGATGTTCTTTTTGCCTAGCTGTTAGTTGCAAAACCATATTTAATTTAACATAGAAACTGCAGCATGTGATATTCTGTACTGTGTTGTACACCTCCTATCATGGTTTCTTTCAAAATGTCAAAAAAGATAAGTCAGATGATCACCTTAAACAAACGTGTGATGGGGTCAGTGGAGATAAACATTTAATTATTTTTACATGTGCATCATTCATTCAAACCAATGCATTAAAATTTAAAGAGAATAAGATCATGAGATACACAGCGCCTACACACCCTGCCTATTTCCATTTGCAAAAACCAAGACATCAGAGAAACAACACGCAAATGAGTTCCCAGTGGCCACTCAAAGCAGCAAATCTGCATACGATAAATATATGTCATAGAATACAAAATTAAATTCTTCAATTCAAATGTTGGAATGTAACTTAAAGCTAACAATCTTTGCCATTTGGAATGTTACTGTACAGACCAACGACTGACTGACTTTCCTAATGAACATTTTAGCGACTAGTGGAAGTTGCATAGAGCACTGGAGGCAGCACACACTGTCATTGATTTGATTATTATTGTTTTATCTATTGATATATTAGTTCCTTTTGTTTGGAAATACTGCTGACTTTTTAGAGTTGTGTTACTGTACGGCACTTTGGAAACTGTCTCGTTTGTAAAATGTGCTAATCAAATAAAGTTGGATTGGCTGGATACAATACTGGTGTTTTTATTGCTCAAAATGTTTTGGAAAATCATGCATTATTATTGTGAATAGGGTCACTTCTCTCTGATCTGATCGGATCATCTACTTGTCTTCACAGAGATAGATAAGTTTAATGGCATATGGTGTGACATTTCAGGCAAAGCAATAATGTTTCCATGGAGACTAGATGACTGAAAATGTGTGTTACATAGTGTAACAATAGTAGCAGTAGTAAACTTCATGTTAGGAAAAGAAAATCATGATAATTACTAGGGCTGCAGCTATCGATTATTACAGTAATCGATTATTCTGTCGATTATTTTGTTTGAATAATCGAGTAATCGTTTGTTATTGTCGTGTCTACTTTGCACATGTTAAGTCCACACCACCTGCACTGACAGATACACGTGTTTTGGACATGAAAAACGTAATTATCGCTGGGCTCAGGTTGACTCACCTCACGGTTTCTTTTCCACTTGATGTAATGTACGGTTCTGTTTACATGTTGTAGCATCAGTGTGGAGAAGGTGACTTTTAAAATGTTCCCCTACAGATTACAGATTACATTCCCCAAAATGTAGTTTGTGACATAATCAATTAAATTACTTAAAGTGAGTAACGTAATCTGAATACTTTGGATTACTTGATATTGTCATGATTTTTTAAACTACATAAATGTAGCAACCAACTCCTGCAAATTCTTGTTTAGTTTCAGACCTGGATTAGTTCTGGTTTTAGATCTGTTTTAGTCTTGGTTTTAGATCTGGTTTAGACCTGCTTTAGACCTGGTTTAGTCCTGATGTGAGTTCTGGCGCGGTCCACGGAGTGTACGCGACAAGACACAATCCACGCGCAGAGTGCGCCGCGTACGGGAGATATGGAGCGCGCGGTGTACTGAAAATGTGGGGTGAGCGGCAAACCGGACGGTACCGCGCACGAGGAGGTTCTGCTCTTATTATACATCCATTATACATCCATGGGCGCCGCACTGTTGTGTGTGCAGTGAAGTAGAGGTAAGATCGGGCCTAAAAAATCCAGCCCGACCCGACCCGCGGGTATTAAAACCCGACCCGGCCCGAGCCCGACCAATTAACTTGATCTGCAGGCCCGAGCCCGAAGCAAACCCGAAATTTCATGCGGACCTGCGGAGGGGAAGATTATTAAGAGGGCGTCATTCACGTGCGCAGAGCATGCGCTGGCTCTGCGGCTGCTGTGACAGGAGCCGCTCTGGCTCTGGCTCATGCTCTGCGCACGAATTTAACTGTTTATTTATTTTAAAAAAGTCAGCGAGAAAGAAGCCCGACCCGACCCGACCCGAAGCAATGATTGACATTTTAGGCCCGACCCGACCCGCTCGGGCTCGGGCTTAAGATCTTACCTCTACAGTGAAGTGCAGTGGTCGTGCGGAAACTTTATCTCTACCACAAAAGGTTCCGGCCATCGCCGAGAGTATGAAAATAAAACGAAGCATCGAGGCAAATAAAAATAATCGATGCATTTTTCTAATCGATTTAATCGATTAACTCGATGAATCGTTTCAGCCCTAATAATTGCATAACTACGCAAAATCCTTCCATTATCAGGCCTGTCATGATTGCTGTAAAAATACAATATTTTGGGGGGTCAGAATTTACCATGTGTACATGTTCTTTGTAGTACTCTGTGAAATGTATGGGTTTTTTGTTTTTCTATATGGCAGCATTTATTCAGGACTCATTACAGATGCAAACTAAGTACTAAGGTTTTTATTCTGCTGTTTTTATTACGGCTCCTGACTTTTCTAACAACGTTGCTCGTTTAGAATAGTTTTTGTCCCTCCCTTTGCTCCCTGAGTTAAATGACTCCCCCTTCAGAACACTATCACAACACAGTCAGGGTGCATTGTGCTACTGCAGATCTCATCAGTTTTGTGAAGTTGTAGTGTGTGTTTTGTTTATATGGGTCCCCGTTAGTCCCCCTTTAGTCTTCCTGGGGTCTATACTGTATAAGGATGAGATTTCCAATGGGGACAGTAAAGGGAACCTTACCTTTAAACAAACACAAACAAAAAAGCTTTTCATTAACTAAGCAAATTAAAATATGTACCATAATGTTGGAAGTTACCTAACCATAGTCAAATTAATTGTTTAACCAAAACATTCCCATGCAAAAACAGGATATGACTTAAGAACCACTGTGGTCTTCACTTGAGTAGTTTGCCTTCTTCTGACAGAACAACATGGCTCAATATTGGACTCTACTGCTGCTGCTGCTCATGGTGGTTACGACTAAAGCTGGAAAGTACATCTATGTCCATACGCAGTATGATTGGTTTGGAGCTCAAAAACACTGCAAGACCAACTACACTGACCTGGCGCCTATGAGCAACGACTATGACTGGGGCCTTCTCAATATAACCACCAATAACCGCCACTGGATCGGACTCATCAGGAACACCACGGACCCAACAAAGTGGCAGTGGTCTGGAGGTGCAGCGGTCACTAAGAAGTTCTGGGCCACTGGTCAGCCTAATGGTGTAATTACTGTAGATGATTTTGGACTGATAAAGAGTCAAGGATGGTATAATACTGCAGCCACTGGACTTTATCCTTCCATCTGCTACAAAGTCCATGCCATAAGGAGGAGGATGACCTGGTATGACGCTCTCAACTACTGCAGACAGAACCACCAGGACTTGGCGAGTGTGGCGTCAGAGACGGAGATGATGCTGATCAAACAAGAACTGAGCAAAGACGTCTCCAGCCTGAATGTCTGGATAGGGCTGCAGTACTTGGTCGACAGCTGGAAATGGATGGACGGACAACCCTTTAGTTATGAAGCCTGGGGTCCAGATCTAAAACCCTCCTGCCCGAATATTGACTGGGCATGTGGAGCTATACGGGTGAAGGGACCGGAGAAAAACACATTGGTAAATGTAAAGGAAGTAGTGGGGTGGAATGCTCTTAATTGCAACCAGAAAAATTATTTTCTTTGCTACTAAGTAGAGTTGACATGTTCTACATTAAGGAATAGATTCGATACTCAAAACCAATTCCAATACTCTTTATTTAGACAAAAGAATGTGATTTTCAGCATTAAATGGTAATACTTTCTTTTATATTACTATGTAGTCTTATATGTGTGTAATCCCTCTGTGGTCCAGGTAGGTTCCATAGTGCTCCATGAGGGTGTACACTAGTCTATGTGCTCTTATACTTGTTCTGATACAGCTCAAGATCATTCTAAAGTTAGTTATTCAGAAAAGATTCATTAATGTGATGTGAATGTCACCCTTTTGTATCAATACCTGCTCAAATGAGTAGTTTTGATACTCGTTGTTAGTATCTGATTTTTTATACTTTTGACAACCCTACTAGAAACGAAAATGGTACAATATACACCAGGATGTTCTTTTTGCCTAGCTGTTAGTTGCAAAACCATATTTAATTTAACATAGAAACTGCAGCATGTGATATTCTGTACCGTGTTGTACATCTCCTATCATGGTTTCTTTCAAAATGTCAAAAAAGATAAGTCAGATGATCACCTTAAACAAACGTGTGATGGGGTCAGTGGAGGTAAACATTTAATTATTTTTACATGTGCATCATTCATTCAAACCAATGCATTAAAATTTAAAGAGAATAAGATCATGAGATACACTGTAACAGGAGCCGCTCTGGCTCTGGCTCATGCTCTGCGCACGAATTTAACTGTTTATTTATTAAAAAAAAGTCAGCGAGAGAGAAGCCCGGCCCGACCCGACCCGAAGCAATGATTGACATTTTAGGCCCGACCCGCTCGGGCTCGGGCTTAAGATCTTACCTCTACAGTGAAGTGCAGTGGTCGTGCGGAAACTTTACCCCTACCACAAAAGGTTCCGGCCATTGCCGAGAGTATGAAAATAAAACGAAGCATCGAGGCAAAAAAAAAATAATCGATGCATTTTTCTAATCGATTTAATCGATTAACTCGATGAATCGTTTCAGCCCTAATAACTGCAAAACTACGCAAAATCCTTCCATTATTAGGCCTGTCATGATTGCTGTAAAAATACAATATTTTGGGGGGTCAGAATTTACCATGTGTACATGTTCTTTGTAGTACTCTGTGAAATGTATGGGTTTTTTGTTTTTCTATATGGCAGCATTTATTCAGGACTCATTACAGATGCAAACTAAGTACTAAGGTTTTTATTCTGCTGTTTTTATTATGGCTCCTGACTTTTCTAACAATGTTGCTCGTTTAGAATAGTTTTTGTCCCTCCCTTTGCTCCCTGAGTTAAATGACTCCCCCTTCAGAACACTATCACAACACAGTCAGGGTGCATTGTGCTACTGCAGATCTCATCAGTTTTGTGAAGTTGTAGTGTGTGTGTAGTGTGTGTTTTGTTTATATGGGTCCCCGTTAGTCCCCCTTTAGTCTTCCTGGGGTCTATACTGTATAAGGATGAGATTTCCAATGGGGACAGTAAAGGGTACCTTACCTTTAAACAAACACAAACAAAAAAGCTTTTCATTAACTAAGCAAATTCGAATATGTACCATAATGTTGGAAGTGACCTAACCATAGTCAAATTAATTGTTTAACCAAAACATTCCCATGCAAAAACAGGATATGACTTAAGAACCACTGTGCTCTTCATTTGAGTAGTTTGCCTTCTTCTGACAGAACAACATGGCTCCATATTGGATTCTACTGCTGCTGCTGCTCATGGTGGTTACGACTAAAGCTGGAAAGTACATCTATGTCCAAACGCAGTATGATTGGTTTGGAGCTCAAAAACACTGCAAGACCAACTACACTGACCTGGCGCCTATGAGCAATGACTATGACCGAGGCCTTCTCAATATAACCACCAATAGCTACCACTGGATCGGACTCATCAGGAACACCATGGACCCAGCAATTTGGCAGTGGTCTGGAGGTGCAGCGGTCACTCAGGAGTTCTGGGCCACTAATGAGCCTAATACTCTCAACTATGGAGAAAATGTTACAATGATGAGCAGTCAAGGATGGCATGATGTTCCACCCAATCCCAGTAGACTTCTTCCTTCCATCTGCTACAAAGTCCATGCCATAAGGAAGAGGATGACCTGGTATGACGCTCTCGACTACTGCAGACAGAACCACCAGGACTTGGCGAGTGTGGCGTCAGAGACGGAGATGATGCTGATCAAACAAGAACTGAGCAAAGACGTCTCCAGCCTGAATGTCTGGATAGGGCTGCAGTACTTGGTCGACAGCTGGAAATGGATGGACGGACAACCCTTTAGTTATGAAGCCTGGGGTCCAGATCTAAAACCCTCCTGCCCAAATATTGACTGGGCATGTGGAGCTATACGGGTGAAGGGACCGGAGCAAAACACATTGGTAAATGTAAAGGAAGTAGTGGGGTGGAATGCTCTTAATTGCAACCAGAAAAATTATTTTCTTTGCTACTAAGTAGAGTTGTCATGTTCTACATTAAGGAATAGATTCGATACTCAAAACCAATTCCAATACTCTTTATTTAGACAAAAGAATGTGATTTTCAGCATTAAATGGTAATACTTTCTTTTATATTACTATGTAGTCTTATATGTGTGTAATCCCTCTGTGGTCCAGGTAGGTTCCATAGTGCTCCATGAGGGTGTACACTAGTCTATGTGCTCTTATACTTGTTCTGATACAGCTCAAGATCATTCTAAAGTTAGTTATTCAGAAAAGATTCATTAATGTGATGTGAATGTCACCCTTTTGTATCAATACCTGCTCAAATGAGTAGTTTTGATACTCGTCGTTAGTATCTGATTTTTTATACTTTTGACAACCCTAGAAATGAAAATGGTACAATACACACCAGGATGTTCTTTTTGCCTAGCTGTTAGTTGCAAAACCATATTTAATTTAACATAGAAACTGCAGCATGTGATATTCTGTACCGTGTTGTACACCTCCTATCATGGTTTCTTTCAAAATGTCAAAAAAGATAAGTCAGATGATCACCTTAAACAAACGTGTGATGGGGTCAGTGGAGGTAAACATTTAATTATTTTTACATGTGCATCATTCATTCAAACCAATGCATTAAAATTTAAAGAGAATAAGATCATGAGATACACAGCGCCTACACACCCTGCCTATTTCCATTTGCAAAAACCAAGACATCAGAGAAACAACACGCAAATGAGTTCCCAGTGGCCACTCAAAGCAGCAAATCTGCATACGATAAATATATGTCATAGAATACAAAATTAAATTCTTCAATTCAAATGTTGGAATGTAACTTAAAGCTAACAATCTTTGCCATTTGGAATGTTACTGTACAGACCAACGACTGACTGACTTTCCTAATGAACATTTTAGCGACTAGTGGAAGTTGCATAGAGCACTGGAGGCAGCACACACTGTCATTGATTTGATTATTATTGTTTTATCTATTGATATATTAGTTCCTTTTGTTTGGAAATACTGCTGACTTTTTAGAGTTGTGTTACTGTACGGCACTTTGGAAACTGTCTCGTTTGTAAAATGTGCTAATCAAATAAAGTTGGATTGGCTGGATACAATACTGGTGTTTTTATTGCTCAAAATGTTTTGGAAAATCATGCATTATTATTGTGAATAGGGTCACTTCTCAGCAGATCTGATCGGATCATCTACTTGTCTTCACAGAGATAGATAAGTTTAATGGCATATGGTGTGACATTTCAGGCAAAGCAATAATGTTTCCATGGAGACTAGATGACTGAAAATGTGTGTTACATAGTGTAACAATAGTGGCAGTAGTAAACTTCATGTTAGGAAAAGAAAATCATGATAATTGCTAGGGCTGCAGCTATCGATTATTACAGTAATCGATTATTCTGTCGATTATTTTGTTTGAATAATCGAGTAATCGTTTGTTATTGTCGCGTCTACTTTGCACATGTTAAGTCCACACCACCTGCACTGACAGATACACGTGTTTTGGACATGAAAAACGTAATTATCGCTGGGCTAAGGTTGACTCACCTCACGGTTTCTTTTCCACTTGATGTAATGTACGGTTCTGTTTAGATGTTGTAGCATCAGTGTTGAGAAGGTGACTTTTAAAATGTTCCCCTACAGATTACAGATTACATTCCCCAAAATGTAGTTTGTGACATAATCAATTAAATTACTTAAAGTGAGTAACGTAATCTGAATACTTTGGATTACTTGATATTGTCATGATTTTTAAAACTACATAAATGTAGCAACAACTCCTGCAAATTCTTGTTTAGTTTTAGACCTGGATTAGTTCTGGTTTTAGATCTGTTTTAGTCTTGGTTTTAGATCTGGTTTAGACCTGCTTTAGACCTGGTTTAGTCCTGATGTGAGTTCTGGCGCGGTCCACGGAGTGTACGCGACAAGACACAATCCACGCGCAGAGTGCGCCGCGTACGGGAGATGAGGAGCGCGCGGTGTACCGAAAATGCGGGGTGCGCGGCAAACCGGACCGTACCGCGCACGAGGAGGTTCTGCTCTTATTATACATCCATTATACATCCATGGGCGCCGCGCTGTTGTGTGTACAGTGAAGTAGAGGTAAGATCGGGCCTAAAAAATCCAGCCCGACCCGACCCGCGGGTATTAAAACCCGACCCGGCCCGAGCCCGACCAATTAACTTGATCTGCAGGCCCGAGCCCGAAGCAAACCCGAAATTTCATGCGGACCTGCGGAGGGGAAGATTATTAAGAGGGCGTCGTTCACGTGCGCAGAGCATGCGCTGGCTCTGCGGCTCCTGTTACAGGAGCCGCTCTGGCTCTGGCTCATGCTCTGCGCACAAATTTAACTGTTTATTTATTTAAAAAAGTCAGCGAGAGAGAGGCCCGGCCCGACCCGACCCGAAGCAATGATTGACATTTTAGGCCCGACCCGACCCGCTCGGGCTCGGGCTTAAGATCTTACCTCTACAGTGAAGTGCAGTGGTCGTGCGGAAACTTTACCTCTACCACAAAAGGTTCCGGCCATCGCCGAGAGTATGAAAATAAAACGAAGCATCGAGGCAAAAAAAAAATAATCGATGCATTTTTCTAATCAATTTAATCGATTAACTCGATGAATCGTTTCAGCCCTAATAATTGCATAACTACGCAAAATCCTTCCATTATTAGGCCTGTCATGATTGCTGTAAAAATACAATATTTTGGGGGGTCAGAATTTACCATGTGTACATGTTCTTTGTAGTACTCTGTGAAATGTATGGGTTTTTTGTTTTTCTATATGGCAGCATTTATTCAGGACTCATTACAGATGCAAACTAAGTACTAAGGTTTTTATTCTGCTGTTTTTATTACGGCTCCTGACTTTTCTAACAATGTTGCTCGTTTAGAATAGTTTTTGTCCCTCCCTTTGCTCCCTGAGTTAAATGACTCCCCCTTCAGAACACTATCACAACACAGTCAGGGTGCATTGTGCTACTGCAGATCAGTTTTGTGAAGTTGTAGTGTGTGTAGTGTGTGTTTTGTTTATATGGGTCCCCGTTAGTCCCCCTTTAGTCTTCCTGGGGTCTATACTGTATAAGGATGAGATTTCCAATGGGGACAGTAAAGGGTACCTTGCCTTTAAAAAAAAACACAAACAAAAAAGCTTTTCATTAACAAAGCAAATTCGAATATGTACCATAATGTTGGAAGTTACCTAACCATAGTCAAATTCATTGTTTAACCAAAACATTCCCATGCAAAAACAGGATATGACTTAAGAACTACTGTGCTTTTCACTTGAGTAGTTTGCCTTCTTCTGACAGAACAACATGGCTCCATATTGGACTCTACTGCTGCTGCTGCTCATGGTGGTTATGACTAAAGCTGGAAAGTACATCTATGTCCAAACGCAGTATGATTGGTTTGGAGCTCAAAAACACTGCAAGACCAACTACACTGACCTGGCGCCTATGAGCAACGACTATGACCGAGGCCTTCTCAATATAACCCCCAATAACCGCCACTGGATCGGACTCATGAGGAACACCACGGACCCAACAAAGTGGCAGTGGTCTGGAGGTGCAGCGGTCACTCAGGAGTTCTGGTTCCCTAATGAGCCTAATGGTCTCAACTATGGAGAAAATGTTGGAATGATATACAGTCAAGGATGGTATGATATTGTAGCCAGTAGACTTCTTCCTTCCATCTGCTACAAAGTCCATGCCATAAGGAAGAGGATGACCTGGTATGACGCTCTCGACTACTGCAGACAGAACCACCAGGACTTGGCGAGTGTGGCGTCAGAGACGGAGATGATGCTGATCAAACAAGAACTGAGCAAAGACGTCTCCAGCCTGAATGTCTGGATAGGGCTGCAGTACTTGGTCGACAGCTGGAAATGGATGGACGGACAACCCTTTAGTTATGAAGCCTGGGGTCCAGATCTAAAACCCTCCTGCCCGAATATTGACTGGGCATGTGGAGCTATACGGGTGAAGGGACCGGAGAAAAACACATTGGTAAATGTAAAGGAAGTAGTGGGGTGGAATGCTCTTAATTGCAACCAGAAAAATTATTTTCTTTGCTACTAAGTAGAGTTGACATGTTCTACATTAAGGAATAGATTCGATACTCAAAACCAATTCCAATACTCTTTATTTAGACAAAAGAATGTGATTTTCAGCATTAAATGGTAATACTTTCTTTTATATTACTATGTAGTCTTATATGTGTGTAATCCCTCTGTGGTCCAGGTAGGTTCCATAGTGCTCCATGAGGGTGTACACTAGTCTATGTGCTCTTATACTTGTTCTGATACAGCTCAAGATCATTCTAAAGTTAGTTATTCAGAAAAGATTCATTAATGTGATGTGAATGTCACCCTTTTGTATCAATACCTGCTCAAATGAGTCATTTTGATACTCGTCGTTAGTATCTGATTTTTTATACTTTTGACAACCCTACTAGAAATGAAAATGGTACAATACACACCAGGATGTTCTTTTTGCCTAGCTGTTAGTTGCAAAACCATATTTAATTTAACATAGAAACTGCAGCATGTGATATTCTGTACCGTGTTGTACACCTCCTATCATGGTTTCTTTCAAAATGTCAAAAAAGATAAGTCAGATGATCACCTTAAACAAACGTGTGATGGGGTCAGTGGAGATAAACATTTAATTATTTTTACATGTGCATCATTCATTCAAAACCAATGCATTACAATTTAAAGAGAATAAGATCATGAGATACACAGCGCCTACACACCCTGCCTATTTCCATTTGCAAAAACCAAGACATCAGAGAAACAACACGCAAATGAGTTCCCAGTGGCCACTCAAAGCAGCAAATCTGCATACGATAAATATATGTCATAGAATACAAAATTAAATTCTTCAGTTCAACTGTTGGAATGTAACTTAAAGCTAACAATCTTTGCCATTTGGAATGTTACTGTACAGACCAACGACTGACTGACTTTCCTAATGAACATTTTAGCGACTAGTGGAAGTTGCATAGAGCACTGGAGGCAGCACACACTGTCATTGATTTGATTATTATTGTTTTATCTATTGATATATTAGTTCCTTTTGTTTGGAAATACTGCTGACTTTTTAGAGTTGTGTTACTGTACGGCACTTTGGAAACTGTCTCGTTTGTAAAATGTGCTAATCAAATAAAGTTGGATTGGCTGGATACAATACTCGTGTTTTTATTGCTTAAAATGTTTTGGAAAATCATGCATTATTATTGTGAATAGGGTCACTTCTCTCTGATCTGATCGGATCATCTACTTGTCTTCACAGAGATAGATAAGTTTAATGGCATATGGTGTGACATTTCAGGCAAAGCAATAATGTTTCCATGGAGACTAGATGACTGAAAATGTGTGTTACATAGTGTAACAATAGTGGCAGTAGTAAACTTCATGTTAGGAAAAGAAAATCATGATAATTGCTAGGGCTGCAGCTATCGATTATTACAGTAATCGATTATTCTGTCGATTATTTTGTTTGAATAATCGAGTAATCGTTTGTTATTGTCGCGTCTACTTTGCACATGTTAAGTCCACACCACCTGCACTGACAGATACACGTGTTTTGGACATGAAAAACTTAATTATCGCTGGGCTCAGGTTGACTCACCTCGCGGTTTCTTTTCCACTTGATGTAATGTACGGTTCTGTTTAGATGTTGTAGCATCAGTGTTGAGAAGGTGACTTTTAAAATGTTCCCCTACAGATTACAGATTACATTCCCCAAAATGTAGTTTGTGACATAATCAATTAAATTACTTAAAGTGAGTAACGTAATCTGAATACTTTGGATTACTTGATATTGTCATGATTTTTAAAACTACATAAATGTAGCAACCAACTCCTGCAAATTCTTGTTTAGTTTTAGACCTGGATTAGTTCTGGTTTTAGATCTGTTTTAGTCTTGGTTTTAGATCTGGTTTAGACCTGCTTTAGACCTGGTTTAGTCCTGATGTGAGTTCTGGCGCGGTCCACGGAGTGTACGTGACAAGACACAATCCACGCGCAGAGTGCGCCGCGTACGGGAGATATGGAGCGCGCGGCGTACCGAAAATGCAGGGTGCGCGGCAAACCGGACGGTACCGCGCACGAGGAGGTTCTGCTCTTATTATACATCCATTATACATCCATGGGCGCCGCGCTGTTGTGTGTACAGTGAAGTAGAGGCAAGATCGGGCCTAAAAAATCCAGCCCGACCCGACCCGCGGGTATTAAAACCCGACCCGACCCGAGCCCGACCAATTAACTTGATCTGCAGGCCCGAGCCCGAAGCAAACCCGAAATTTCATGCGGACCTGCGGAGGGGAAGATTATTAAGAGGGCGTCGTTCACGTGCGCAGAGCATGCGCTGGCTCTGCGGCTGCTGTGACAGGAGCCGCTCTGGCTCTGGCTCTGCGCACGAATTTAACTGTTTATTTATTTTAAAAAAGTCAGCGAGAGAGAGGCCCGACCCGACCCGACCCGAAGCAATGATTGACATTTTAGGCCCGACCCGCTCGGGCTCGGGCTTAAGATCTTACCTCTACAGTGAAGTGCAGTGGTCGTGCGGAAACTTTACCTCTACCACAAAAGGTTCCGGCCATTGCCGAGAGTATGAAAATAAAACGAAGCATCGAGGCAAATAAAAATAATCGATGCATTTTTCTAATCGATTTAATCGATTAACTCGATGAATCGTTTCAGCCCTAATAATTGCATAACTACGCAAAATCCTTCCATTATTAGGCCTGTCATGATTTCTGTAAAAATACAATATTTTGGGGGGTCAGAATTTACCATGTGTACATGTTCTTTGTAGTACTCTGTGAAATGTATGGGTTTTTTGTTTTTCTATATGGCAGCATTTATTCAGGACTCATTACAGATGCAAACTAAGTACTAAGGTTTTTATTCTGCTGTTTTTATTACGGCTCCTGACTTTTCTAACAATGTTGCTCGTTTAGAATAGTTTTTGTCCCTCCCTTTGCTCCCTGAGTTAAATGACTCCCCCTTCAGAACACTATCACAACACAGTCAGGGTGCATTGTGCTACTGCAGATCTCATCAGTTTTGTGAAGTTGTAGTGTGTGTTTTGTTTATATGGGTCCCCGTTAGTCCCCCTTTAGTCTTCCTGGGGTCTATACTGTATAAGGATGAGATTTCCAATGGGGACAGTAAAGGGTACCTTGCCTTTAAAAAAAAACACAAACAAAAAGCTTTTCATTAACTAAGCAAATTCGAATATGTACCATAATGTTGGAAGTTACCTAACCATAGTCAAATTAATTGTTTAAACAAAACATTCCCATGCAAAAACAGGATATGACTTAAGAACCACTGTGGTCTTCACTTGAGTACTTTGACTTCTTCTGACAGAACAACATGGCTCCATATTGGACTCTACTGCTGCTGCTGCTCATGGTGGTTACGACTAAAGCTGGAAAGTACATCTATGTCCATACGCAGTATGATTGGTTTGGAGCTCAAAAACACTGCAAGACCAACTACACTGACCTGGCGCCTATGAGCAACGACTATGACTGGGGCCTTCTCAATATAACCACCAATAACCGCCACTGGATCGGACTCATCAGGAACACCACGGACCCAACAAAGTGGCAGTGGTCTGGAGGTGCAGCGGTCACTAAGAAGTTCTGGGCCACTGGTCAGCCTAATGGTGTAATTACTGTAGATGATTTTGGACTGATAAAGAGTCAAGGATGGTATAATACTGCAGCCACTGGACTTTATCCTTCCATCTGCTACAAAGTCCATGCCATAAGGAGGAGGATGACCTGGTATGACGCTCTCAACTACTGCAGACAGAACCACCAGGACTTGGCGAGTGTGGCGTCAGAGACGGAGATGATGCTGATCAAACAAGAACTGAGCAAAGACGTCTCCAGCCTGAATGTCTGGATAGGGCTGCAGTACTTGGTCGACAGCTGGAAATGGATGGACGGACAACCCTTTAGTTATGAAGCCTGGGGTCCAGATCTAAAACCCTCCTGCCCGAATATTGACTGGGCATGTGGAGCTATACGGGTGAAGGGACCGGAGAAAAACACATTGGTAAATGTAAAGGAAGTAGTGGGGTGGAATGCTCTTAATTGCAACCAGAAAAATTATTTTCTTTGCTACTAAGTAGAGTTGACATGTTCTACATTAAGGAATAGATTCGATACTCAAAACCAATTCCAATACTCTTTATTTAGACAAAAGAATGTGATTTTCAGCATTAAATGGTAATACTTTCTTTTATATTACTATGTAGTCTTATATGTGTGTAATCCCTCTGTGGTCCAGGTAGGTTCCATAGTGCTCCATGAGGGTGTACACTAGTCTATGTGCTCTTATACTTGTTCTGATACAGCTCAAGATCATTCTAAAGTTAGTTATTCAGAAAAGATTCATTAATGTCATGTGAATGTCACCCTTTTGTATCAATACCTGCTCAAATGAGTAGTTTTGATACTCGTCGTTAGTATCTGATTTTTTATACTTTTGACAACCCTACTAGAAACGAAAATGGTACAATATACACCAGGATGTTCTTTTTGCCTAGCTGTTAGTTGCAAAACCATATTTAATTTAACATAGAAACTGCAGCATGTGATATTCTGTACCGTGTTGTACATCTCCTATCATGGTTTCTTTGAAAATGTCAAAAAGATAAGTCAGATGATCACCTTAAACAAACGTGTGATGGGGTCAGTGGAGGTAAACATTTAATTATTTTTACATGTGCATCATTCATTCAAACCAATGCATTAAAATTTAAAGAGAATAAGATCATGAGATACACTGTAACAGGAGCCGCTCTGGCTCTGGCTCATGCTCTGCGCACGAATTTAACTATTTATTTTAAAAAAGTCAGCGAGAAAGAAGCCCGACCCGACCCGACCCGAAGCAATGATTGACATTTTAGGCCCGGCCTGACCCGGCTAGCGCACGGGCTTAAGATCTTACCTCTACAGTGAAGTGCAGTGGTCGTGCGGAAACTTTACCCCTACCACAAAGGTTCCGGCCATTGCCGAGAGTATGAAAATAAAACGAAGCATCGAGGCAAAAAAATAATCGATGTATTTTTCTAATCGATTTAATCGATTAACTCGATGAATCGTTTCAGCCCTAATAACTGCAAAACTACGCAAAATCCTTCCATTATTAGGCCTGTCATGATTGCTGTAAAAATACAATATTTTGGGGGGTCAGAATTTACCATGTGTACATGTTCTTTGTAGTACTCTGTGAAATGTATGGGTTTTTTGTTTTTCTATATGGCAGCATTTATTCAGGACTCATTACAGATGCAAACTAAGTACTAAGGTTTTTATTCTGCTGTTTTTATTACGGCTCCTGACTTTTCTAACAATGTTGCTCGTTTAGAATAGTTTTTGTCCCTCCCTTTGCTCCCTGAGTTAAATGACTCCCCCTTCAGAACACTATCACAACACAGTCAGGGTGCATTGTGCTACTGCAGATCAGTTTTGTGAAGTTGTAGTGTGTGTGTAGTGTGTGTTTTGTTTATATGGGTCCCCGTTAGTCCCCCTTTAGTCTTCCTGGGGTCTATACTGTATAAGGATGAGATTTCCAATGGGGACAGTAAAGGGTACCTTGCCTTTAAAAAAAAAACACAAACAAAAAAGCTTTTCATTAACTAAGCAAATTCGAATATGTACCATAATGTTGGAAGTGACCTAACCATAGTCAAATTAATTGTTTAACCAAAACATTCCCATGCAAAAACAGGATATGACTTAAGAACCACTGTGCTCTTCACTTGAGTACTTTGCCTTCTTCTGACAGAACAACATGGCTCCATATTGGACTCTACTGCTGCTGCTGCTCATGGTGGTTACGACTAAAGCTGGAAAGTACATCTATGTCCAAACGCAGTATGATTGGTTTGGAGCTCAAAAACACTGCAAGACCAACTACACTGACCTGGCGCCTATGAGCAACGACTATGACCGAGGCCTTCTCAATATAACCACCAATAACCCCCACTGGATCGGACTCATGAGGAACACCACGGACCCAACAAAGTGGCAGTGGTCTGGAGGTGCAGCGGTCACTCAGGAGTTCTGGGCCACTAATGAGCCTAATGGTCTCAACTATGGAGAAAATGTTACAATGATGAGCAGTCAAGGATGGTATGATGTTCCACCCAATCCCAATAGACTTCTTCCTTCCATCTGCTACAAAGTCCATGCCATAAGGAGGAGGATGACCTGGTATGATGCTCTCAACTACTGCAGACAGAACCACCAGGACTTGGCGAGTGTGGCGTCAGAGACGGAGATGATGCTGATCAAACAAGAACTGAGCAAAGACGTCTCCAGCCTGAATGTCTGGATAGGGCTGCAGTACTTGGTCGACAGCTGGAAATGGATGGACGGACAACCCTTTAGTTATGAAGCCTGGGGTCCAGATCTAAAACCCTCCTGCCCAAATATTGACTGGGCATGTGGAGCTATACGGGTGAAGGGACCGGAGCAAAACGCTTTGGTAAATGTAAAGGAAGTAGTGGGGTGGAATGCTCTTAATTGCAACCAGAAAAATTATTTTCTTTGCTACTAAGTAGAGTTGTCATGTTCTACATTAAGGAATAGATTCGATACTCAAAACCAATTCCAATACTCTTTATTTAGACAAAAGAATGTGATTTTCAGCATTAAATGGTAATACTTTCTTTTATATTACTATGTAGTCTTATATGTGTGTAATCCCTCTGTGGTCCAGGTAGGTTCCATAGTGCTCCATGAGGGTGTACACTAGTCTATGTGCTCTTATACTTGTTCTGATACAGCTCAAGATCATTCTAAAGTTAGTTATTCAGAAAAGATTCATTAATGTGATGTGAATGTCACCCTTTTGTATCAATACCTGCTCAAATGAGTAGTTTTGATACTCGTTGTTAGTATCTGATTTTTTATACTTTTGACAACCCCACTAGAAATGAAAATTGTACAATACACACCAGGATGTTCTTTTTGCCTAGCTGTTGGTTGCAAAACCATATTTAATTTAACATAGAAACTGCAGCATGTGATATTCTGTACCGTGTTGTACACCTCCTATCATGGTTTCTTTCAAAATGTCAAAAAAGATAAGTCAGATGATCACCTTAAACAAACGTGTGATGGGGTCAGTGGAGATAAACATTTAATTATTTTTACATGTGCATCATTCATTCAAAACCAATGCATTAAAATTTAAAGAGAATAAGATCATGAGATACACAGCGCCTACACACCCTGCCTATTTCCATTTGCAAAAACCAAGACATCAGAGAAACAACACGCAAATGAGTTCCCAGTGGCCACTCAAAGCAGCAAATCTGCATACGATAAATATATGTCATAGAATACAAAATTAAATTCTTCAATTCAAATGTTGGAATGTAACTTAAAGCTAACAATCTTTGCCATTTGGAATGTTACTGTACAGACCAACGACTGACTGACTTTCCTAATGAACATTTTAGCGACTAGTGGAAGTTGCATAGAGCACTGGAGGCAGCACACACTGCCATTGATTTGATTATTATTGTTTTATCTATTGATATATTAGTTCCTTTTGTTTGGAAATACTGCTGACTTTTTAGAGTTGTGTTACTGTACGGCACTTTGGAAACTGTCTCGTTTGTAAAATGTGCTAATCAAATAAAGTTGGATTGGCTGGATACAATACTGGTGTTTTTATTGCTCAAAATGTTTTGGAAAATCATGCATTATTATTGTGAATAGGGTCACTTCTCAGCAGATCTGATCGGATCATCTACTTGTCTTCACAGAGATAGATAAGTTTAATGGCATATGGTGTGACATTTCAGGCAAAGCAATAATGTTTCCATGGAGACTAGATGACTGAAAATGTGTGTTACATAGTGTAACAATAGTGGCAGTAGTAAACATCATGTTAGGAAAAGAAAATCATGATAATTACTAGGGCTGCAGCTATCGATTATTACAGTAATCGATTATTCTGTCGATTATTTTGTTCGAATAATCGAGTAATCGTTTGTTATTGTCGTGTCTACTTTGCACATGTTAAGTACACTCCACCTGCACTGACAGATACACGTGTTTTGGACATGAAAAACGTAATTATCGCTGGGCTAAGGTTGACTCACCTCATGGTTTCTTTTCCACTTGATGTAATGTACGGTTCTGTTTAGATGTTGTAGCATCAGTGTTGAGAAGGTGACTTTTAAAATGTTCCCCTACAGATTACAGATTACATTCCCCAAAATGTAGTTTGTGACATAATCAATTAAATTACTTAAAGTGAGTAACGTAATCTGATTACTTTGGATTACTTGATATTGTCATGATTTTTTAAACTACATAAATGTAGCAACCAACTCCTGCAAATTCTTGTTTAGTTTCAGACCTGGATTAGTTCTGGTTTTAGATCTGTTTTAGTCTTGGTTTTAGATCTGGTTTAGACCTGCTTTAGACCTGGTTTAGTCCTGATGTGAGTTCTGGCGCGGTCCACGGAGTGTACGCGACAAGACACAATCCACGCGCAGAGTGCGCCGCGTACGGGAGATATGGAGCGCGCGGCGTACCGGAAATGCAGGGTGCGCGGCAAACTGGACGGTACCGCGCACGAGGAGGTTCTGCTCTTATTATACATCCATTATACATCCATGGGCGCCGCGCTGTTGTGTGTACAGTGAAGTAGAGGTAAGATCGGGCCTAAAAAATCCAGCCCGACCCGACCCGCGGGTATTAAAACCCGACCCGACCCGAGCCCGACCAATTAACTTGATCTGCAGGCCCGAGCCCGAAGCAAACCCGAAATTTCATGCGGACCTGCGGAGGGGAAGATTATTAAGAGGGCGTCGTTCACGTGCGCAGAGCATGCGCTGGCTCTGCGGCTCCTGTTACAGGAGCCGCTCTGGCTCTGGCTCTGGCTCTGCGCACAAATTTAACTGTTTATTTATTAAAAAAAGTCAGCAAGAAAGAAGCCCGGCCCGACCCGACCCGAAGCAATGATTGACATTTTAGGCCCGACCCGACCCGCTCGGGCTCGGGCTTAAGATCTTACCTCTACAGTGAAGTGCAGTGGTCGTGCGGAAACTTTACCTCTACCACAAAAGGTTCCGGCCATCGCCGAGAGTATGAAAATAAAACGAAGCATCGAGGCAAAAAAAAAATAATCGATGCATTTTTCTAATCAATTTAATCGATTAACTCGATGAATCGTTTCAGCCCTAATAATTGCATAACTACGCAAAATCCTTCCATTATTAGGCCTGTCATGATTGCTGTAAAAATACAATATTTTGGGGGGTCAGAATTTACCATGTGTACATGTTCTTTGTAGTACTCTGTGAAATGTATGGGTTTTTTGTTTTTCTATATGGCAGCATTTATTCAGGACTCATTACAGATGCAAACTAAGTACTAAGGTTTTTATTCTGCTGTTTTTATTACGGCTCCTGACTTTTCTAACAATGTTGCTCGTTTAGAATAGTTTTTGTCCCTCCCTTTGCTCCCTGAGTTAAATGACTCCCCCTTCAGAACACTATCACAACACAGTCAGGGTGCATTGTGCTACTGCAGATCTCATCAGTTTTGTGAAGTTGTAGTGTGTGTGTAGTGTGTGTTTTGTTTATATGGGTCCCCGTTAGTCCCCCTTTAGTCTTCCTGGGGTCTATACTGTATAAGGATGAGATTTCCAATGGGGACAGTAAAGGGTACCTTGCCTTTAAACAAACACAAACAAAAAAGCTTTTCATTAACTAAGCAAATTAAAACATGTACCATAATGTTGGAAGTTACCTAACCATAGTCAAATTAATTGTTTAAACAAAACATTCCCATGCAAAAACAGGATATGACTTAAGAACCACTGTGGTCTTCACTTGAGTAGTTTGCCTTCTTCTGACAGAACAACATGGCTCCATATTGGACTCTACTGCTGCTGCTGCTCATGGTGGTTACGACTAAAGCTGGAAAGTACATCTATGTCCATACGCAGTATGATTGGTTTGGAGCTCAAACCCACTGCAAGACCAACTACACTGACCTGGCGCCTATGAGCAATGACTATGACTGGGGCCTTCTCAATATAACCACCAATAACCGCCACTGGATCGGACTCATCAGGAACACCACGGACCCAACAAAGTGGCAGTGGTCTGGAGGTGCAGCGGTCACTCAGGAGTTCTGGGCCACTGGTCAGCCTAATGGTGTAATTACTGTAGATGATTTTGGACTGATAAAGAGTCAAGGATGGTATGATACTGCAGCCACTGGACTTTATCCTTCCATCTGCTACAAAGTCCATGCCATAAGGAGGAAGGTGACCTGGTATGACGCTCTCGACTACTGCAGACAGAACCACCAGGACTTGGCGAGTGTGGCGTCAGAGACGGAGATGATGCTGATCAAACAAGAACTGAGCAAAGACGTCTCCAGCCTGAATGTCTGGATAGGGCTGCAGTACTTGGTCGACAGCTGGAAATGGATGGACGGACAACCCTTTAGTTATGAAGCCTGGGGTCCAGATCTAAAACCCTCCTGCCCAAATATTGACTGGGCATGTGGAGCTATACGGGTGAAGGGACCGGAGCAAAACGCTTTGGTAAATGTAAAGGAAGTAGTGGGGTGGAATGCTCTTAATTGCAACCAGAAAAATTATTTTCTTTGCTACTAAGTAGAGTTGTCATGTTCTACATTAAGGAATAGATTCGATACTCAAAACCAATTCCAATACTCTTTATTTAGACAAAAGAATGTGATTTTCAGCATTAAATGGTAATACTTTCTTTTATATTACTATGTAGTCTTATATGTGTGTAATCCCTCTGTGGTCCAGGTAGGTTCCATAGTGCTCCATGAGGGTGTACACTAGTCTATGTGCTCTTATACTTGTTCTGATACAGCTCAAGATCATTCTAAAGTTAGTTATTCAGAAAAGATTCATTAATGTGATGTGAATGTCACCCTTTTGTATCAATACCTGCTCAAATGAGTCATTTTGATACTCGTCGTTAGTATCTGATTTTTTATACTTTTGACAACCCCACTAGAAATGAAAATGGTACAATACACACCAGGATGTTCTTTTTGCCTAGCTGTTAGTTGCAAAACCATATTTAATTTAACATAGAAACTGCAGCATGTGATATTCTGTACCGTGTTGTACACCTCCTATCATGGTTTCTTTCAAAATGTCAAAAAAGATAAGTCAGGTGATCACCTTAAACAAACGTGTGATGGGGTCAGTGGAGATAAACATTTAATTATTTTTACATGTGCATCATTCATTCAAAACCAATGCATTACAATTTAAAGAGAATAGGATCATGAGATACACAGCGCCTACACACCCTGCCTATTTCCATTTGCAAAAACCAAGACATCAGAGAAACAACACACAAATGAGTTCCCAGTGGCCACTCAAAGCAGCAAATCTGCATACGATAAATATATGTCATAGAATACAAAATTAAATTCTTCAATTCAAATGTTGGAATGTAACTTAAAGCTAACAATCTTTGCCATTTGGAATGTTACTGTACAGACCAACGACTGACTGACTTTCCTAATGAACATTTTAGCGACTAGTGGAAGTTGCATAGAGCACTGGAGGCAGCACACACTGTCATTGATTTGATTATTATTGTTTTATCTATTGATATATTAGTTCCTTTTGTTTGGAAATACTGCTGACTTTTTAGAGTTGTGTTACTGTACGGCACTTTGGAAACTGTCTCGTTTGTAAAATGTGCTAATCAAATAAAGTTGGATTGGCTGGATACAATACTGGTGTTTTTATTGCTCAAAATGTTTTGGAAAATCATGCATTATTATTGTGAATAGGGTCACTTCTCAGCAGATCTGATCGGATCATCTACTTGTCTTCACAGAGATAGATAAGTTTAATGGCATATGGTGTGACATTTCAGGCAAAGCAATAATGTTTCCATGGAGACTAGATGACTGAAAATGTGTGTTACATAGTGTAACAATAGTAGCAGTAGTAAACTTCATGTTAGGAAAAGAAAATCATGATAATTGCATAACTACGCAAAATCTTTCCATTATCAGGCCTGTCATGATTGCTGTAAAAATACAATATTTTGGGGGGTCAGAATTTACCATGTGTACATGTTCTTTGTAGTACTCTGTGAAATGTATGGGTTTTTTGTTTTTCTATATGGCAGCATTTATTCAAGATTCATTACAGATGCAAACTAAGTACTAAGGTTTTTATTCTGCTGTTTGTATTACAGCTCCTGACTTTTCTAACAATGTTGCTCATTTAGAATAGTTTTTGTCCCTCCCTTTGCTCCCTGAGTTAAATGACTCCCCCTTCAGAACACTATCACAACACAGTCAGGGTGCATTGTGCTACTGCAGATCTCATCAGTTTTGTGAAGTTGTAGTGTGTGTGTAGTGTGTGTTTTGTTTATATGGGTCCCCGTTAGTCCCCCTTTAGTCTTCCTGGGGTCTATACTGTATAAGGATGAGATTTCCAATGGGGACAGTAAAGGGTACCTTGCCTTTAAAAAACAAACACAAACAAAAAAGCTTTTCATTAACTAAGCAAAAAATAGTCAAATTAATTGTGTAGAGAAAACATTCCCATGCAAAAACAGGATATGACTTAAGAACCACTGTGCTCTTCACTTGAGTAGTTTGCCTTCTTCTGACAGAACAACATGGCTCCATATTGGACTCTACTGCTGCTGCTGCTCATGGTGGTTACGACTAAAGCTGGAAAGTACATCTATGTCCAAACGCAGTATGATTGGTTTGGAGCTCAAAAACACTGCAAGACCAACTACACTGACCTGGCGCCTATGAGCAACGACTATGACCGAGGCCTTCTCAATATCAATAGCCTCCACTGGATCGGACTCATGAGGAACACCACGGACCCAACAAAGTGGCAGTGGTCTGGAGGTGCAGCGGTCACTCAGGAGTTCTGGGCCACTAATGAGCCTAATACTCTCAACTATGGAGAAAATGTTACAATGATGAGCAGTCAAGGATGGCATGATGTTCCACCCAATCCCAATAGACTTCTTCCTTCCATCTGCTACAAAGTCCATGCCATAAGGAAGAGGATGACCTGGTATGACGCTCTCGACTACTGCAGACAGAACCACCAGGACTTGGCGAGTGTGGCGTCAGAGACGGAGATGATGCTGATCAAACAAGAACTGAGCAAAGACGTCTCCAGCCTGAATGTCTGGATAGGGCTGCAGTACTTGGTCGACAGCTGGAATTGGATGGACGGACAACCCTTTAGTTATGAAGCCTGGGGTCCAGATCTAAAACCCTCCTGCCCGAATATTGACTGGGCATGTGGAGCTATACGGGTGAAGGGACCGGAGCAAAATGCTTTGGTAAATGTAGAGGAAGTAGTGGGGTGGAATGCTCTTAATTGCAACCAGAAAAATTATTTTCTTTGCTACTAAGTAGAGTTGTCATGATACTAAAATTGTACATGACACAGCAGGATGTTCTTTTTGCCTATCTGTTAGTTGCTAAAGCATATTTAATTTAATACAGAATCTGCAGTGCTTTTTATCCATCTCTTATCATGGTTTCTTTCAAAATGTCAAAAAAGAAAAGTCCGATGATCAGCTTAAACAAACGTGTGGTGGGGAAGTCACACATCACACCTTTAACTTGCTCTATTGATGTCATCTACTTGTCTTCACAGAGTTAGATAAGTGTAATGCCATACGGTAGGACATTTCAGACAAAGCAATAATGTTTCCATGGAGACTAGATGGCTGAAAATGTGTGTTACATGCAGTTAATAACAATAGCAGCAGTAGTAAGCTTCATGTTAGAAAAAAATCATGACTAGAATTGCATAACTACACAAATTCTTTCCATTATTAGGCCTGTCACGATAATGACTGTAAAAATACAATATGTTTTGGGGTCTGTAGCAGCCGATAATGTAATAATGGCCAATAATGTAATAACTGCCTATAACATAATAATTTTTAATGTAATAAAGCCAATAATGTAATAATGGCCAATAATGTAATAACTGCCTATAACATAATAATTTTTAATGTAATAAAGCCAGTAATGTAAGAAAATGTAAGAAAATGTAAGAAAATGTCTGAAATGATAATGTAATAACCTGATGCCAATAATGTAGTAACATATTACATTATTGGTTAGTTTTTACATTATTGACTAATTTAATAATTTAAAAAAATCTTTAAAATGAAATAACTGCAACCACTAATGTAATAATTTCTTCTATATCAGTTAATCAAAGATGTATTTATTAAATTAAAAGTGTCACACTACATTAGAATGTATTGTTACTATTGTCTCTTTCAAATAGCTGTTAAAAGAACTGGTCACAGACATTGAGGAATCAGGATCATTTCAAATCCTTTTATCACTGACAACAGTAATCCAGCCTGAATATTCCCTTTCCCATAGAAACTGCAGCCCTCAGCTTATGTTTTGTTGTCATTCTGTGTATATTATGTGTTTTGTCCTGTTGTTCCTCCCTTCATCTGTCTGATTTCTGCAGCCTACTTGGTGACCTCTTGTGTGGTGGAGGAGATCCTCTGCTCTGCAGTATTTCAGACATGATCCAGTAGCAGCTTTGGCCACACACTTACCTGCTGTTCCTTTAATCCTTTAAGATTTATTCATTGAATTTAAAGTGTCACTTTGAGATATATGTTACTTTTGTCTCTTTCACAGAGCTGCTTAAATACCTGATCACTCACACAATGGACTTACACTTTCTCTCAGTATGTTTCTAAATGAAAGAATGTGTTCACTATTTGAGAATACTGTCATAATTTTTATACAATCACAATCCAGTGAAAGTATTTGTGACATTTAAACGCCAGTCTCCTACCAATTGGGATTAAATCAAACCACTGAGTCAGTTCTTTTTTACGTGCCTTGCACGGGGAGAGCTCGGCCGTGCGTGCAGCTCTCTAGGCTCGTCCACGCTGCTCTTCCAAAGCTCCTCCCCTTCCAGCACGGTTTTATTAATTTCCAACAATCCATCATGTCAGTACAAAGACAACCTGGTCAACGTATACATAATCTCGTTAAGCTTACCACAGATAACATAGTGAAGTATATCATGACTTTGTTTTACATTTGATCAGATAAGTACAAATTTATGATCTGGGAACTAGCTGGGTACGAAGCAAGAGGTCACAAGAGGTCACACATCTGGTTTTAGCAGAGATAGCGTTAACACAGGTTCTTTCATCCTCTGAGCCTGTCTTATACCATGAGACTGTTTGATGTACATTTTTAAACAACCCCATCACCATAAGCATTCCACTCCAACAAATACTCACATTTAGATTTCATTGTACTCTTTAGATTTTTTTTAATTAAACCAGCCAATAATCTAATAACTAACCAATAATGTAATATGTTACTACATTATTGGCATCAGGTTATTACATTTTCATTACAGACATTTTCTTACATTATTGGCTTTATTACATTAAAAAATATTACATTATAGGCAGTTATTCCATTATCGGCTGCTACAGGGTCAACATTTATCACTTAAATTATAATTCATCGTGCATGGATAGTTTTCAATTGTAGATTTGTATTTATGTATTTATCATTACTTAATTAATTTGACTTTTCTAGAGTTGTATGGTTGGAAAGTAGCAACACCTGTAAATGTTTGTGTCTGTGTTTTCAGCAACTTCAGAAATTGCAATGAAATATTCCATAAAATGACAAAATTCGGCCATCTACACACCACCACATGACAACAAACACTGGGCAAACAAATTCATGGAAATGGTTTCAAATTCAAATGACAGAGAGTTGTGATGTTTAACCTTGTGGCTCCATCTGGATTTCAAAGACTGTAAGATTTGACCTTTCACAACACGACTGTCTTCACACTGTGTGGGCGTTCTACGTGTATCTCTATTGGTGGAATGTTCCGCAGTTACCATGGTGACACAACGCACACATACCAAACACAGCCATAAACTTTTTAAATGGTCTGAAAACTAGAAAGAAAAAATACAATATTTTAGATTTTAGAGATCTGCTGGTACATATATATAGTATTTATGTCAAATGATAACATGTGCTGTAATGAGCTGTACAATGTGCAGTTTTGTCTCATAAATAATAAAAATGTCATCACAAAACATGTCAGGTCATTATTATGTGTAAGGATTAGTGCATGTGCTCACTCAACTGATAGAATGTGCTCCTTAAGATGTATTAGGCCTATAATAATAATAATAATATAAACTGGAATAAGAAGAGGTTTCCTTTCACTTTGCATCTTCTTTGCATTGCATTGCAAACTCCACAGACCTGCACAGACTTGTACATACAACCAGCAGACAATGACTTTACAACTTACATTGTAATTCTTTGTGGCTATTTTAAATCCTCTCTTTCCTGAAGCTTCTATATGGACAGTGGGAAAAAGCAAAGTGTGGAGCTCATCAATGAGCACCCACCATCAGCTCTGGAAGTTATAGTTAGTGGAGCCGTCTTGACAACAACGCCTTGACTACATCCCTCTGAACCACGTGAATCCTCTCAAAACGATGGTCATCATGCGCTGGTCCTCACTTTCATCTTTCAGCAGCACGGTATTCACTGCAGAGACATTTGACATAGACTAGAAGTATAATCCTTTGTTAATATTAATCAGCTACATGGTAAATAATGACAAGAACTTATTTTAATTTATTTAAAATCTGTTTCTGAAACAATATCCCAAAATCTTGCGTTTTAAACATGCTTTCGATTGAGTTCTGGATATAAGCTACCACACAGCTGATTAGCCTCCGTGATGCTTTGAACTCTTCTGCAGTGGAAATTTTACTACTGGAACCAGAGCCGACTTCAAAGTGGGCGGGACTGTTGAGCTCCATCGTGTTATGATATAAACAAAATCATTTGTTTAGAGCGATCCATCCCTATGCAAACAAAGTTTAGAGACATAAGGTACTGACCTGAAGCTATCTTCTGCCATAACACAGCCATGACTTCAAACTATCGACTGATCCTCCTGCTCCTACTGGTTTCTACAATATACGGTAAATATTATTACGAAGAAAACAATAAGAGATGGGAAGACGCTCAAAACCACTGCCGGACTGAGTACACTGATCTGGCTCCTATCAGTAACAACTATGATCGCAACCTTCTTTTTGAGCGAAATCCTAAGGCTAAGGAGGAATCTGCAATTTGGATTGGATTGACACGGAACCCAAATAATTATGAACAGTGGTTATGGTCCGGTGGTGATGCAGTGCAGGAGAACAAAACTTTCTGGCGCTCTGGAGAACCAAACAACAACGGGGGAGATGAAGATAGAGGACACATTTTTGGACATTCTATGACTTGGAATGATGCTCAAAAATCTGAAATCTTTCCATTCTTCTGTTACAAAGTCCACGTCGTGAGCAGTGGGAGGAAGACCTGGGAGGAGGCTCTTGAGTACTGCAGGGAGCACCACCGTGACCTGGCCAGTGTGGCATCAAAGACAGAACTGATGCTGATGCAAAAAGAACTGAGCAGATCCTCGATCACTGAAAACGTGTGGATAGGGTTGAAGTTTTTGGCTGGGGACTGGTTTTGGGTGGATAAGCAGCCTCTGGAATATGAGGCCTGGGGTCTGGAGAATGAGAAGGTCTGTCCTGTGCTAGGGAACTGTGTGGCTCTGCAGGTGGTGGGAACATGCTCTCTGATGAATGCGATGCAGTGTGTTCCAGATGTCAAAGTAGTTTGGATTTCTCAAAGATGTGACCAGAGGTTACATTTCCTTTGCTACTAGAAGAATTATGACAATGTGAATAGTGATTGTAGCTTTAGTTTACAATATGTCTACTCAGGTTTCTGTCGCATTTTTTTCCTAACTTATAACGCTGTAATGCATGTGCATGTGGAAAATCTCCTTTAACAAAAATTAGCAATAGGGATGTCCCAGTCATGTTTTTTGCCCCTGAGTCTGTAGTAGCTAAATTAATTTTAACATGTCCTTGGCCATATTTACTGGTATAATTATCTGGCCCCAGCTTCAGTCAGTAATTTTCCATCGAAACTGGCATTCCTTTCCCTGGTGCTCCCCTCACTGTCCATTCTCCTCATTATTTATGTCATGATGACCTGAGTACACCCCTTTGTACTGCCTGTATAAAAGAGTGGGACTGCCCCACACTCACTATTCTTCTTCTTCTTCTTCTTCTTCTTCTTCTGTTATACTCTCTTCTATACCTGCTCTTTCTCTTGCAATACTGAATAAACCCCAAAAAAGAAAACTGTTTGACTCAAGATCTTTATTTTGTTCTCACCCAAATATTTCCACAACAATTCTGGTGTCAAGAAGTGGCATCCCAAGTTTGATCATCCAGGACCAGCGCTGCACATACCTGTTTCTTTATGAAAAGGATTTCGCTATTGCTGCAGGATCCAACAAAATCAAAAGAAAGAAAATTATTAGTATATTATTAGTGCTGTCAAAAATATAGCACTATTCACATGTTAACTCAATTCAAATCAAACAATTTTAACCGCGTTCTTTTTTTTTTATCACGAGCTTAAAGCACTTTGTGACCCAGTGGACTAGTTTTGCTGTGGCCACTGCTGTAACATTAGAAAAAAT
Source organism: Odontamblyopus rebecca (assembly GCA_030686955.1). Taxonomy (NCBI): domain Eukaryota; kingdom Metazoa; phylum Chordata; class Actinopteri; order Gobiiformes; family Gobiidae; genus Odontamblyopus; species Odontamblyopus rebecca. The sequence goes on from CM060675.1 coordinate 20,634,239, forward strand.
TACAGGATCTGGCTGTAGATTGGAAAGAAAACGATCTGTACGAAACTGAGAAGTCCCAGTTGAACAAGGTGGGCCAAAGCACAGCACACCAGTGCTTGTTCTGATACCACCCGCACAAGGAAAACATGAAACAAAGTCTGCTTCAAAACATACGGCGTATCTACAAACCCACAGAGGAGCGCGCACCACAGCAGGACCCACACCCGCCCCACCACTCAATAAACACCACACGCCGCGACCCGCAACACCGTGCGACGATGTCTTGGCTGCAGCCCGGCAGGTGCGACCGTGGTCCACAAAACCCCAGGCAACTGCGCCCGAGCACCACATGGCCCAAAAGTCCCAGTGCGAGTGCACCCCGAGTACAACAGGTGTTGGGGCGACAAACACAGTGGCACTAACTGAAGATCACTGGATGTCCCTCAGTCATGAGAACTACCTCAGGTCACAGCCATAGACCGTATATATAAGTGGACTAAGCTTACAGCTTATGAGACTAAGCTATCCCGTTAGCCGCCGCGTGCCAAATAGGAAGTGCTCCAGGAGGCTCGTCCGGCTCCTTCTCTCCCTTTCTCCCATTGACTCACATTGAGCTCTGATCACTCCTCTCGCTGGACCTGTTGCTGTGAGCCTCGTCATTTTGGTCTTAAAATGTTCGTATGAACCCGTGACACAATTTTTTTTCTGCTATTTTGTCTCTCAGAAAAAACCCTGTTCTTAACATTGAGCCTGGCTCCAAATTCGCTCCTGTAGCCGTTAGCATCGCGAGCCTCATTTGAGCGGCGCTAAATGCTATGGGTGACATCACACCCACTTCTTTTATACAGTCTATGGTCACAGCACATTATCTCACCCATTATTTGACTGTTTGCTGTATAGGATAGGTTCTTGTTCTTTTTAGTTTCATACATCTGCATTTCAAATGGTATGTGGTCTGCTCTTTCTAAGGGGAGCTTATGAGCAGGTGTAAGTGAAATTGACCTAGTATACCAGTAAGATTTTGGGGCTTTGTGGCTGCATTTAGTACTGGTAGTTGGGCCCGAAACTGGTACTAGCCTAACATGACAGCAAAGCCCATGGCAGCACACAGGCCGTAACTGTGGCAAGGAGAGAAAATAGGCCGTAACTATGGCAGGCGATGCACAGGCCCTAACTGTAGCGCTCTTACGAAAATGTTCCTAATACTCTTTTTCCACCAAGGCAGTTCCAGTGCTGGTTCAGAGCCAGTGCCAAAACTTCAACCAGTTCTTTATTTTTCCACACAAATAAACAGGCTCTGGAGAACCGGTTCAACTCAGCACCAACTAAAGGCTGGGCCAGAAACAAGAACTGGTGACGTAGGGTGCTAGAAGCACGGTTATAGTGACGCACATACATAAGAAATCATGCATAATGGTAGTGACACCTTTGCATTTGAATTCAGATGCCCCCGACACATGTCTTGAGTGCCGTGTTTCCCTGGTCAAGATTGTGACTTTAGTGTATTTATTACATAAAACACATCAGCGGAGTGGCGGACCGCTTAGCTTCAGGCCTGCGGTGCTCCCGCTTGTCGTGCTCCGGCCTGCGTAGATACATATGTTTCTTGGGGAACACATCCTTTGCCGATGGCAGTGACGAAGATCTGTATGTTTCGTCTTTGGATTGACAAGAACATTTGTAAAATTAATATCAGCAAAATAGATCTGTAGTGATCGTCCTCCAGTGTTGTTATTATTGGAGCTGACAGGTGTTGGGTTGCTAGGGCAGGGGTAGCACGTGCCGGGATGTAGCGACGTAGCACTTCTCTGCTGGTGGAAAAACAAACCGGTTCTTGGATAATCGGCACAACCACCAGCCCAGAACTAGCACCTGGTTCGTTGTGGTGAAAAAGAGGTGTAAGAGTGTTAATCTCATGTGAGACAGATCCATGTGAAAAATGAGATTTGGGTATGGCGGGAGAGCAGACAGGTCCCCAATAACTCAATTTGCAGATGCGGCAGATACGTGAAAAAGTACAGTACCAGTTATTGTTATGTTTCTCTATGGGGGTGTATTGACTGCCCAAATAAGATTTTTTTTTTTTTTTAAATCTAAGTCTAGTCTGAAAGACTGAACACTAGTTGTGAGCAGTAACAGAAAGCCAAGAAAACCTTGTTGAAAACAGAAAACTGCTTATCACATTAACAAAGAACCACACTCACAGCACATTATTTCACCCATTATAAGGTGTCAGTCCTTATATAACCTCTCTGTCTCCACATGTCATACTGAGGACTGCGAACTCACCAGGCTCTGAGGCCACCTGCCACAACCGTGAAGGTCACTCACTGCCCACCTCTGATCAGCCCCAACCACAACCTGACCACTGTCCCTCCTCCTCCCAACACAAGTGCCTGCTGTGAGCCACTGAGACTGTACGTGGAAAGTACACATCTGGATAGTTTTGGTTGCCATACATTTCATGTGGAAAACTATATAAACACAAGGATGATAAAACAGGTTAACTACTGTAGAAACTGTAAAGTACCACAGTTGATCTGATGCAAACACCGGACTTCATCCTGTGGGTCGTGAATCAGTTCTGATGTTGTCTTCGTAGACTCCAACTTTTATCGTCTCCTTTAATATATTTAGTGGCTACAGATCCATAAAGGCCTTTAAAAAACTGATTATGAGGGAGGTGTTTGACTCAGATTTAAATTAGTTGCTTGGCCGAGATCTCATGCACACTGAATATGACAATGTGACAATGATATGTCTGCTCACTCCTCTGTGCTCCTCTGTCTGCTCCTCTGTCTGCTCCTCTGTCTGCTCACTCCTCTGTGCTCCTCTGTCTGCTCTCTGTCTGCTCTCTGTCTGCTCTCTGTCTGCTCTCTGTCTGCTCTCTGTCTGCTGTAGGAGAGTCGTGCTACATAGGTTCAAAGAAATAAATATTCTACTTGTAAATTTTCAGATTTTCTTTCTTTTATTGTTATTAGTATCAACTAAAGTGACGATATTGAAGCCTGTGGCTACTCAGCTGACATTGTTTTGATTTAGCTGTCAAAGATTTTCTAATAAAACATGTTAAAATATAGTACAATAAAAATATATATCCTGGTCACTTGGGCAATTGCCAAGTTAATACAAATCCAGCTGGTATTCACTTTACCATGAGCGTTGTTGTAAACAGATCTTAGGAAAATCATTCATTGTGAATATTGTATATGTAATATTGAATATTGTGAATTGTCTGTTATCCTTTATTTTCAATAAAAATATGAATTGGATTCTGTTCAAACCAGTGCCAATCTTTTCAGGGCATGTGATCACAAACAGGACACTTTATATATATATATATATATATATATATATATATATATATATATATATATATATATATATACACTCAACAAAAATATAAACGCAACACTTTTGTTTTTGCTCCCATTTGTCATGAGATGGACTCAAAGATCTAAAATTCATTCCAGATACACAATATTACCATTTCTCTCAAACATTGTTCACAAATCTGTCTAAATGTGTGATAGTGGCACTTTTGCTTTGCTGAGATAATCCATCCCACCTCACAGGTGCCACATCAAGATGCTCATCAGACACCATGATTAGTGCACAGGTGAACCTTAGACTGTCCACAATAAAAGGCCACTCTGAAATGTGCAGTTGTTGCTTTATTGGGGGTCTGGGGACTCAGAACCAGTCAGTATCTGGTGTGACCACCATTTGCCTCATGCAGTGCAACACATCTCCTTCGCATAGAGTTTATCAGATTGTCAATTGTGGCCTGTGGAATGTTGGTCCACTCCTCTTCAATGGCTGTGCGAAGTTGCTGGATATTAGTGGGAACTGGTTCGCGCTGTCGTATACGCCGCTCAAGCACATCCCAAACATGCTCAATGGGTGACATGTCCGGTGAGTATGCTGGCCATGCAAAAACTGGGACATTTTCAGCTTCCAAGAATTGTGTACAGATCCTTGCAACATGGGGCCGTGCATTATCTTGCTGAAACATGAGGTGATGTTCATGGATGTATGGCAGGATCTCATCACACTATCTCTGTGCATTCAAAATGCCATCAATAAAATGCACCTGTGTTCTTCGTCCATAACAGATGCCTGCCCATACCATAACCCCACCACCACCATGGGCCACTCGATCCACAACATTGACATCAGCAAAGCGCTCACCCACACGACGCCACACACGCTGTCTGCCATCTGCCCTGAACAATGTAAACCGAGATTCATCCGTGAAGAGAACACCTCTCCAACGTGCCAGACGCCATCGAATGTGGGCATTTGCCCACTCAAGTCTGTTACGGCGACGATCTGGAGTCAGGTTAAGACCCCGATGAGGACGACGAGCAGTTGAGCTTCCCTGAGACGGTTTCTGACAGTTTGTGCAGAAATTCTTTGGTTATGCAAACCAATTGTTTCAGCAGCTGTCTGAGTAGCTGGTCTCAGACGATCTTGGAGGTGAACCTGCTGGATGTGGAGGTCCTGGGCTGGTGTGGTTACACGTGGTCTGCGGTTGTGAGGCCGGTTGGATGTACTGCCATATTCTCTGAAAAGCCTTTGGAGACGGCTTATGGTGGAGAAATGAACATTCAATGCCCGAGCAACAGATCTGGTTGACATTCCTGCTGTCAGCATGCCAATTGCACGCTCCCTCAATGCTTGCGCCATCTGTGGCATTTTGCTGTGAGACAAAACTGCACATTTCAGAGTGGCCTTTTATTGTGGACAGTCTAAGGTTCACCTGTGCACTAATCATGGTGTCTGATGAGCATCTTGATGTGGCACCTGTGAGGTGGGATGGATTATCTCAGCAAAGCAAAAGTGCCACTATCACACATTTAGACAGATTTGTGAACAATGTTTGAGAGAAATGGTAATATTGTGTATCTGGAATGAATTTTAGATCTTTGAGTTTAGATCTTTAAATGACTCCCCCTTCAGAACACTATCACAACACAGTCAGGGTGCATTGTGCTACTGCAGATCTCATCAGGTTTGTGAAGTTGTAGTGTGTGTGTAGTGTGTGTTTTGTTTATATGGGTCCCCGTTAGTCCCCCTTTAGTCTTCCTGGGGTCTATACTGTATAAGGATGAGATTTCCAATGGGGACAGTAAAGGGTACCTTGCCTTTAAAAAAACACAAACAAAAAAGCTTTTCATTAACTAAGCAAATTCGAATATGTACCATAATGATTTTAGAGACTGTGTTATATTTTCATGCTTTATGTCAAATGATAACATGTGCTGTAATGAGCTGTACAATGTGCAGTTTTGTCTCATAAATAATAAAAATGTCATCACAAAACATGTCAGCTCATTATTATGTGTAAGGATTAGTGCATGTGCTCACTCAACTGATAGAATGTGCTCCTTAAGATGTATTAGGCCTATAATAATAATAATAATAATAATAATAATAATAATAATAATAATAATAATAATAATAATAATAATAGCAAACTCCACAGACCTGCACAGACTTGTACATACAACCAGCAGACAATGACTTTACAACTTACATTGTAATTCTTTGTGGCTATTTTAAATCCTCTCTTTCCTGAAGCTTCTATATGGACAGTGGGAAAAAGCAAAGTGTGGAGCTCAGGAATGAGCACCCACCATCAGCTCTTATTTTATTTGACTTAAAATCTGTTTCTGAAACTATTTTCCAGAATCTTGCGTTTTAAACATGCTTTGTGGCCTTAAAACAATGGAGTTCTGGATATAAGCTACCACACAGCTGATTAGCCTCCGTGATGCTTTTGAACTCTTCTGCAGTGGAAATTTTACTACTGGAACAAGAGCCGAATTCAAAGTGGGCGGGATTTTTGACCTCCATCGTGTTATGATAGAAACAAAATAATTTGTTTAGAGTGATCCATCCCTATGCAAACGAAGTTTAGAGATATAAGATACTGACCTGAAACTATCTTCTGCCAGAACACAGCCATGACTTCAAATTATCGACTGATCCTCCTGCTCCTACTGGTTTCTACAATATACGGTAAATATTATTACGAAAAAAAAAAAGAGAGATGGGAAGATGCTCAAAACCACTGCCGGACTGAGTACACTGATCTGGCTCCTATCAGTAACAACTATGATCGCAACCTTCTTTTTGAGCGAAACCCTGAGGCTAAGAAGGAATCTGCAATTTGGATTGGATTGACACGGAACCCAAATAATAATGAACAGTGGTTATGGTCCGGTGGTGATGCAGTGCAGGAGAACAAAACTTTCTGGGACTCTGGACAACCTAACAACTACGGGGGAGTGGAAGATGGAGGAGTCATTTATGGAAGTTATATGACTTGGCATGACGTAACTAAACTTGCTAGCTTTTCATTCTTCTGTTACAAAGTCCACGTCGTGAGCAGTGAGAGGAAGACCTGGGAGGAGGCTCTTGAGTACTGCAGGGAGCACCACCGTGACCTGGCCAGTGTGGCATCAAAGACAGAACTGATGCTGATGCAAAAAGAACTGAGCAGATCCTCGATCACTGAAAATGTGTGGATAGGGTTGAGGTTTTTGGCTGGGGACTGGTTTTGGGTGGATAAGCAGCCTCTGGAATATGAAGACTGGGGTCCAGATCTAAAACCCTCCTGCCCGAATATTGACTGGGCATGTGGAGCTATACGGGTGAAGGGACCGGAGCAAAACACATTGGGAAATGTAGAGGAAGTAGTGCCTTGGGATGCTCTTAATTGCAACCAGAAAAATTATTTTCTTTGCTACTAAGTAGAGTTGTCATGATACTAAAATTGTACATGACACAGCAGGATGTTCTTTTTGCCTAGCTGTTAGTTGCTAAAGCATATTTAATTTAATACAGAATCTGCAGTGCTTTTTATCCATCTCTTATCATGGTTTCTTTCAAAATGTCAAAAAAGATAAGTCCGATGATCAGCTTAAACAAACGTGTGGTGGGGAAGTCAGTGGAGATAAACATTTTATTCATTTTACTCGGACCTCACCCAGATTTACACCCTGTGCGCTCTGAGGCCCGAGGGCCAGCTCATGGTGCCTAAGATGAGACTTTAAACCAGCGGGGACGGGGCCTTCTCTGTGGCCGGCCCCAACCTCTGGAACGCTCTGCCCCCCACGTCCCAACAGCCCCCACAGTGCAGTGTTTTAAGTCTCGTCTTAAGACCCACTTTTACTCTGTGGCTTTTAACACCGCGCGAGTTGTGTGGTCCTCTGTTGTCTTTTATTTATTTATTGTCTTTAATCTATTTCATTGGCTCATCCTTTGCCACCCTCCATGCCAGTCTTGCAGAAATAAAAATCTAGACGTCCTTTAATTTTCTCCAGCTAAATGAAAATGAGACTACCGTGAAGACTACCTGTCTCCACAGAGTTAGATAAGTTTAATGCCATATGATGGGACATTTCAGGCAAAGCAATAACGTTTCCATGGAGACTAGAAGGCTGAAAATATGTGTTACATGTAGTAATAACAATAGTAGCAGTAGTACACTTCATGTTAGGAAAAAGAAAATCAGGACAATTGCATAACTAAGCATATTCATTCCATTATTAGGCCTGTCACAATAATGACTGTAAAAATATTAAATAATGTTTTTTGGGGTCAATATTTATCATGTGTGCGTCTTCTTGGCTGTACTGTGAAAGCAGTGGGTTTTTTATTGAGTATTGCAGGGGTGGCGAACACGCGGCTCTCGGTCAATAAACCTCATATTTTCTATGTACTGCAGCTCTTTGCCTCATTTCGTGTTTGGTTTATTTTCCTCTTAAACCACACTCAAATCCATCAGAGGGTATTAAAAACAAATAATAGATAATATATAAATTTAATTTGGCAGATTGGGTGTTTTTATGTTGCTCCGGAAACGTAAATAACCGACAATCATCTGAGTGGGTTACGTCTAATGCACATTTCCTGCGCAAAATTTAAAGAGAATAAGATCATGAGATACACAGCGCCTACACACCCTGCCTATTTCCATTTGCAAAAACCAAGACATCAGAGAAACAACACGCAAATGAGTTCCCAGTGGCCACTCAAAGCAGCAAATCTGCATACGATAAATATATGTCATAGAATACAAAATTCAATTCTTCAATTCAAATGTTGGAATGTAACTTAAAGCTAACAATCTTTGCCATTTGGAATGTTACTGTACAGACCAACGACTGACTGACTTTCCTAATGAACATTTTAGTGACTAGTGGAAGTTGCATAGAGCACTGGAGGCAGCACACACTGTCATTGATTTGATTATTATTGTTTGATCTATTGATATATTAGTTCCTTTTGTTTGGAAATACTGCTGACTTTTTAGAGTTGTGTTACTGTACGGCACTTTGGAAACTGTCTCGTTTGTAAAATGTGCTAATCAAATAAAGTTGGATTGGCTGGATACAATACTGGTGTTTTTATTGCTCAAAATGTTTTGGAAAATCATGCATTATTATTGTGAATAGGGTCACTTCTCAGCAGATCTGATCGGATCATCTACTTGTCTTCACAGAGATAGATAAGTTTAATGGCATATGGTGTGACATTTCAGGCAAAGCAATAATGTTTCCATGGAGACTAGATGACTGAAAATGTGTGTTACATAGTGTAACAATAGTAGCAGTAGTAAACTTCATGTTAGGAAAAGAAAATCATGATAATTGCATAACTACGCAAAATCCTTCCATTATTAGGCCTGTCATGATTGCTGTAAAAATACAATATTTTGGGGGGTCAGAATTTACCATGTGTACATGTTCTTTGTAGTACTCTGTGAAATGTATGGGTTTTTTTGTTTTTCTATATGGCAGCATTTATTCAGGACTCATTACAGATGCAAACTAAGTACTAAGGTTTTTATTCTGCTGTTTTTATTACGGCTCCTGACTTTTCTAACAATGTTGCTCGTTTAGAATAGTTTTTGTCCCTCCCTTTGCTCCCTGAGTTAAATGACTCCCCCTTCAGAACACTATCACAACACAGTCAGGGTGCATTGTGCTACTGCAGATCTCATCAGTTTTGTGAAGTTGTAGTGTGTGTGTAGTGTGTGTTTTGTTTATATGGGTCCCCGTTAGTCCCCCTTTAGTCTTCCTGGGGTCTATACTGTATAAGGATGAGATTTCCAATGGGGACAGTAAAGGGTACCTTGCCTTTAAAAAAAAACACAAACAAAAAGCTTTTCATTAACTAAGCAAAAAATAGTCAAATTAATTGTGTAGAGAAAACATTCCCATGCAAAAACAGGATATGACTTAAGAACCACTGTGCTCTTCACTTGAGTAGTTTGCCTTCTTCTGACAGAACAACATGGCTCCATATTGGACTCTACTGCTGCTGCTGCTCATGGTGGTTACGACTAAAGCTGGAAAGTACATCTATGTCCATACGCAGTATGATTGGTTTGGAGCTCAAAAACACTGCAAGACCAACTACACTGACCTGGCGCCTATGAGCAATGACTATGACCGAGGCCTTCTCAATATAACCACCAATAGCTACCACTGGATCGGACTCATCAGGAACACCATGGACCCAGCAATTTGGCAGTGGTCTGGAGGTGCAGCGGTCACTCAGGAGTTCTGGGCCCCTTATGAGCCTAATGGTCTCAACTATGGAGAAAATGTTGGAATGATAAACAGTCAAGGATGGTATGATTTTGCAGCCACTGGACTTTATCCTTCCATCTGCTACAAAGTCCATGCCATAAGGAGGAGGATGACCTGGTATGACGCTCTCGACTACTGCAGACAGAACCACCAGGACTTGGCGAGTGTGGCGTCAGAGACGGAGATGATGCTGATCAAACAAGAACTGAGCAAAGACGTCTCCAGCCTGAATGTCTGGATAGGGCTGCAGTACTTGGTCGACAGCTGGAAATGGATGGACGGACAACCCTTTAGTTATGAAGCCTGGGGTCCAGATCTAAAACCCTCCTGCCCGAATATTGACTGGGCATGTGGAGCTATACGGGTGAAGGGACCGGAGCAAAACGCTTTGGTAAATGTAGAGGAAGTAGTGGGGTGGAATGCTCTTAATTGCAACCAGAAAAATTATTTTCTTTGCTACTAAGTAGAGTTGTCATGATACTAAAATTGTACATGACACAGCAGGATGTTCTTTTTGCCTAGCTGTTAGTTGCTAAAGCATATTTAATTTAATATCTGCAGTGCTTTTTATCCATCTCTTATCATGGTTTCTTTCAAAATGTCAAAAAAGAAAAGTCCGATGATCAGCTTAAACAAACGTGTGGTGGGGAAGTCACACATCACACCTTTAACTTGCTCTATTGATGTCATCTACTTGTCTTCACAGAGTTAGATAAGTTTAATGCCATACGGTAGGACATTTCAGACAAAGCAATAATGTTTCCATGGAGACTAGATGGCTGAAAATGTGTGTTACATGCAGTTAATAACAATAGCAGCAGTAGTAAGCTTCATGTTAGAAAAAAATCATGACTAGAATTGCATAACTACACAAATTCTTTCCATTATTAGGCCTGTCACGATAATGACTGTAAAAATACAATATGTTTTGGGGTCTGTAGCAGCCGATAATGTAATAATGGCCAATAATGTAATAACTGCCTATAACATAATAATTTTTAATGTAATAAAGCCAATAATGTAATAACTTGCCAGTAATGTAAGAAAATGTAAGAAAATGTAAGAAAATGTCTGAAATGATAATGTAATAACCTGATGCCAATAATGTAGTAACATATTACATTATTGGTTAGTTTTTACATTATTGACTAATTTAATAATTTAAAAAAATCTTTAAAATGAAATAACTGCAACCACTAATGTAATAATTTCTTCTATATCAGTTAATCAAAGATGTATTTATTAAATTAAAAGTGTCACACTACATTAGAATGTATTGTTACTATTGTCTCTTTCAAATAGCTGTTAAAAGAACTGGTCACAGACATTGAGGAATCAGGATCATTTCAAATCCTTTTATCACTGACAACAGTAATCCAGCCTGAATATTCCCTTTCCCATAGAAACTGCAGCCCTCATCTTATGTTTTGTTGTCATTATGTGTATATTATGCGTTTTGGCCTGTTGCGCCTCCCTTCATCTGTCTGATTTCTGCAGCCTACTTGGTGACCTCTTGTGTGGTGGAGGAGATCCTCTGCTCTGCAGTATTTCATACATGATCCAGTACCAGCTTTGGCCACACACTTACCTGCTGTTCCTTTAATCCTTTAAGATTTATTAATTGAATTTAAAGTGTCACACTTTGAGATATATGTTACTTTTGTCTCTTTCACAGAGCTGCTTAAATACCTGATCACTCACACAATGGACTTAGACTTTCTCTCAGTATGTTTCTAAATGAAAGAATGTGTTCACTATTTGAGAATACTGTCATAATTTTTATACAATCACAATCCAGTGAAAGTATTTGTGACATTTAAACGCCAGTCTCCTACCAATTGGGATTAAATCAAACCACTGAGTCAGTTCTTTTTTACGTGCCTTGCACGGGGAGAGCTCGGCCGTGCGTGCAGCTCTCTAGGCTCGTCCACGCTGCTCTTCCAAAGCTCCTCCCCTTCCAGCACGGTTTTATTAATTTCCAACAATCCATCATGTCAGTACAAAGACAACCTGGTCAACGTATACATAATCTCGTTAAGCTTACCACAGATAACATAGTGAAGTATATCATGACTTTGTTTTACATTTGATCAGATAAGTACAAATTTATGATCTGGGAACTAGCTGGGTACGAAGCAAGAGGTCACAAGAGGTCACACATCTGGTTTTAGCAGAGATAGCGTTAACACAGGTTCTTTCATCCTCTGAGCCTGTCTTATACCATGAGACTGTTTGATGTACATTTTTAAACAACCCCATCACCATAAGCATTCCACTCCAACAAATACTCACATTTAGATTTCATTGTACTCTTTAGATTTTTTTTAATTAAACCAGCCAATAATCTAATAACTAACCAATAATGTAATATGTTACTACATTATTGGCATCAGGTTATTACATTTTCATTCCAGATATTTTCTTACATTATTGGCTTTATTACATTAAAAATATTACATTATAGGCAGTTATTACATTATTGGCCATTATTACATTATCGGCTGCTACAGGGTCAATATTTATCACTTAAATTATAATTCATCGTGCATGGATAGTTTTGCATTGTAGATTTGTATTTATGTATTTATCATTACTTAATTAATTTGACTTTTCTAGAGTTGTATGGTTGGAAAGTAGCAACACCTGTAAATGTTTGTGTCTGTGTTTTCAGCAACTTCAGAAATTGCAATGAAATATTCCATAAAATGACAAAATTCGGCCATCTACACACCACCACATGACAACAAACACTGGGCAAACAAATTCATGGAAATGGTTTCAAATTCAAATGACAGAGAGTTGTGATGTTTAACCTTGTGGCTCCATCTGGATTTCAAAGACTGTAAGATTTGACCTTTCACAACACGACTGTCTTCACACTGTGTGGGCGTTCCACGTGTATCTCTATTGGTGGAATGTTCCGCAGTTACCATGGTGACACAACGCACACATACCAAACACAGCCATAAACTTTTTAAATGGTCTGAAAACTAGAAAGAAAAAATACAATATTTTAGATTTTAGAGATCTGCTGGTACATATATATAGTATTTATGTCAAATGATAACGTGTGCTGTAATGAGCTGTACAATGTGCAGTTTTGTCTCATAAATAATAAAAATGTCATCACAAAACATGTCAGGTCATTATTATGTGTAAGGATTAGTGCATGTGCTCACTCAACTGATAGAATGTGCTCCTTAAGATGTATTAGGCCTATAATAATAATAATAATATAAACTGGAATAAGAAGAGGTTTCCTTTCACTTTGCATCTTCTTTGCATTGCATTGCAAACTCCACAGACCTGCACAGACTTGTACATACAACCAGCAGACAATGACTTTACAACTTACATTGTAATTCTTTGTGGCTATTTTAAATCCTCTCTTTCCTGAAGCTTCTATATGGACAGTGGGGAAAAAGCAAAGTGTGGAGCTCATCAATGAGCACCCACCATCAGCTCTGGAAGTTATAGTTAGTGGAGCCGCCTTGACGACAATTGCCCCACGCCTTGACTACATCCCCTCTGAACCACGTGAATCCTCTCAAAACGATGGTCATCATGCGCTGGTCCTCACTTTCATCTTTCAGCAGCACGGTATTCACTGCAGAGACATTTGACATAGACTAGAAGTATAATCCTTTGTTAATATTAATCAGCTACATGGTAAATAATGACAAGAACTTATTTTAATTTATTTAAAATCTGTTTCTGAAACAATATCCCAAAATCTTGCGTTTTAAACATGCTTTCGATTGAGTTCTGGATATAAGCTACCACACAGCTGATTAGCCTCCGTGATGCTTTGAACTCTTCTGCAGTGGAAATTTTACTACTGGAACCAGAGCCGACTTCAAAGTGGGCGGGACTGTTGACCTCCATCGTGTTATGATATAAACAAAATAATTTGTTTAGAGTGATCCATCCCTATGCAAACGAAGTTTAGAGACATAAGATACTGACCTGAAGCTATCTTCTGCCATAACACAGCCATGACTTCAAACTATCGACTGATCCTCCTGCTCCTACTGGTTTCTACAATATACGGTAAATATTATTACGAAGAAAACAAAAAGACATGGGAAGACGCTCAAAACCACTGCCGGAGTGAGTACACTGATCTGGCTCCTATCAGTAACAACTATGATCGCAACCTTCTTTTTGAGCAAAACCCTGAGGCTAAGAATGAATATGCAATTTGGATTGGATTGACACGGAACCCAAATAATTATGAACAGTGGTTATGGTCCGGTGGTGATGCAGTGCAGGAGAACAAAACTTTCTGGCGCTCTGGAGAACCAAACAACTTCAGGGGAGATGAAGATAGAGGAGTCATTTATGGAAGGTCTATGACTTGGAATGACGTAACTAAACTTGTTAGCCTTCCATTCTTCTGTTACAAAGTCCACGTCGTGAGCAGTGAGAGGAAGACCTGGGAGGAGGCTCTTGAGTACTGCAGGGAGCACCACCGTGACCTGGCCAGTGTGGCATCAAAGACAGAACTGATGCAAAAAAAGAACTGAGCAGATCCTCGATCACTGAAAACGTGTGGATAGGGTTGAAGTTTTTGGCTGGGGACTGGTTTTGGGTGGATAAGCAGCCTCTGGAATATGAGGCCTGGGGTCTGGAGAATGAGAAGGTCTGTCCTGTGCTAGGGAACTGTGTGGCTCTGCAGGTGGTGGGAACATGCTCTCTGATGAATGCGATGCAGTGTGTTCCAGATGTCAAAGTAGTTTGGATTTCTCAAAGATGTGACCAGAGGTTACATTTCCTTTGCTACTAGAAGAATTATGACAATGTGAATAGTGATTGTAGCTTTAGTTTACAATATGTCTACTCAGGTTTCTGTCGCATTTTTTTCCTATCTTATAATGCTGTAATGCATGTGCATGTGGAAAATCTCCTTTAACAAAAATTAGCAATAGGGATGTCCCAGTCATGTTTTTTGCCCCTGAGTCTGTAGTAGCTAAATTAATTTTAACATGTCCTTGGCCATATTTACTGGTATAATTATCTGGCCCCAGCTTCAGTCAGTAATTTTCCATCGAAACTGGCATTCCTTTCCCTGGTGCTCCCCTCACTGTCCATTCTCCTCATTATTTATGTCATGATAACCTGAGTACACCCCTTTGTACTGCCTGTATAAAAAAGAGTGGGACTGCCCCACACTCACTCTTCTTCTTCTTCTTCTTCTTCTTCTTCTTCTTCTTCTTCTTCTGTTATACTCTCTTCTATACCTGCTCTTTCTCTTGCAATACTGAATAAACTCCCCAAAAAAACTGTTTGACTCAAGATCTTTATTTTGTTCTCACCCAAATATTTCCACAACAATTCTGGTGTCAAGAAGTGGCATCCCAAGTTTGATCATCCAGGACCAGCGCTGCACATACCTGTTTCTTTATGAAAAGGATTTCGCTATTGCAGCAGGATCCAACAAAATCAAAAGAAAGAAAATTATTAGTATATTATTAGTGCTGTCAAAAATATAGCACTATTAACGTTTCAAATCAAACAATTTTAACCGCGTTCTTTTTTTTTATCACGAGCTTAAAGCACTTTGTGACCCAGTGGACTAGTGTTGCTGTGGCCACTGCTGTAACATTAGAAAAAATTACAGGATCTGGCTGTAGATTGGAAAGAAAACGATCTGTACGAAACTGAGAAGTCCCAGTTGAACAAGGTGGGCCAAAGCACAGCACACCAGTGCTTGTTCTGATACCACCCGCACAAGGAAAACATGAAACAAAGTCTGCTTCAAAACATACGGCGTATCTACAAACCCACAGAGGAGCGCGCACCACAGCAGGACCCACACCCGCCCCACCACTCAATAAATACCACACGCCGCGACCCGCAACACCGTGCGACGATGTCTTGGCTGCAGCCCGGCAGGTGCGAACGTGGTCCACAAAACCCCAGGCAACTGCGCCCGAGCACCACATGGCCCAAAAGTCCCAGTGCGAGTGCAGCCCGAGTACAACAGGTGTTGGGGCGACAAACACAGTGGCACTAACTGAAGATCACTGGATGTCCCTCAGTCATGAGAACTACCTCAGGTCACAGCCATAGACCGTATATATAAGTGGACTAAGCTTATAGCTTATGAGACTAAGCTATCCCGTTAGCCGCCGCGTGCCAAATAGGAAGTGCTCCAGGAGGCTCTTCCAACTCCTTCTCTCCATTTTTCCCATTGATTTACATTGGGATCTCATCACTCTTCTCTCTGTAGCTGTTGCTGTGAGCCATGATACTGAAATTTTTTTTTCGCTACTTTGTCCGTCAAAACCTTATTCATAACATAGAGCCTGGCTCCAGATTTGCCCCTGTAACCTTTAGCATCTCGAGCCTCATTTGAGCCACGCTAAACTCTATGGGTGGTGTCACGCTCACTTAGTCCACTTCTTTTATACGGTCTATGGTATGAGCAGGGTTTAACCTGGAGCCCTGTGACGATGACATCATTCATCCTTGTGTACTACTCTAGATCCATAACCTGGTTCTTCAGTTGCGCAATACGCTTGTCTCCTTCCTCCATCTGGACGAGCTGGAGATCAGCAAGCCAGCTCTCCCGTTCTGCGAGACACTTGTCCCATTCCTCGATTTGGACATGAAGCACCTTGACCTCCTCCACCAGCTCTAAGATGCGCTCCTGCTGTGACTTAACAGTAGAGGCATCTGCTGTGAGAGAGTCCAGTGTTCTTATGTCAGCCTCATCAGCTGACACCATCTTCCTCCTCTTCGGACCCATGCTGCCTAGAATGGCAGCACGATCAGCTGGGAGCATTCAGCTGTTAGCAAACTGGCTAGTTTACGTGTCGGCAACTAGCACTGGTCCACAGCCCGCAGTCCTGTCAGATGTTTTTTTCAGGCAGGAGTCATTTCAAATCGTCATCTAAATGTACAGTGTTGTTAATCCCAGAATGATGATCGATATATCCAGATTTTTGGTCAAAAATCACCAAATACCAGAACACTCACAGATAACTGACTTGCAGGAAGTGGAAGTATGTTGTTAAAGGTGCACTGCGTAACTTTTTGGTTTGGGAAACTATTGAGTTGAATTGAATATGGGGACTTAAGAAACGACAACGATGCAAAAGCAACAATGGACTAAACGGGAACCAAGGATCGAAGGCAACTTTAACCCTGTCAAGTAAGACCTTTCACACAAGCACGTGTCAACTTCCACTGAGATAAACTTTAGTCCTGTCTAATTCTAAGTACATTCTTAAAAATAGGAACTTGATGTACAGTTTGGCCCCCTCTGACCTAACAGTGCTCACATTTTCGTACATATTTTTAGCAAGTGAGTGATGACTCTTTTTGTGCATGAAAGCAGACAAAATTATCTGTAAAAAGCATTAAAGCATGAACACTTCCTGCACAGTCTTCTGTTGCCTGTGTTTCCCCATAACATGTTAAACTGCACACATCAGAAGAATGTTAAGGTATTTTTAACACATTACAATATGTTTTGATATTCACCAATTTATAAGTTATGTTATAATAATAATAATAATAAATTTTATTTATAATGCACTTTACATTTGACAACAAATCTCAAAGTGCTACAGTGCAAAAAGACTTTAAAAACAGAAGACAATTAAAAATCAATTTAAAAGCAATAAAACAATAGCAGGTATTAGCTGTAGGCCAGGGTAAAAAGGTAGGTGTTAAGTCCTTTTTTAAAAGCATCCACCGTCTGTGGAGCCCTGAGGTGGTCTGGGAAGGCGTTCCACAGATGGGGAGCAGCCACTGAGAAGGCCCTGTCGCCCATGGTCTTGAGCCGTGTCCTGGGCATGACCAGACGGTGCTGTTGGCCTGACCGGGTCTTAGGTGTGTGGTGTGAGCAGTTCAGTGAGGTAAGTGGGGGCCGCACCGTGGAGACAGTGATGGGTGAGCAAGAGGACTTTGTATTGAATACTGAAGTGGATGGGGAGCCAGTGCAGGGAGTGAAGAATAGGGGTGATGTGCTCGTGTTTACGCACCCTCATCAGGACCCTGGCAGCGCTGTTTTGGACATACTGGAGCTTTTGGATGCTCCTGCCAGGGATCCCGATGAGGAGTACTTATTTATAAGTTAAGTTTTTTTTTTTTTATTCAGGTTTTGCAAAATAAATTAGAAATGTTTTTATTTAATCGCAGGTACTGTACATGACTACCTAACAATTTTTTGATCAAATGCATGAGGAAAATGGGTAGAGGCACTTTAATGATAATATTGATAATACAGCTGTATCTGAAAAAGTAAAAAGGTTGAAACTTTGAATAACTATTCTCTTGGTTGAAAAATAATCTAGAAAAGTGATTTTGGAACATTTATCATTTTGAGAGATAGAGTACTGGAGCAGGCAGCATGGTGGCTGAGTGGCAACACTCATGCTTCACAGCAAGAGGGTTGCGGGTTTGCAAAAATAGGAAAAATGATATACACCAACTGTGTGAAAATCTTCCTTTAGTTATAACTATTGCCACGTTGAGAGGATCCCCATTAGTGTCTTTCTCTCCGGGGTCCGATTAAGATAATTACACATAATTTACATTTTAGCCATATATAAGATCATGAATACAGTATGCATAAATATACATTTAAAGTAGTCAAATCTTCCCAGTACCTCCACTAACACAGTCCTTGTTATCACACAATTAGCAAAAATTGAGTAAATGGTCCAATAATCCCTAAGTCCTCATCCCATATTCAGTACATTTATCATTCTCTGGACACTGCAGATAAATGAATGAATGAACATATTTGATGCCAAGAATGGATCAATTTATGATTAAATCTCCTTTTATCCTGCACAAGAGTAGAATCATCTGAAAGTAGATTACATTGCTCTGTATAACTATGTCCTTTTGAAGCTGTTGATTTGACTTTAGGTAGAAGGGATTTCCTTGCTGCAGCATCTAGTGCAGTGTTTCTCAGAAGTAAATGAGCGGTTTTGACAAAGTATTGTGGATGTTTTGCTTTTGATAATCTCTCTTACACTGATAACCACGTGAGTGTCACTGTGCTTGGAAAGGGGAGGGCGCTTTGTGCTGCTGAACAATCACAATAGGCCCTATGCCTTGGCGCTCGGGCCTAAATATACATATATTATCTATCTGATACCTGATCGGAACATAACGTCCAAGTCCAGATCGAGTCCGCAGTCACTTGAACGGCCTTCGATTTCCGATCACGTGATTGGAACCGATTTCCAATCACACAATCGGATCGGGGCAACTCTAAAAAGCAGAATAATATATTTTACAATATTAAGAGGATGCATTTTCATTGCTTTGCTTTCATAACAAATTCAAAAGTCCCACACAGCAAAATAAATTCACAGGGATTTAATATGAACTCTTTTTCAATGTCTATAAGGAAAGTGCTAAAATGACCCTTTTTGTGGGGTTCATTATTAACTCTCAGAAAGATGTGAGCAATTCATTTAGGAGTTAACTTTTTTATATATATATAAGTACCATTCTAATTATAAAGCTCAAAATACAAAAACTTTCAATGTTGCACTTCTTACACATTACACATACGATAAACGGTGGTCCAAAAAAAGTTCATCTTTTACTGTTTTTTTTTGTTGAATATTGTACACTTACTAAATGTACAAATGTCATTTAGAATAGTTTTGTCCCTCCCTTTGCTCCCTGAGTTAAATGACTCCCCCTTCAGAACACTATCACAACACAGTCAGGGTGCATTGTGCTACTGCAGATCTCATCAGGTTTGTGAAGTTGTAGTGTGTGTGTAGTGTGTTAGTCCCCCTTTAGTCTTCCTGGGGTCTATACTGTATAAGGATGAGATTTCCAATGGGGACAGTAAAGGGTACCTTGCCTTTAAACAAACACAAACAAAAAAGCTTTTCATTAACTAAGCAAATTCGAATATGTACCATAATGATTTTAGAGACTGTGTTATATTTTCATGCTTTATGTCAAATGATAACATGTGCTGTAATGAGCTGTACAATGTGCAGTTTTGTCTCATAAATAATAAAAATGTCATCACAAAACATGTCAGGTCATTATTATGTGTAAGGATTAGTGCATGTGCTCACTCAACTGATAGAATGTGCTCCTTAAGATGTATTAGGCCTATAATAATAATAATAATAATAATAATAATAATAATAATAATAATAATAATAATAATATAAACTGGAATAAGAAGAGGTTTCCTTTCACTTTGCATCTTCTTTGCATTGCATAGCAAACTCCACAGACCTACACAGACTTGTACATACAACCAGCAGACAATGACTTTACAACTTACAGTGTAATTCTTTGTGGCTATTTTAAATCCTCTCTTTCCTGAAGCTTCTATATGGACAGTGGGAAAAAGCAAAGTGTGGAGCTCATCAGTGAGCACCCACCATCAGCTCTGGAAGTACATTTCTTATTTTATTTTACATAAAATCTGTTTCTGAAACAATATCCCAGAATCTTGCGTTTTAAACTTGCTTTGTGGCCTTAAAACAATGGAGTTCTGGATATAAGCTACCACACAGCTGATTAGCCTCCGTGATGCTTTTGAACTCTTCTGCAGTGGAAATTTTACTACTGGAACCAGAGCCGACTTCAAAGTGGGCGGGATTTTTGACCTCCAGTGTTTATGATTTAAACAAAATAATTTGTTTAGAGTGATCCATCCCTATGCAAACGAAGTTTAGAGAAGGAAGATACTGAAGCTATCTTCTGCCATAACACAGCCATGACTTCAAACTATCGACTGATCCTCCTGCTCCTACTGGTTTCTACAATATACGGTAAATATTATTACGAAAAAAACATAAAGACATGGGAAGACGCTCAAAACCACTGCCGGACTGAGTACACTGATCTGGCTCCTATCAGTAACAACTATGATCGCAACCTTCTTTTTAAGCGAAACCCTGAGGCTAAGGAGGAATTTGAAATTTGGATTGGATTGACACGGAACCCAAATAATAATGAACAGTGGTTATGGTCCGGTGGTGATGCAGTGCAGGAGAACAAAACTTTCTGGGACTCTGGACAACCTAACAACGTCTTGGGATGGGAAGATAGAGGAGTCATTCGTGGAAGTTCTATGACTTGGCATGACGTATCTAAACTTCTAAGCTTTGCATTCTTCTGTTACAAAGTCCACGTCGTGAGCAGTGGGAGGAAGACCTGGGAGGAGGCTCTTGAGTACTGCAGGGAGCACCACCGTGACCTGGCCAGTGTGGCATCAAAGACAGAACTGATGCTGATGCAAAAAGAACTGAGCAGATCCTCGATCACTGAAAACGTGTGGATAGGGTTGACGTTTTTGGCTGGGGACTGGTTTTGGGTGGATAAGCAGCCTCTGGAATATGAAGCCTGGGGTCCAGATCTAAAACCCTCCTGCCCGAATATTGACTGGGCATGTGGAGCTATACGGGTGAAGGGACCGGAGCAAAACACATTGGGAAATGTAGAGGAAGTAGTGCCTTGGGATGCTCTTAATTGCAACCAGAAAAAATATTTTCTTTGCTACTAAGTAGAGTTGTCATGATACTAAAATTGTACATGACACAGCAGGATGTTCTTTTTGCCTAGCTGTTAGTTGCTAAAGCATATTTAATTTAATACAGAATCTGCAGTGCTTTTTATCCATCTCTTATCATGGTTTCTTTCAAAATGTCAAAAAAGATAAGTCCGATGATCAGCTTAAACAAACGTGTGGTGGGGAAGTCAGTGGAGATAAACATTTTATTCATTTTACTCGGACCTCACCCAGATTTACACCCTGTGCGCTCTGAGGCCCGAGGGCCAGCTCATGGTGCCTAAGATGAGACTTTAAACCAGCGGGGACGGGGCCTTCTCTGTGGCCGGCCCCAACCTCTGGAACGCTCTGCCCCCCACGTCCCAACAGCCCCCACAGTGCAGTGTTTTAAGTCTCGTCTTAAGACCCACTTTTACTCTGTGGCTTTTAACACCGCGCGAGTTGTGTGGTCCTCTGTTGTCTTTTATTTATTTATTGTCTTTAATCTATTTCATTGGCTCATCCTTTGCCACCCTCCATGCCAGTCTTGCAGAAATAAAAATCTAGACGTCCTTTAATTTTCTCCAGCTAAATGAAAATGAGACTAAAGTGAAGACTACCTGTCTCCACAGAGTTAGATAAGTTTAATGTCATATAATGGGACATTTCAGGCAAAGCAGTAACGTTTCCATGGAGACTAGATGGCTGAAAATATGTGTTACATGTAGTAATAACAATAGTAGCAGTAGTACACTTCATGTTAGGAAAAAGAAAATCAGGACAATTGCATAACTAAGCATATTCATTCCATTATTAGGCCTGTCACAATAATGACTGTAAAAATATTAAATAATGTTTTTTGGGGTCAATATTTATCATGTGTGCGTCTTCTTGGCTGTACTGTGAAAGCAGTGGGTTTTTTATTGAGTATTGCAGGGGTGGCGAACACGCGGCTCTCGGTCAATAAACATGCGGCTCTTTGCCTCTCATATTTTCTATGTACTGCAGCTCTTTGCCTCATTTCATGTTTAGTTTTTTTTCCTCTTAAACCACACTCAAATCCATCAGAGGGTATTAAAAACAAATAATAGATAATATATAAATTTAATTTGGCAGATTGGGTGTTTTTATGCTGCTCCGGACACGTAAATAACCGCCAATCATCTGAGCGGGTTACGTCTAATGCACATTTCCTGCACGTGCAGACTCTTCTCCTCATGGTCAAAATGGCAAAATGCAAAGCAAAACAAAAATATGAAGATGAACACAGGACATTTGTGGAAGAATGGGAAGATGCTTACTTTTTTATTGAACGGAATGGTAAATCACTCTGTTTTGTTATGCAGTACAGCGATATCGCATTTCAAGGCTTCAAATCTTCAGCGTCATTTTAGCACACAGCATGCTAAAATTGAGAAAGAATTCCCCAAAGGTACTGAACTACGCAAGGAAAAATTGAGCACCTTGAAAAGCCAGGTAAAAAGACAGTCTCAAATGTTTCAGAAATTGACCAAGCCTGGAGAAACTGTGACACTTGCCTCCTATAAAGTGGTGTGGAACATTTCCCGTGCGTAGGAATGTTCATCATTAACTCTCAGAAAGATGTGAGCATTTCCTACTTTAGAAGTTAACTTAGTTTTTGAAATAAAAATGAATGGAAATAACTCGAAGGGGGTCAAATCAACCCCAGAAATGTTACACTGTTAAATTTGTTCTGTACTGTAATATATTTGGACTGATCTACTGCTAATATAACCATAACAGTAAATGGAGGACGGAGACAAACTTCCACACGTCTGCTTCTGTTTTATTGAACTCTCAGACTGCCCACACAGGCACAACATCCGGGCATTACGGCATAACTCATACACAACTAGATGGCACTGTTTAACTACAAAATAATATACCGGGGCCTAGCTTAGTAGTTATATAATCAATATACTACATGTACTATCATACGATTACTATTAAACTGTGGCTGTTATTCAATACACTTATGTTTCAAATGCTTCTATTTGGACGTGGAACAAAGCAAGGTAATGTTTGAGCATATGTGCCAAGTGCTGGGCGTAACAGGGCTGCCAAATTGATTTGCTTAGCACAGTCCATCCCTATGCAAATGCATGTGAGTCAGACTACATTACAAGCTTGGGACTAAGGTTATACTCAACTGTATGTCTATTTCATATTTTTCCCATTATGGAGTTATGATAATCAAATTATTTTCTCCAAATAGCTTTGTTAACAATTGGGTTTGAACATTATTATTCCTAAGGAAATGCATCTTTTTCTTCAGCCATTACAGTGCACATATATTTCAAGAGCACAATCTAAAAAAAAAACAAAAAAACTCCAACACCATTCCAGTTTTGCTGATGGGAACAACCACTAATGCATTTGGGATCTTTGACTGAGCCTAAAATGACCTGGTTAGAGGATCAAATATTCAGCAAAAATAACTACATAGACTTGAAGATGTCATTCACAATAAGAGTACTATTGATGAATCCTTAACAATACCTCTTCCTACTGATGTATGGACGTTGTCTAGTGGTGGGATAGTGAAAACATTTTGCTGAAGATCAAGTTAACCAAAGAACTTTCACAAAAATAAAAACTACCGTGCAGATACAAATTGTATGACATACCGCCCAATGTGGCTCTTGAGTACTGCCGGAGAAACCATTTTGATTTGGCAAGTGTTGCATCAGAAATTCAAATTCAAATCTGATTAGTCTGAACAGTGATTCAAGCTAAGTGCAACTGTGCCATGTGCGCAACAAGATATTTTGACTGGGGTTATTAATGTAGAGCAGGGGTGTCAAACTCACTTTGGTCCGGGGGCCGTATGCAGCCTACTTTGATCCCAAAAGGGCCGGATCAGAAAACTCAGTTCTCTCTTCAAGTTATTGTATTTTTCTCCGTGTCTCGTAGTGGTGTTTAAGATTATATTCCTCGAGCAACGCCACTTGTTCCAAACACACTGAGCACAGATTTCCCATTCACCTCTGTCAACAAATAAGAATTAGACTATTTTTCTTGGGAAATCCTGAACTCAGCATCTGCTTTTCTCCTTTTTTGACATTTTGCTGATGAGGGTCAAGGTCGACAGTCAAAACGATCGTCCTTTAAGAGCGTTTGGAAAGAGGAAAGTCTTCATTTGTGCTGCTCTGGTGGGAGTCGCAACGTACAGAAACGCCGGAGACGCTGCTATGCTAAACGGTGCAGAAAATTAACAGAAAAATCTGACAATTTTAAGTATTTTAATAGAAAAATCAGCCGAGGGCCAGATTAAAGGTCTTGGAGGGCCGGATCTGGCCCCCGGGCCGCATGTTTGACACATGTGATGTAGAGGATGAAGAGTATGTTGAATGTTGAACTCCATCGTGTTATGATAGAAACAAAATCATTTGTTTAGAGCGATCCAGCCCTATGCAAACGAAGTTTAGAGACATAAGATACTGACCTGAAGCTATCTTCTGCCAGAACACAGCCATGACTTCAAATTATCGACTGATCCTCCTGCTCCTACTGGTTTCTACAATATACGGTAAATATTATTACGAAGAAAACAAAAAGACATGGGAAGACGCTCAAAACTACTGCCGGAGTGAGTACACTGATCTGGCTCCTATCAGTAACAACTATGATCTCAACCTTCTTTTTGAGCGATACCCTGAGGCTAAGAATGAATCTGGAATTTGGATTGGATTGACACGGAACCCAAATAATTATGAACAGTGGTTATGGTCCGGTGGTGATGCAGTGCAGGAGAACAAAACTTTCTGGCACTCTGGAGAACCAAACAACTTTGGGGGAGATGAAGATAGAGGACACATTTATGGAAGTTATATGACTTGGAATGATAATCGTAAATCTGAAATCTTTCCATTCTTCTGTTACAAAGTCCACGTCGTGAGCAGTGGGAGGAAGACCTGGGAGGAGGCTCTTGAGTACTGCAGGGAGCACCACCGTGACCTGGCCAGTGTGGCATCAAAGACAGAACTGATGCTGATGCAAAAAGAACTGAGCAGATCCTCGATCACTGAAAACGTGTGGATAGGGTTGAAGTTTTTGGCTGGGGACTGGTTTTGGGTGGATAAGCAGCCTCTGGAATATGAGGCCTGGGGTCTGGAGAATGAGAAGGTCTGTCCTGTGCTAGGGAACTGTGTGGCTCTGCAGGTGGTGGGAACATGCTCTCTGATGAATGCGATGCAGTGTGTTCCAGATGTCAAAGTAGTTTGGATTTCTCAAAGATGTGACCAGAGGTTACATTTCCTTTGCTACTAGAAGAATTATGACAATGTGAATAGTGATTGTAGCTTTAGTTTACAATATGTCTACTCAGGTTTCTGTCGCATTGTTACCCTTTTTTTCCTAACTTATAATGCTGTAATGCTGGTATAATAAAAAACGCATGTGTAAAACCTCCTTTAACATGGATTCGCAGGATAATATATTTTAAAATAATGAAAGGACACATTTTCATTGCTTCTCTTTCATAACAAATTCCAATATTCCACACAGCAAAATCAACTCACAGGGATTTAATATGAACTCTTTTTCAGTGTCTATAAGGAAAGTGCTAAAATGACCCTTTTTGTGGGGTTCATTATTAACTCTCAGAAAGATGTGAGCATTCACTACTTTAGAACTTAACTTAGATTTTTTTTATGATTCAATTCTAATTATGAAGCTCAAAATACAAAAACAGCCTCTTTCAATGTTGTATTTCTTACACATTACACATGCGATAAACGGTGGTCCAAAAAAAGTTCATCTTTTACTGTCGCTCATGGTCGAAAAGTCTGGAACTATACAAGATGCCTTACATTTAAGAAACAGCAACAACTGCTGTAGCTTTGAGAAGACAAAAAAACATTAACTCAAAACAGAAACAACTTTCTCTACTAGAGGACAGCACATTGGCCCAAATACACACCCAACAGAGTCTGTTCAACTCTGGGACATTTCCTCTGTGGTTGTTATAACTATGTGAGGGTCATTAAGAACTTTGGAGTCAAGAGTGACAAGTTTCAGGGTTTTCTTTAGTCAAAATCACTCGTTGAGAGTTAAATGAGGAAAATGACTTCATGACTCTCTATTTTAATCCCTACTTTATGACAAATGGCAGTGAAAGCAAACTGGAAATGACTCGTAGGGGGTCAAATCAACCCCAGAAATGTTACACTGTTAAATTTGTTGTGTACTATCATACAATTACTATTAAACTGTGGCTCTTACTCAATACACTTATGTTTCAAATGCTTCTATTTGGACGTGGAACAAAGCAAGGGCTAACAAGGGGTAACAGGGCTGCCAAATTGATTTGCTTAGCACAGTCCATCCCTATGCAAATGCATGTGAGTCAGACTATATTACAAGCTTGGGACTAAGGTTATACTCAACTGTATGTCTATTTCATATTTTTCCCATTATGGAGTTATGATAATCAAATTATTTTCTCCAAATAGCTTTGTTAACAATTGGGTTTGAACATTATTATTCCTAAGGAAATGCATCTTTTTCTTCAGCCATACAGTGCACATATATTTCCAGAGCACAATCTAAAAAAAAAAAAAAAAAAAAACCTCCAACACCATTCCAGTTTTGCTGATGGGAACAACCACTAATGCATTTGGGATCTATGACTGAGCCTAAAATGACCTGGTTAGAGGATCAAATATTCAGCATAAATAACTACATAGACTTGAAGATGTCATTCACAATAAGAGTACTATTGATGAATCCTTAACAATACCTCTTCCTACTGATGTATGGACGTTGTCTAACGGTGGGATAGTGAAAACATTTTGCTGAAGATCAAGTTAACCAAAGAACTTTCACAAAAATAAAAACTACCGTGCAGATACAAATTGTATGACATACTGCCCAATGTGGCTCTTGAGTACTGCCGGAGAAACCATTTGGATTTGGCAAGTGTTGCATCAGAAATTAAAATCTGATTAGTCTGAACAGTGATTCAAGCTAAGTGCAACTGTGCCATGTGCGCAACAAGATATTTTGACTGGGGTTTTTAATGTAGAGGATGAAGAGTATGTTGAATGTTGAACTCCATCGTGTTATGATATAAACAAAATAATTTGTTTAGAGTGATCCATCCCTATGCAAACGAAGTTTAGAGAAGTAAAATACTGGGCTGAAACTATCTTCTGCCAGAACACAGCCATGACTTCAAACTATCGACTGATCCTCCTGCTCCTACTGGTTTCTACAATATACGGTAAATATTATTATGAAAAAAACGAAAAGACATGGGAAGACGCTCAAAACCACTGCCGGACTGAGTACACTGATCTGGCTCCTATCAGTAACAACTATGATCGCAACCTTCTTTTTGAGCAAAACCCTGAGGCTAAGAATGAATATGCAATTTGGATTGGATTGACACGGAACCCAAATAATTATGAACAGTGGTTATGGTCCGGTGGTGATGCAGTGCAGGAGAACAAAACTTTCTGGCGCTCTGGAGAACCAAACAACTTCAGGGGAGATGAAGATAGAGGAGTCATTTATGGAAGGTCTATGACTTGGAATGACGTAACTAAACTTGTTAGCCGTCCATTCTTCTGTTACAAAGTCCACGTCGTGAGCAGTGAGAGGAAGACCTGGGAGGAGGCTCTTGAGTACTGCAGGGAGCACCACCGTGACCTGGCCAGTGTGGCATCAAAGACAGAACTGATGCTGATGCAAAAAGAACTGAGCAGATCCTCGATCACTGAAAACGTGTGGATAGGGTTGAAGTTTTTGGCTGGGGACTGGTTTTGGGTGGATAAGCAGCCTCTGGAATATGAGGCCTGGGGTCTGGAGAATGAGAAGGTCTGTCCTGTGCTAGGGAACTGTGTGGCTCTGCAGGTGGTGGGAACATGCTCTCTGATGAATGCGATGCAGTGTGTTCCAGATGTCAAAGTAGTTTGGATTTCTCAAAGATGTGACCAGAGGTTACATTTCCTTTGCTACTAGAAGAATTATGACAATGTGAATAGTGATTGTAGCTTTAGTTTACAATATGTCTACTCAGGTTTCTGTCGCATTGTTACCCTTTTTTTCCTATCTTATAATGCTGTAATGCTGGTATAATAAAAAACGCATGTGTAAAACCTCCTTTAACATGGATTCGCAGGATAATATATTTTAAAATAATGAAAGGACACATTTTCATTGCTTCTCTTTCATAACAAATTCCAATATTCCACACAGCAAAATCAACTCACAGGGATTTAATATGAACTCTTTTTCAGTGTCTATAAGGAAAGTGCTAAAATGACCCTTTTTGTGGGGTTCATTATTAACTCTCAGAAAGATGTGAGCATTTACTACTTTAGAACTTAACTTAGATTTTTTTTATGCTTCAATTCTAATTATGAAGCTCAAAATACAAAAACAGCCTCTTTCAATGTTGTATTTCTTACACATTACACATACGATAAACGGTGGTCCAAAAAAAGTTCATCTTTTACTGTCGCTCATGGTTGAAAAGTCTGGAACTATACAAGATGCCTCACATTTAAGAAACAGCAACAACTGCTGTAGCTTTGAGTAGACAAAAAAACATTAACTCAAAACAGAAACAACTTTCTCTACTAGAGGACAGCACATTGGCCCAAATACACACCCAACAGAGTCTGTTCAACTCTGGGACATTTCCTCTGTGGTTGTTATAACTATGTGAGGGTCATTAAGAACTTTGGAGTCAAGAGTGACAAGTTTCAGGGTTTTCTTTAGTCAAAATCACTCGTTGAGAGTTAAATGAGGAAAATAACTTCATGACTCTCTATTTTAATCCCTACTTTATGACAAATTGCAGTGAAAGCAAACTGGAAATGACTCGTAGGGGGGCAAATCAACCCCAGAAATGTTACACTGTTAAATTTGTTGTGTACTATCATACAATTACTATTAAACTGTGGCTCTTACTCAATACACTTATGTTTCAAATGCTTCTATTTGGACGTGGAACAAAGCAAGGGCTAACAAGGGGTAACAGGGCTGCCAAATTGATTTGCTTAGCACAGTCCATCCCTATGCAAATGCATGTGAGTCAGACTATATTACAAGCTTGGGACTAAGGTTATACCGGTTCTGTTCATTGTATTTATGGACAGAATTTCTAGGCGCAGCCAGGGGCCGGAGGGGGTCCAGTTTGGGGACCACAGGACCCCCTGGAGTACACTCTTGGAGAGCCTATCACCAGGCTCAGAGGACTGGGGGTCCGGGAACCTGATAAAGGGTCTCTGGGGGGGATCTGAGGAGGTCTCTCCTGGTCTGGGACTGACTGCTCCTCTGTGAGCTCAGCTGGAGAGGGTGACAGAGACAGGTCCTGGGACCAGCGAGAACCAGAGTAGTCTCCTCTCTTTATGGGTCGTGGGGGTATGGGCACACGGGGAGGAATGAGAGGTTTGTCCTCACTACAGAGGGGGTCAGAGGGGTCTGAGCATCAGAATCCTGTGGAGAAGTGGTCAGGATTTCTGGGGCCGGGTCGCGGGGGCAGCAGTCTAAGCAGGGGCTCCCAAGCTTCCTTTTCCCCAGCCACTTCCTCGAGCTCCTCCGGACGGACCCCGAGGCGTTCCCAGGCCGAGAGACATAGTCCCTCCAGCGTGTCCTGGGTCTTCCCCGGGGCCTCCTACCGGTGGGACATGCCCGGAACACCTCCCGAGGGAGGCGTCCAGGAGGCATCCGGACCAGATGCCCGAGCCACCTCAGCTGGCTCCTCTCGACGTGGAGGAGCAGCGACTCTACTCCGAGCTCCTCCCGTGTGACCGAGCTCCTCACCCTATCTCTAAGGGAGCGCCCAGCCACTCTGCAGAGGAAACTCATTTCGGCCGCTTGTATCCGTGATCTCGTTCTTTCGGTCATTACCCAGAGCTCATGACCATAGGTGAGGGGAGGAACGTAGATTGACCGGTAAATCGAGAGTTTCGGCTCAGCTCCTCTTCACCACAATGGTCCGATACAGCGACCGCATCACTGCCGACGCCGCACCGATCTGCCTGTCAATCTCACGCTCCATCCTCCCCTCACTCGTGAACAAGACCCCGAGATACTTGAACTCCTCCACTTTAGGCAGAGACTCCCCACCCACCCGGAGAGGACAATCCACCTTTTTTCCAGTCGAGAACCATGGCCTCGGATTTGGAACAGCAGATTCTCATCTCGGCCGCTTCACACTCGGCTGCAAACCGCCCCAGTGCATGCTGCAGGTCCTGACTCGATAAAGCCAACAGGACATCCGCAAAAAGCAGAGATGAGATTCTGTGGTCCCCGAACTGGACCCCCTCCGGCCCCTGTCTGTGCCTAGAAATTCTGTCCATAAATACAATGAACAGAACCGGTGACAAAGGGCAGCCCTGGCGGAGTCCAACATGCACCGGGAACAAGTCTGACTTACTGCCGGCAATGCGAACACAGCTCCTGCTCCGGTCATACAGGGACCGGACAGCCCTTAGCAAAGGGCCCCGGACCCCATACTCCCGGAGCAACCCCACAGGGCACCACGAGGGACACGGTCGAATGCCTTCTCCAGGTCCACAAAGCACATGTGGACTGGTTGGGCAAACTCCCATGAACCCTCGAGCACCCGATGGAGGGTGTAGAGCTGGTCCAGTGTTCCACGACCAGGCCGAAAACCACACTGCTCCTCTTGAATCCGAGGTTCGACTATCGGCCGAACTCTCCTCTCCAGTACCCTGGCATAGACTTTACCAGGGAGGCTGAGGAGTGTGATTCCCCTGTAGTTGGAACACACCCTCCGGTCCCCCTTCTTATACAGAGGGACCACCACCCCGGTCTGCCAGTCCAAAGGTACTGTTCCCGACCGCCACGCGATGTTGCAGAGGCGTGTCAGCCAAGACAGCCCCACAACACCCAGAGACTTAAGGTACTCAGGACGGATCTCATCCACCCCCGGAGCCTTGCCACCGAGGAGCTTTCTGACCACCTCAGTGACTTCGGCCAGGGTGATGGATGAGTCCGCCTCTGGGTCCCCAGCCTCGGCCTCCTCTTCGGAGGACGTGACGGTGGGATTGAGGAGATCCACAAAGTATTCCTTCCACCGCCCGACAACATCCCCAGTCGAGTTCGATATTCAATCAATAAAAAATAGAATTAGTGCACTCGTGGGAAAGGTCACCTCTACGGTAGGGGCAGTTTCTGAGCCTATTTCCACATCCATACCATATTCTGATAACGAAGACCTGACCTGCAGACTTAAACTCTTCACTAAGAAGGAGTTTGATAAAACTGATGCATGTTACCACCTTCACCTTAAATTGCCAGTGGTTTCCTCCAAGATGTACCTACGTCTTGGATGTTGGGAACAGCTAAATATACTTGTTTTCTTAAAGATACTGTTATACACACAGGTACACAAACTAATGACAGGAATGAAATAGAAAGTTTTGCTGACAATTTCTGTGATCAGACTTTGTCTTCAGACAACTATGAAGACTTTTCCCTTCTGATTAATCATTCTACTGCACGCGCCAATATTTGGTGGTTATGTGCAAATTTCCGTATCTATGCTACTTTATCAAAAACATGGTCAGGCATTTGTGCACCAATTATGCTAATTATTCCGTTCACTATAGGCCCAGCAAATTCATTAAGTTTAAATTAAGTTTAAAATCAACTCAATTGCCATACAGAGCTAACTCAAGGCATAATTATGTAAAGAGGTCGTTGTCATATCAGCTTATGCCCAAACCTCATGGATCCATCCATCCATCCATCTTCTTCCGCTTATCCGGGGCTGGGTCGCGGGGCAGCAGTCTAACCCAGCCACTTCCTCCAGCTCCTCCGGACGGACCCGAGGCGTTCCCAGGCCAGCCGAGAGACATAGTCCCTCCAGCGTGTCCTAGGTCTTCCCCGGGGCCTCCTACCGGTGGGACATGCCCGGAACACCTCCCGAGGGAGGCGTCCAGGAGGCATCCGGACCAGATGCCCGAACCACCTCAGCTGGCTCCTCTCGACGTGGAGGAGCAGCGACTCTACTCCGAGCTCCTCCCGTGTGACCGAGCTCCTCACCCTATCTCTAAGGGAGCGCCCAGCCACTCTGCGGAGGAAACTCATTTCGGCCGCTTGTATCCACAATCTCGTTCTTTCGGTCATTGCCCAGAGCTCATGATCATAGGTGAGGGGAGGAACGTAGAGTGACCGGTAAATCGAGAGCTTCGCCTTTCGGCTCAGCTCCCTCTTCACCACAACGGTCCGATACAGCGACCGCATCACTGCCGACGCCGCACCGATCCGCCTGTCAATCTCGCGCTCCATCCTCCCCTCACTCGTGAACAAGACCCCGAGATACTTGAACTCCTCCACTTGAGGCAGAGACTCCCCACATGGATCATGGATCATGGATCCTTTAATGAAGATATTTACCTCAGTGCTATTGGTACACCTGTTGGGGTTCCGGATGAATTCAAGCCACAAAATGTAATCGCAGCAGGGTTTACCTCAGCTTTATTTGCAGGGATAACAGCCATTAAGAATGTTGTTTGGATAAATTATCTCGATTACAATCAGCAGAGATTTATAAACGATACAATCGAGGCACTAGAAGGTATTGTGGAGCAATTGGGTCCTCCATCACTCATGGCTTGGCAAAATCGGATTGCCCTTGATATGTTACTTGCCAAAGAATCATCAGTATGCAGCATGTTTGGAGCAGAATGTTGCACATTCCAAACAACACCTCTCCAGATGGGAGTATTGCTAAAGCTCTGAATAAGTTAAAGTCCTTGTCCGCAGAATTTGTTAGAAACTCTGGCGTATCTGAAAACACTTGGTCCAGTTGGCTTTATGGTGTTTTTGGGCCTTGGACTGATGCTATAATCTCTATAGCTACCACAATATTAACAGTAATTGTGATTCTAATTATAATCGGATGTTGCGTCATCCCCTGTCTTCGATCATTAGTAGAACGTTTGATTTCTACTGCCTGACACAGAAAACTCCTACGTCTCAACTTTTGTTACTGTCTTTAGAATCCCAGAGTCCCTAAGTATTGATTGAAATTGTTCCTGTGAGCATTCATTGTTTCTTATTTTGCTGTCCAAGAAGTCATGTATTGATTTATATGCTTAAAGGGGGGAATTCAAAATTTATCTAAAAAAAAAAGAAAGAATTGATACTGTAGCTGAATTTAAATATCTTGGCTTGGTCTTAGATTCACAAATAAAATTTGATAAACACATAAACAAAATCTCAAAAACAATACAAACTAATTTAAATTGCTTCAAACTCATCCGAAATTATATACCAGATCAGGCACCCCTGCTGTATATGCATGCTATGATTTTCTCACATATATCATACTGCATTACAGCATGGGCACAGGCCACTCCCACTGCAACCAAACGTATAAGCTCGCTCTACAATCGAGCACTCAAAATAATGGATAAAAAGCCCATCCGCTATCATCATTGTACCATCATTAAGAACTATAATTTATTAAACTTTGATAGCTTTATTGATTTTTGTTTTCTTAAATTAATCTACAAATGCATTAATAATTCAGCACCAGAGCCACTAAGTACATTTATTCAAAGACAAAACAGCAGAGTCACCAGAAGCGCTACCAACCAGGAATGTAGGGGGCCACACTGCAGGAGCAGCTTTGGACAGACAGCCTTCTCTGTGAAGAGCTCTAGACTCTGGAACTCACTACCCTCTGACATCAAGACCAAACCGGACTTTAAAAGATTTACCTCCAGACTCAAGCACTGGCTAAAGACAAACCAGGACTGCACTCATTTTTAAATATTGTAGTTTTCGGTTGTACTAAACCGACACTGTTTTAATTTTTCATAGTTAGTATCTTAAAAATTGTCTTGAGTCTATGAGTAGAAAAGCCCAACCAGGGACAGGAGTTGAAAATTAGCATTAGCTATAATCTCTATATGCAGCACATCAGTTGCAAACTTTGTCTTTGGAACTATGTTTGTTTGCATTGTCCCTGTCAAATAAATAAATAAATACATAAATATGTTATAATTAGAGAAATCAGCTAATGCTAAACTGATGAACACTTATGTTTCAAATGCTTCTATTTGGACATGGAACAAAGCAAGGTAATGTTTGAGCATATGTGCCAAGTGCTGGGCGTAACAGGGCTGCCAAATTGATTTGCTTAGCACAGTCCATCCCTATGCAAATGCATGTGAGTCAGACTATATTACAAGCTTGGGACTAAGGTTATACTCAACTGTATGTCTATTTCATATTTTTCCCCATTATGGAGTTATGATAATCAAATTATTTTCTCCAAATAGCTTTGTTAACAATTGGGTTTGAACATTATTATTCCTAAGTAAATGCATCTTTTTCTTCAGCCATACAGTGCACATATATTTCCAGAGCACAATCTCAAAAACAAAAGAAAAAAAAACATCACTCCAACACCATTCCAGTTTTGCTGATGGGAACAACCACTAATGCATTTGGGATCTATGACTGAGCCTAAAATGACCTGGTTAGAGGATCAAATATTCAGCATAAATAACTACATAGACTTGAAGATGTCATTCACAATAAGAGTACTATTGATGAATCCTTAACAATACCTCTTCCTACTGATGTATGGACGTTGTCTAGTGGTGGGATAGTGAAAACATTGTGCTGAAGATCAAGTTAACCAAAGAACTTTCACAAAAATAAAAACTACCGTGCAGATACAAATTGTATGACATACTGCCCAATGTGGCTCTCGAGTACTGCCGGAGAAACCATTTTGATTTGGCAAGTGTTGCATCAGAAATTCAAATTCAAATCTGATTAGTCTGAACAGTGATTCAAGCTAAGTGCAACTGTGCCATGTGCGCAACAAGATATTTTGACTGGGGTTTTTAATGTAGAGGATGAAGAGTATGTTGAATGTGGAACTCCATCGTGTTATGATAGAAACAAAATCATTTGTTTAGAGCGATCCATCCCTATGCAAACGAAGTTTAGAGAAGTAAAATACTGGGCTGAAACTATCTTCTGCCAGAACACAGCCATGACTTCAAACTATCGACTGATCCTCCTGCTCCTACTGGTTTCTACAATATACGGTAAATATTATTACGAAAAAAAAAAGAGAGATGGGAAGACGCTCAAAACTACTGCCGGACTGAGTACACTGATCTGGCTCCTATCAGTAACAACTATGATCTCAACCTTCTTTTTGAGCGAAACCCTGAGATTAAGGAGGAATTTGGAATTTGGATTGGATTGACACGGAACCCAAATAATTATGAACAGTGGTTATGGTCCGGTGGTGATGCATTGCAGGAGAACAAAACTTTCTGGGACTCTGGACAACCGGACAACGCCGGGGAGTGGAAGATAGAGGACACATTTTTGGAAATTCTATGACTTGGAATGATAATCATAAATCTGCAGGCCTTCCATTCTTCTGTTACAAAGTCCACGTCGTGAGCAGTGGGAGGAAGACCTGGGAGGAGGCTCTTGAGTACTGCAGGGAGCACCACCGTGACCTGGCCAGTGTGGCATCAAAGACAGAACTGATGCTGATGCAAAAAGAACTGAGCAGATCCTCGATCACTGAAAACGTGTGGATAGGGTTGAAGTTTTTGGCTGGGGACTGGTTTTGGGTGGATAAGCAGCCTCTGGAATATGAGGCCTGGGGTCTGGAGAATGAGAAGGTCTGTCCTGTGCTAGGGAACTGTGTGGCTCTGCAGGTGGTGGGAACATGCTCTCTGATGAATGCGATGCAGTGTGTTCCAGATGTCAAAGTAGTTTGGATTTCTCAAAGATGTGACCAGAGGTTACATTTCCTTTGCTACTAGAAGAATTATGACAATGTGAATAGTGATTGTAGCTTTAGTTTACAATATGTCTACTCAGGTTTCTGTCGCATTGTTACCCTTTTTTTCCTAACTTATAATGCTGTAATGCTGGTATAATAAAAAACGCATGTGTAAAACCTCCTTTAACATGGATTCGCAGGATAATATATTTTAAAATAATGAAAGGACACATTTTCATTGCTTCTCTTTCATAACAAATTCCAATATTCCACACAGCAAAATCAACTCACAGGGATTTAATATGAACTCTTTTTCAGTGTCTATAAGGAAAGTGCTAAAATGACCCTTTTTGTGGGGTTCATTATTAACTCTCAGAAAGATGTGAGGATTCACTACTTTAGAACTTAACTTAGATTTTTTTTATGATTCCATTCTAATTATGAAGCTCAAAATACAAAAACAGCCTCTTTCAATGTTGTATTTCTTACACATTACACATGCGATAAACGGTGGTCCAAAAAAAGTTCATCTTTTACTGTCGCTCATGGTCGAAAAGTCTGGAACTATACAAGATGCCTTACATTTAAGAAACAGCAACAACTGCTGTAGCTTTGAGTAGACAAAAAAACATTAACTCAAAACAGAAACAACTTTCTCTACTAGAGGACAGCACATTGGCCCAAATACACACCCAACAGAGTCTGTTCAACTCTGGGACATTTCCTCTGTGGTTGTTATAACTATGTGAGGGTCATTAAGAACTTTGGAGTCAAGAGTGACAAGTTTCAGGGTTTTCTTTAGTCAAAATCACTCGTTGAGAGTTAAATGAGGAAAATGACTTCATGACTCTCTATTTTAATCCCTACTTTATGACAAATGGCAGTGAAAGCAAACTGGAAATGACTCGTAGGGGGTCAAATCAACCCCAGAAATGTTACACTGTTAAATTTGTTGTGTACTATCATACAATTACTATTAAACTGTGGCTCTTACTCAATACACTTATGTTTCAAATGCTTCTATTTGGACGTGGAACAAAGCAAGGGCTAACAAGGGGTAACAGGGCTGCCAAATTGATTTGCTTAGCACAGTCCATCCCTATGCAAATGCATGTGAGTCAGACTATATTACAAGCTTGGGACTAAGGTTATACCGGTTCTGTTCATTGTATTTATGGACAGAATTTCTAGGCGCAGCCAGGGGCCGGAGGGTGTCCAGTTTGGGGACCACAGGACCCCCTGGAGTACACTCTTGGAGAGCCTATCACCAGGCTCAGAGGACTGGGGGTCCGGGAACCTGATAAAGGGTCTCTGGGGGGGATCTGAGGAGGTCTCTCCTGGTCTGGGACTGACTGCTCCTCTGTGAGCTCAGCTGGAGAGGGTGACAGAGACAGGTCCTGGGACCAGCGAGAACCAGAGTAGTCTCCTCTCTTTATGGGTCGTGGGGGTATGGGCACACGGGGAGGAATGAGAGGTTTGTCCTCACTACAGAGGGGTCAGAGGGGTCTGAGCATCAGAATCCTGTGGAGAAGTGGTCAGGATTTCTGGGGCCGGGTCGCGGGGGCAGCAGTCTAAGCAGGGGCTCCCAAGCTTCCTTTTCCCCAGCCACTTCCTCGAGCTCCTCCGGACGGACCCCGAGGCGTTCCCAGGCCGAGAGACATAGTCCCTCCAGCGTGTCCTGGGTCTTCCCCGGGGCCTCCTACCGGTGGGACATGCCCGGAACACCTCCCGAGGGAGGCGTCCAGGAGGCATCCGGACCAGATGCCCGAGCCACCTCAGCTGGCTCCTCTCGACGTGGAGGAGCAGCGACTCTACTCCGAGCTCCTCCCGTGTGACCGAGCTCCTCACCCTATCTCTAAGGGAGCGCCCAGCCACTCTGCAGAGGAAACTCATTTCGGCCGCTTGTATCCGCGATCTCGTTCTTTCGGTCATTACCCAGAGCTCATGACCATAGGTGAGGGGAGGAACGTAGATTGACCGGTAAATCGAGAGTTTCGGCTCAGCTCCCTCTTCACCACAACGGTCCGATACAGCGACTGCATCACTGCCAACGCTGCACCGATCCGCCTGTCAATCTCACACTCCATCCTCCCCTCACTCGTGAACAAGACCCCGAGATACTTAAACTCCTCCACTTGAGGCAGAGACTCCCCACCCACCCGGAGAGGGCAATCCACCTTTTTCCAGTCGAGAACCATGGCCTCGGATTTGGAACAGCTGATTCTCATCCCGGACGCTTCACACTCGGCTGCAAACCGCCCCAGTGCACGCTGCAGGTCCTGGCTCGATGGAGCCAACAGGACAACATTATCCGCGAAAAGCAGAGATGAGATCCTGTGGTCCCCAAACTGGACCCCATCCGGCCCCTGGCTGCGCCTAGAAATTCTGTCCATAAATACAATGAACAGAACCGGTGACAAAGGGCAGCCCTGGCGGAGTCCAACATGCACCGGGAACAAGTCTGACTTACTGCCGGCAATGCGAACACAGCTCCTGCTCCGGTCATACAGGGACCGGACAGCCCTTAGCAAAGGGCCCCGGACCCCATACTCCCGGAGCAACCCCACAGGGCACCACGAGGGACACGGTCGAATGCCTTCTCCAGGTCCACAAAGCACATGTGGACTGGTTGGGCAAACTCCCATGAACCCTCGAGCACCCGATGGAGGGTGTAGAGCTGGTCCAGTGTTCCACGACCAGGCCGAAAACCACACTGCTCCTCTTGAATCCGAGGTTCGACTATCGGCCGAACTCTCCTCTCCAGTACCCTGGCATAGACTTTACCAGGGAGGCTGAGGAGTATGATTCCCCTATAGTTGGAACACACCCTCCGGTCCCCCTTTTTATACAGAGGGACGACCACCCCGGTCTGCCAGTCCAAAGGCACTGTTCCCGACCGCCACGCGATGTTGCAGAGACGTGTCAGCCAAGACAGCCCCACAACACCCAGAGACTTAAGGTACTCAGGACGGATCTCATCCACCCCCGGAGCCTTGCCACCGAGGAGCTTTCTGACCACCTCAGTGACTTCGGCCAGGGTGATGGATGAGTCCGCCTCTGGGTCCCCAGCCTCGGCCTCCTCTTCGGAGGACGTGACGGTGAGATTGAGGAGATCCACAAAGTATTCCTTCCACCGCCCGACAACATCCCCAGTCGAGTTCGATATTCAATCAATAAAAAATAGAATTAGTGCACTCGTGGGAAAGGTCACCTCTACGGTAGGGGCAGTTTCTGAGCCTATTTCCACATCCATACCATATTCTGATAACGAAGACCTGACCTGCAGACTTAAACTCTTCACTAAGAAGGAGTTTGATAAAACTGATGCATGTTACCACCTTCACCTTAAATTGCCAGTGGTTTCCTCCAAGATGTACCTACGTCTTGGATGTTGGGAACAGCTAAATATACTTGTTTTCTTAAAGATACTGTTATACACACAGGTACACAAACTAATGACAGGAATGAAATAGAAAGTTTTGCTGACAATTTCTGTGATCAGACTTTGTCTTCAGACAACTATGAAGACTTTTCCCTTCTGATTAATCATTCTACTGCACGCGCCAATATTTGGTGGTTATGTGCAAATTTCCGTATCTATGCTACTTTATCAAAAACATGGTCAGGCATTTGTGCACCAATTATGCTAATTATTCCGTTCACTATAGGCCCAGCAAATTCATTAAGTTTAAATTAAGTTTAAAATCAACTCAATTGCCATACAGAGCTAACTCAAGGCATAATTATGTAAAGAGGTCGTTGTCATATCAGCTTATGCCCAAACCTCATGGATCCATCCATCCATCCATCTTCTTCCGCTTATCCGGGGCTGGGTCGCGGGGCAGCAGTCTAACCCAGCCACTTCCTCCAGCTCCTCCGGACGGACCCCGAGGCGTTCCCAGGCCAGCCGAGAGACATAGTCCCTCCGGATGAATTCAAGCCACAAAATGTAATCGCAGCAGGGTTTACCTCAGCTTTATTTGCAGGGATAACAGCCATTAAGAATGTTGTTTGGATAAATTATCTCGATTACAATCAGCAGAGATTTATAAACGATACAATCGAGGCACTAGAAGGTATTGTGGAGCAATTGGGTCCTCCATCACTCATGGCTTGGCAAAATCGGATTGCCCTTGATATGTTACTTGCCAAAGAATCATCAGTATGCAGCATGTTTGGAGCAGAATGTTGCACATTCCAAACAACACCTCTCCAGATGGGAGTATTGCTAAAGCTCTGAATAAGTTAAAGTCCTTGTCCGCAGAATTTGTTAGAAACTCTGGCGTATCTGAAAACACTTGGTCCAGTTGGCTTTATGGTGTTTTTGGGCCTTGGACTGATGCTATAATCTCTATAGCTACCACAATATTAACAGTAATTGTGATTCTAATTATAATTGGATGTTGCGTCATCCCCTGTCTTCGATCATTAGTAGAACGTTTGATTTCTACTGCCTGACACAGAAAACTCCTACGTCTCAACTTTTGTTACTGTCTTTAGAATCCCAGAGTCCCTAAGTATTGATTGAAATTGTTCCTGTGAGCATTCATTGTTTCTTATTTTGCTGTCCAAGAAGTCATGTATTGATTTATATGCTTAAAGGGGGGAATTCAAAATTTATCTAAAAAAAAATGAAAGAATTGATACTGTAGCTGAATTTAAATATCTTGGCTTGGTCTTAGATTCACAAATAAAATTTGATAAACACATAAACAAAATCTCAAAAACAATACAAACTAATTTAAATTGCTTCAAACTCATCCGAAATTATATACCAGATCAGGCACCCCTGCTGTATATGCATGCTATGATTTTCTCACATATATCATACTGCATTACAGCATGGGCACAGGCCACTCCCACTGCAACCAAACGTATAAGCTCGCTCTACAATCGAGCACTCAAAATAATGGATAAAAAGCCCATCCGCTATCATCATTGTACCATCATTAAGAACTATAATTTATTAAACTTTGATAGCTTTATTGATTTTTGTTTTCTTAAATTAATCTACAAATGCATTAATAATTCAGCACCAGAGCCACTAAGTACATTTATTCAAAGACAAAACAGCAGAGTCACCAGAAGCGCTACCAACCAGGAATGTAGGGGGCCACACTGCAGGAGCAGCTTTGGACAGACAGCCTTCTCTGTGAAGAGCTCTAGACTCTGGAACTCACTACCCTCTGACATCAAGACCAAACCGGACTTTAAAAGATTTACCTCCAGACTCAAGCACTGGCTAAAGACAAACCAGGACTGCACTCATTTTTAAATATTGTAGTTTTCGGTTGTACTAAACCGACGCCGTTTTAATTTTTCATAGTTAGTATCTTAAAAATTGTCTTGAGTCTATGAGTAGAAAAGCCCAACCAGGGACAGGAGTTGAAAATTAGCATTAGCTATAATCTCTATATGCAGCACATCAGTTGCAAACTTTGTCTTTGGAACTATGTTTGTTTGCATTGTCCCTGTCAAATAAATAAATAAATACATAAATATGTTATAATTAGAGAAATCAGCTAATGCTAAACTGATGAACACTTATGTTTCAAATGCTTCTATTTGGACATGGAACAAAGCAAGGTAATGTTTGAGCATATGTGCCAAGTGCTGGGCGTAACAGGGCTGCCAAATTGATTTGCTTAGCACAGTCCATCCCAATGCAAATGCATGTGAGTCAGACTATATTACAAGCTTGGGACTAAGGTTATACTCAACTGTATGTCTATTTCATATTTTTCCCCATTATGGAGTTATGATAATCAAATTATTTTCTCCAAATAGCTTTGTTAACAATTGGGTTTGAACATTATTATTCCTAAGTAAATGCATCTTTTTCTTCAGCCATACAGTGCACATATATTTCCAGAGCACAATCTCAAAAAAAAAAAGAAAAAAAACATCACTCCAACACCATTCCAGTTTTGCTGATGGGAACAACCACTAATGCATTTGGGATCTATGACTGAGCCTAAAATGACCTGGTTAGAGGATCAAATATTCAGCATAAATAACTACATAGACTTGAAGATGTCATTCACAATAAGAGTACTATTGATGAATCCTTAACAATACCTCTTCCTACTGATGTATGGACGTTGTCTAGTGGTGGGATAGTGAAAACATTGTGCTGAAGATCAAGTTAACCAAAGAACTTTCACAAAAATAAAAACTACCGTGCAGATACAAATTGTATGACATACTGCCCAATGTGGCTCTCGAGTACTGCCGGAGAAACCATTTTGATTTGGCAAGTGTTGCATCAGAAATTCAAATTCAAATCTGATTAGTCTGAACAGTGATTCAAGCTAAGTGCAACTGTGCCATGTGCGCAACAAGATATTTTGACTGGGGTTTTTAATGTAGAGGATGAAGAGTATGTTGAATGTGGAACTCCATCGTGTTATGATAGAAACAAAATCATTTGTTTAGAGCGATCCATCCCTATGCAAACGAAGTTTAGAGAAGTAAAATACTGGGCTGAAACTATCTTCTGCCAGAACACAGCCATGACTTCAAACTATCGACTGATCCTCCTGCTCCTACTGGTTTCTACAATAT
Organism: Odontamblyopus rebecca; assembly: GCA_030686955.1. NCBI lineage: Eukaryota > Metazoa > Chordata > Actinopteri > Gobiiformes > Gobiidae > Odontamblyopus > Odontamblyopus rebecca. Next base: position 20,676,642 of record CM060675.1, read on the forward strand.
ACGGTAAATATTATTACGAAAAAAAAAAAGAGAGATGGGAAGACGCTCAAAACTACTGCCGGACTGAGTACACTGATCTGGCTCCTATCAGTAACAACTATGATCTCAACCTTCTTTTTGAGCGAAACCCTGAGATTAAGGAGGAATTTGGAATTTGGATTGGATTGACACGGAACCCAAATAATTATGAACAGTGGTTATGGTCCGGTGGTGATGCATTGCAGGAGAACAAAACTTTCTGGGCCTCTGGACAACCGGACAACGCCGGGGGAGTGGAAGATAGAGGACACATTTTTGGAAATTCTATGACTTGGAATGATAATCATAAATCTGCAAGCCTTCCATTCTTCTGTTACAAAGTCCACGTCGTGAGCAGTGGGAGGAAGACCTGGGAGGAGGCTCTTGAGTACTGCAGGGAGCACCACCGTGACCTGGCCAGTGTGGCATCAAAGACAGAACTGATGCTGATGCAAAAAGAACTGAGCAGATCCTCGATCACTGAAAACGTGTGGATAGGGTTGAAGTTTTTGGCTGGGGACTGGTTTTGGGTGGATAAGCAGCCTCTGGAATATGAGGCCTGGGGTCTGGAGAATGAGAAGGTCTGTCCTGTGCTAGGGAACTGTGTGGCTCTGCAGGTGGTGGGAACATGCTCTCTGATGAATGCGATGCAGTGTGTTCCAGATGTCAAAGTAGTTTGGATTTCTCAAAGATGTGACCAGAGGTTACATTTCCTTTGCTACTAGAAGAATTATGACAATGTGAATAGTGATTGTAGCTTTAGTTTACAATATGTCTACTCAGGTTTCTGTCGCATTGTTACCCTTTTTTTCCTAACTTATAATGCTGTAATGCTGGTATAATAAAAAACGCATGTGTAAAACCTCCTTTAACATGGATTCGCAGGATAATATATTTTAAAATAATGAAAGGACACATTTTCATTGCTTCTCTTTCATAACAAATTCCAATATTCCACACAGCAAAATCAACTCACAGGGATTTAATATGAACTCTTTTTCAGTGTCTATAAGGAAAGTGCTAAAATGACCCTTTTTGTGGGGTTCATTATTAACTCTCAGAAAGATGTGAGCATTTACTACTTTAGAACTTAACTTAGATTTTTTTTTATGATTCCATTCTAATTATGAAGCTCAAAATACAAAAACAGCCTCTTTCAATGTTGTATTTCTTACACATTACACATGCGATAAACGGTGGTCCAAAAAAGTTCATCTTTTACTGTCGCTCATGGTCGAAAAGTCTGGAACTATACAAGATGCCTTACATTTAAGAAACAGCAACAACTGCTGTAGCTTTGAGAAGACAAAAAAACATTAACTCAAAACAGAAACAACTTTCTCTACTAGAGGACAGCACATTGGCCCAAATACACACCCAACAGAGTCTGTTCAACTCTGGGACATTTCCTCTGTGGTTGTTATAACTATGTGAGGGTCATTAAGAACTTTGGAGTCAAGAGTGACAAGTTTCAGGGTTTTCTTTAGTCAAAATCACTCGTTGAGAGTTAAATGAGGAAAATGACTTCATGACTCTCTATTTTAATCCCTACTTTATGACAAATGGCAGTGAAAGCAAACTGGAAATGACTCGTAGGGGGTCAAATCAACCCCAGAAATGTTACACTGTTAAATTTGTTGTGTACTATCATACAATTACTATTAAACTGTGGCTGTTACTCAATACACTTATGTTTCAAATGCTTCTATTTGGACGTGGAACAAAGCAAGGGCTAACAAGGGGTAACAGGGCTGCCAAATTGATTTGCTTAGCACAGTCCATCCCTATGCAAATGCATGTGAGTCAGACTACATTACAAGCTTGGGACTAAGGTTATACTCAACTGTATGTCTATTTCATATTTTTCCCATTATGGAGTTATGATAATCAAATTATTTTCTCCAAATAGCTTTGTTAACAATTGGGTTTGAACATTATTATTCCTAAGGAAATGCATCTTTTTCTTCAGCCATACAGTGCACATATATTTCCAGAGCACAATCTCAAAAAAAAAAAAACCTCCAACACCATTCCAGTTTTGCTGATGGGAACAACCACTAATGCATTTGGGATCTTTGACTGAGCCTAAAATGACCTGGTTAGAGGATCAAATAATCAGCAAAAATAACTACATAGACTTGAAGATGACATTCACAATAAGAGTACTATTGATGAATCCTTAACAATACCTCTTCCTACTGATGTATGGACGTTGTCTAACGTTGGGATAGTGAAAACATTTTGCTGAAGATCAAGTTAACCAAAGAACTTTCACAAAAATAAAAACTACCGTGCAGATACAAATTGTATGACATACCGCCCAATGTGGCTCTTGAGTACTGCCGGAGAAACCATTTTGATTTGGCAAGTGTTGCATCAGAAATTCAAATTCAAATCTGATTAGTCTGAACAGTGATTCAAGCTAAGTGCAACTGTGCCATGTGCGCAACAAGATATTTTGACTGGGGTTATTAATGTAGAGGATGAAGAGTAAGGGACCCAAAACTGTTCCCTGTGACCCCCTTTCTAAGTAGTGAAGGAATTTGATAATGACTTTTCCTATTGCATCTAGTTGCATGTTTGTGTATTTTCCTCTGTTATTTCTTTAGATATAGCCTGAATCATTTGGTTAGATTTAAGAGAAATTTAAATTGATGGATTTGTTATGCCGTGCCGAGGTTCCTCTTATCCCCGGCACTACCATGACATCAGACTGTATACTACAATGAAAACTGCTACTACTACTATTTATCTTTCTTTATTTTTACATAGGCTACATAGAATGAATATTCAAGTATTAAAGTTTGTTTATGTATAATCAGATACATAGTAAATATGACCATAAGGTTTATGTTATTTGATTTAAAATGTATTTCTGAAAGAATATTCCAGAATATTGCATTGTGGACTTAAAAAAATGGAGTTCTGGATATTAGCTACCACACAGCTGATTAGCCTCCGTGATGCCTTTGAACTCTTCTGGAACGAACATTTTACTGTCGGGACCAGAGCTGACTTCAAAGTGGGCGGGACTGTTGAAGTCCATCGTGTTATGATATAAACAAAATCATTTGTTTAGAGCGATCCATCCCTATGCAAATGAAGTTTAGAGACATAAGATACTGACCTGAAGCTATCTTCTGCCATAACACAGCCATGACTTCAAACTATCGACTGATCCTCCTGCTCCTACTGGTTTCTACAATATACGGTAAATATTATTACGAAGAAAACAAAAAGACATGGGAAGACGCTCAAAACTACTGCCGGAGTGAGTACACTGATCTGGCTCCTATCAGTAACAACTATGATCGCAACCTTCTTTTTGAGCGATACCCTGAGGCTAAGGCGGAATATAGAATTTGGATTGGATTGACACGGAACCCAAATAATTATGAACAGTGGTTATGGTCCGGTGGTGATGCAGTGCAGGACAACAAAACTTTCTGGCGCTCTGGACAACCGGACAACTCCTGGGGAGTGGAAGATAGAGGACACATTTATGGAAGTTATATGACTTGGAATGACATAACTAAACTTGTTAGCCTTCCATTCTTCTGTTACAAAGTCCACGTCGTGAGCAGTGAGAGGAAGACCTGGGAGGAGGCTCTTGAGTACTGCAGGGAGCACCACCGTGACCTGGCCAGTGTGGCATCAAAGACAGAACTGATGCTGATGCAAAAAGAACTGAGCAGATCCTCGATCACTGAAAACGTGTGGATAGGGTTGAAGTTTTTGGCTGGGGACTGGTTTTGGGTGGATAAGCAGCCTCTGGAATATGAGGCCTGGGGTCTGGAGAATGAGAAGGTCTGTCCTGTGCTAGGGAACTGTGTGGCTCTGCAGGTGGTGGGAACATGCTCTCTGATGAATGCGATGCAGTGTGTTCCAGATGTCAAAGTAGTTTGGATTTCTCAAAGATGTGACCAGAGGTTACATTTCCTTTGCTACTAGAAGAATTATGACAATGTGAATAGTGATTGTAGCTTTAGTTTACAATATGTCTACTCAGGTTTCTGTCGCATTGTTACCCTTTTTTTCCTAACTTATAATGCTGTAATGCTGGTATAATAAAAAACGCATGTGTAAAACCTCCTTTAACATGGATTCGCAGGATAATATATTTTAAAATAATGAAAGGACACATTTTCATTGCTTCTCTTTCATAACAAATTCCAATATTCCACACAGCAAAATCAACTCACAGGGATTTAATATGAACTCTTTTTCAGTGTCTATAAGGAAAGTGCTAAAATGACCCTTTTTGTGGGGTTCATTATTAACTCTCAGAAAGATGTGAGGATTTACTACTTTAGAACTTAACTTAGATTTTTTTTATGATTCCATTCTAATTATGAAGCTCAAAATACAAAAACAGCCTCTTTCAATGTTGTATTTCTTACACATTACACATGCGATAAACGGTGGTCCAAAAAAGTTCATCTTTTACTGTCGCTCATGGTCGAAAAGTCTGGAACTATACAAGATGCCTTACATTTAAGAAACAGCAACAACTGCTGTAGCTTTGAGAAGACAAAAAAACATTAACTCAAAACAGAAACAACTTTCTCTACTAGAGGACAGCACATTGGCCCAAATACACACCCAACAGAGTCTGTTCAACTCTGGGACATTTCCTCTGTGGTTGTTATAACTATGTGAGGGTCATTAAGAACTTTGGAGTCAAGAGTGACAAGTTTCAGGGTTTTCTTTAGTCAAAATCACTCGTTGAGAGTTAAATGAGGAAAATGACTTCATGACTCTCTATTTTAATCCCTACTTTATGACAAATGGCAGTGAAAGCAAACTGGAAATGACTCGTAGGGGGTCAAATCAACCCCAGAAATGTTACACTGTTAAATTTGTTGTGTACTATCATACAATTACTATTAAACTGTGGCTCTTACTCAATACACTTATGTTTCAAATGCTTCTATTTGGACAGTGGAACAAAGCAAGGGCTAACAAGGGGTAACAGGGCTGCCAAATTGATTTGCTTAGCACAGTCCATCCCTATGCAAATGCATGTGAGTCAGACTATATTACAAGCTTGGGACTAAGGTTATACTCAACTGTATGTCTATTTCATATTTTTCCCATTATGAAGTTATGATAATCAAATTATTTTCTCCAAATAGCTTTGTTAACAATTGGGTTTGAACATTATTATTCCTAAGTAAATGCATCTTTCTTCAGCCATACAGTGCACATATATTTCCAGAGCACAATCTGAAAAAAAAACAAAAAAAAAAACTCCAACACCATTCCAGTTTTGCTGATGGGAACAACCACTAATGCATTTGGGATCTATGACTGAGCCTAAAATGACCTGGTTAGAGGATCAAATAATCAGCAAAAATAACTACATAGACTTGAAGATGTCATTCACAATAAGAGTACTATTGATGAATCCTTAACAATACCTCTTCCTACTGATGTATGGACGTTGTCTAGTGGTGGGATAGTGAAAACATTTTGCTGAAGATCAAGTTAACCAAAGAACTTTCACAAAAATAAAAACTACCGTGCAGATACAAATTGTATGACATACCGCCCAATGTGGCTCTTGAGTACTGCCGGAGAAACCATTTGGATTTGGCAAGTGTTGCATCAGAAATTCAAATTCAAATCTGATTAGTCTGAACAGTGATTCAAGCTAAGTGCAACTGTGCCATGTGCGCAACAAGATATTTTGACTGGGGTTATTAATGTAGAGGATGAAGAGTAAGGGACCCAAAACTGTTCCCTGTGACCCCCTTTCTAAGTAGTGAAGGAATTTGATAATGACTTTTCCTATTGCATCTAGTTGCATGTTGGCGTATTTTCCTCTGTTATTTCTTTAGATATAGCCTGAATCATTTGGTTAGATTTAAGAGAAATTTAACCTCTTGTAAATTTAAATTGATGGATTTGTTATGCCGTGCCGAGGTTCCTCTTATCCCTGGCACTACCATGACATCAGACTGTATACTACAATGAAAACTGCTCCTACTACTATTTATCTTTCTTTATTTTTACATAGACTACATAGAATGAATATTCAAGTATTAAAGTTTGTTTATGTATAATCAGATACATAGTAAATATGACCATAAGGTTTATGTTATTTGATTTAAAATGTATTTCTGAAAGAATATTCCAGAATATTGCATTGTGGACTTAAAAAAAATGGAGTTCTGGATATTAGCTACCACACAGCTGATTAGCCTCCGTGATGCCTTTGAACTCTTCTGGAATGAACATTTTACTGTCGGGACCAGAGCCGACTTCAAAGTGGGCGGGACTGTTGAAGTCCATCGTGTTATGATATAAACAAAATCATTTGTTTAGAGCGATCCATCCCTATGCAAATGAAGTTGTAACAGTTCACCTACACTAAACGAAATGAAAAGCTACAACGCAAATTAAGGTCGCGGGCGGACCTATCCACATCAGCAGGAGTGAACGAACCACAAACAAACAGTACTTTTGGCTGCCAGCACCGGCTTTTATTGACAGTACCGGTGTGCGTAAAAATGTGACCAACGTAAACACCCTTTACCCTCCCGCGCTCGAGCGCCCCCGGTTACCCCTCGCCAACCAAGAACACACAATACAATAGCCCACAGACAATGAATCCTTCCCCCAATCACCACCACAATGAGTCCCCGTAGCTCCCAGCAAAGTTCCCCAAAGTTCTGAGCACGTCGCGCTGCAACAGGTGTGCAAGAGGTGCAGTCGGTACTCACGACTCCCGCCCTCAGTGTACAGTTCAGTTTTGTAGGTTGGACGAAGCCCAGCAGCTCCCGCAGAGAGTTATAAATCCAAATGGCGCAGTCAAAACGCAATAATCCCAAATGAATATAATCCACCTCGACTCCACGGACAGGTAGCACTGGCACGGCTCCAGAAAACGGCGTGTGACGTCACCCTACATGCGCGCCCCTGCGCGCGTCACCTCTCCAAATAAACACCCCGTGCCCCTGGAGAGGGGCCACCCATAGTTCATCCCAACAGCATTTATAAATGACATTTATTTTAAAAGGACCTAATATACAACAACAACAACAAAGAAGTAATTTCCCTGCTGATGGGAACAAAAACTGTGAGGACCTAGGCAGTCTTACTGTCGGGACCAGAGCCGACTTCAAAGTGGGCGGGACTGTTGAACTCCATCGTGTTATGTTGTAAACAAAATCATTTGTTTAGAGCGATCCATCCCTATGCAAACGAAGTTTAGAGACATAAGATACTGACCTGAAGCTATCTTCTGCCAGAACACAGCCATGACTTCAAACTATCGACTGATCCTCCTGCTCCTACTGGTTTCTACAATATACGGTAAATATTATTACGAAAAAAACAAAAAGACATGGGAAGACGCTCAAAACCACTGCCGGACTGAGTACACTGATCTGGCTCCTATCAGTAACAACTATGATCTCAACCTTCTTTTTGAGCAAAATCCTGAGATTAAGGCGGAATATGGAATTTGGATTGGATTGACACGGAACCCAAATAATTATGAACAGTGGTTATGGTCCGGTGGTGATGCAGTGCAGGAGAACAAAACTTTCTGGGACTCTGGACAACCGGACAACTTCGGGGGAGTGGAAGATAGAGGACACATTTTAGGAAGTTCTATGACTTGGAATGATAATCATAAATCTGCAGGCCTTCCATTCTTCTGTTACAAAGTCCACGTCATGAGCAGTGGGAGGAAGACCTGGGAGGAGGCTCTTGAGTACTGCAGGGAGCACCACCGTGACCTGGCCAGTGTGGCATCAAAGACAGAACTGATGCTGATGCAAAAAGAACTGAGCAGATCCTCGATCACTGAAAACGTGTGGATAGGGTTGAAGTTTTTGGCTGGGGACTGGTTTTGGGTGGATAAGCAGCCTCTGGAATATGAGGCCTGGGGTCTGGAGAATGAGAAGGTCTGTCCTGTGCTAGGGAACTGTGTGGCTCTGCAGGTGGTGGGAACATGCTCTCTGATGAATGCGATGCAGTGTGTTCCAGATGTCAAAGTAGTTTGGATTTCTCAAAGATGTGACCAGAGGTTACATTTCCTTTGCTACTAGAAGAATTATGACAATGTGAATAGTGATTGTAGCTTTAGTTTACAATATGTCTACTCAGGTTTCTGTCGCATTGTTACCCTTTTTTTCCTATCTTATAATGCTGTAATGCTGGTATAATAAAAAACACATGTGTAAAACCTCCTTTAACATGGATTCGCAGGATAATATATTTTAAAATAATGAAAGGACACATTTTCATTGCTTCTCTTTCATAACAAATTCCAATATTCCACACAGCAAAATCAACTCACAGGGATTTAATATGAACTCTTTTTCAGTGTCTATAAGGAAAGTGCTAAAATGACCCTTTTAGGGGGGTTCATTATTAACTCTCAGAAAGATGTGAGCATTCACTACTTTAGAAGTTCATTTAGATTTTTTTTTTTTTATGTTTACATTCTAATTATAAAGCTCAAAATACAAAAACAGCCTCTTTCAATGTTGTATTTCTTACACATTACACATACGATAAACGGTGGTCCAAAAAATTTTCATCTTTTACTGTCGCTCATGGTCGAAAAGTCTGGAACTATACAAGATGCCTTACATTTAAGAAACAGCAACAACTGCTGTAGCTTTGAGAAGACAAAAAAACATTAACTCAAAACAGAAACAACTTTCTCTACTAGAGGACAGCACATTGGCCCAAATACATTGATGATTTGTTAACAAATCACATTTTATATGAAATGTCCCATCTTATGCAAATGGTTTCCATAGAATATCCACGGCCTGTTGTTCGTAGAACTGCTGCTTATGCAAATATTCTGCTGGAACAAGTACATGGCCTTTCTGTGTAGTTTTAGATAGTTTAATAGACTGACATTTATACAATCATTACAATATTGTTTATCAAAAGAGAAGTAAAATATTAAATGTTAACATTTGTACTGTTTTATTGAATTGCGTCAATATACCTTCTACATTGTACAGGAGTGAGGAAAAGTTACACTGTTTGGTCACATTTGTCTACCAGCAGGAGCAGTTTTTTAAATTAATGTTATTCTATTGACTTTGACTATCTTAACAGTATAAAGATTAACATTCTGTATATACTCCAAAGTGCCATCAAAAGATCATATGAAAACTACATTTAGACTAGTGTTTAACTCTAAGCAAACTGGGTTTAATCAAACTCCACTTAAAACTCCACCCTCTCTTGTCATTCAACAGATGAGGAAGACCACTGTTGCTAATCAACCAATACCTTATTTTTCGGACCATAAGGCACGCCCAATTATAAGGCACTAGATCAATGACCGGGTCTATTTTCATACATAAGGCGCATTAAGTGAGACTGAGGCCGGTGTTTAATTGAGCTTTGTGCTCATTTGTTTACGTTTTACAGAAACAAGATTTCACAAATACACAGGGATTTCCCAAATACAGTCGTGTGAAAAAGTTTGGACCCTGATCATTTTCAAGATTTTCCTTTATAAATCATTGGTTGTTCGGATCAGCAGTTTCAGTTAAATATATCATATAGCAGACAAACACAGTGATATTTGAGAAGTGAAATGAAGTTTATAGGATTTACAGAAAGTGCAATAATTACTTAAACAAAAGTAGGCATGTGCATACATTTGGGCACCCTTGTTTTATTGATTTTAATACCTTTAGCACTAATATTGGAACACGAAATTAGTTTGGTAAGCTCATTGACCCTTGGCCTACAGACACAGGTGAAGCCGATCAGGAGAAAGGGTATTTAATGTGGCCAGTTGAAAGTTGTTCTTCTCTTTGCATCTTCTCTGAACAGTGGCAACATGGGAGCCCCAAAACAACTATCAAATGACCTGAAAACAAAGACTGTTCAACATCATAGTTTAGGGGAAGGATACAAAAATCTCAGAAATTCCAGCTGTCAGTTTCCACTGTGAGGAACATAGTGAGGAAATGGAAGACCACAGGCACAGTTCTAGTTAAGGCCTGGAGTCAAGGGCCTTTTCTTGGCAGGTCAAGAAAAATCTCAGATAAGCAGAGGAGAAGGATGGTGAGAACAGTCAAACTCAACCCACAGACCAGCTCCACACACGTACAACATGATCCTGCTGCAGATGGTGTCACGGTGCATCGATCAACTATTCAGCACTTTGCACAAGGAGATGATGTATGGGAGAGTAATGCGACAGAAGCCTTTTCTGCGCACATGCCACAAACAGAGTCGCTTGAGGTTTGCTAAAGCACATTTGGACAAGCCAGCTTCATTTTGGAATAAGGAGCTGTGGACTGATGAAACTAAAATTGAGTTATATAGACATAACAAGGGGCGGTGTGCAGGATGAAAGAAGAGCACAGCATTCCAAGACAAACACTTGCTACCGACAATAAAATTTGGGGGTGCTTCCATCAGGCTGTGGGCCTGTGTGGCCAGTGCAGGGACTGGAAATCTTGTTAGTTGAAGGTCACATGGATTCCAGTCAGTATCAGCAGATTCTTGCCAACAATGTTCAAGAATCAGTGACAAAGTTGAAGTTGTGCCAGGGCTGGATACTTCAACAATACAACAACCCTAAACACTGCTCAGATTCTACTAAGGCAGTTCATGCAGAGGAACAAGTACAATGTTCTGGAATGGCCGACTCAGTACCCAGACCTGAATATTATTGAAAATCTGTGGTGCGAGTTAAAGCGGGCTGTCCATGCTCAGGCACTATCAAACCTGACTGAACTGGAGATGTTTTGTAAAGAAGAATGGTCAAAAATACCTTCAACCAGAATCCAGACCCTCACTGGAAGCTATAGGAAGCGTTTAGAGGCTGTTATTTCTGCAAAAGGAGGATCTACTAAATATTGATATAATTTTTCTGTTGGGGTCCCTAAATTTATGCACATGCCTACTTTTGTTTAAGTAATTATTGCACACTTTCTGTAAATCCTATAAACTTCATTTCACTTCTCAGATATCACTGTTTTTGTCTGCTTTATGATATATTTAACTGAAATTGCTGGTCCGAACAACCAATGATTTATAAAGGAAAATCTTGAAAATGATCAGGGCCCAAACTTTTTCACACGACTGTACGCAGGGATTTCGATGTCAGCAAGCACAGCCAGAATTAATACATGCAGACAGAATACTTCCTGATTTCAGAGGGCGTGACTGGCAGGCAGATTAACCAATCACAGAGATGCAAGCTCTGTTCATGTCAAAAGCAAACACGACTGTGTACATGTGCAATAAGAAGAAAGAAACAACATAAAAGACTGAGAAACAGCATGGATTTTTTTCAGAATCAATCAAAGCATCAAACTATTACTTGTCTCAGGGAAAATAAGTTCTATATTTTGTTCTAAATGATACAAGAGATGTCTTCTGCATTTGAGAGGCACGTTCATGTTCAGATTCTAGACCCTTCTGAATTTGAATAGAATGTACCCAGAAGGGATTGGCTGGTCAGCCAAGTTTTACATAGGGGTATGGAAAGAAGTTTTCCCTATGCAAATAAACAAAAACAATATTCATGCAGACTGTTGAGTACAGTCGAGAGTAGTACGTGTCTCTCACAACAATGCATTCTCAGCTCAGACTCTTTCTATTGCAGTTGGTTTTATCAACTGTAACTGGAAAGTATGTCTATGTTCAGGAGCTTGCATCCTGGGATGGCGCATTGGCACACTGCCGTACCCACTACACTGACCTAGCTCCTATTGAGAGTGAGTACGACACTAGTCTTCTTCAGCAACTTGCCGGTGATTTGAGTGTCTACATCTGGTTTGGACTGATGAGGAACACAAGTGATCACACGAAATGGATGTGGTCTGGGGGTGGCAAAGTGACCATGTTTCTCTGGGACCAAGGTCAACCTCAAAATGGGCCATTCGAGATGTACGGGTTGCTGTACAAATACCGCTGGCACGACGGACCCTCCGCTTTGCTCTGTTCCTCTTTCTGCTACAGCGTGCATGTGGTGAGGGAGGAGAAGACCTGGGAGGAGGCTCTGGACCACTGTAGAACCCACTACTCAGACCTGGCCACCGTCTCCTCAGAGACAGAGATGATGATGATCCAGAGAGAGCTGAACAAAGACGTCTCCACTGAGCATGTGTGGATGGGTTTGCACTTTCTGTCTGGACAATGGATGTGGATGGATGGACAAGTAAGGGAGTATGCACCCTGGGATCAGGGGGGTAAGCCGGAGTGTCCGATGCTGAACCGTAGCTGCGGAGCTCTGGTGGTCAACAGTGGTGGAAAAGTAAAGCAATGGAAAGCTCATGATTGTCAAGAGAAACTGCATTTTATCTGTTATTAATCTGACATTCCATGTAAATTTAGTTGGTTTAGCTTGAAGAATTGTATTGTATAGGCCAATTTTGTATCTAATTATGTTGTTTAACGATTCACATGGGAAAACAAGAAAGGACGTTATTGAATGAGTTGAGTAAGCTGAAGATTTGTAAGTGAATCCTAAATGTAAACTACCTTTTTAGATTTAGTTTCCTAGCACTTTTTCTGCATACATAGTAGTTTTTTGCATGCAGGTGTAGGCTTGCGAGTGCAGTTTGGGTAAGATACATAGAAATACGTAATAGTTTCGAGAGCTTTTGCCATGCCGCCCAGATGTCGTAACTAGTCATGTGACTGAGTCGGATCTTTTGAACGGTTTGAACGGAAGAACTCCCTTTTTTCTTTCCAACTGTACGCATCTTTTCTCTGATTAATGCTCAACTAAAACAAAAATCAGCACAGAAGCAGAGTAGGCAACATGAGTGAGAGCTTTTTTTAAAATAAATAAATAAGAAATGAACAGATTTGTAATTGATAAATATTTTAAATGTCTAAATAATAACGTAATGATCCACGGATGTGACAATATCTTCTTTAAAATATTCTTTTTCCTGCACTAGTATGTCTTCTGCCCATATTAGCAGGCACACACAGTTGCTTTAAGTTTTCCTTCTTCTACCAACATATGCAAACGTAGTGGCTCTTCCACAAGCAGAATTAGTTTTACTCCAACTGCATCAACAGCAAACAGAAAACCCTATGCAAATGAGTGCTGAGCCACACTGGTTCCACTCAAACTGTTGCTGGTTTGTGGTTACGGAATACAGCGCACAGTACAAATAATGTAAGATATGGAAGATAATTTTGCTTATAAAAAGAGTAAATAAATAACATTTTTACCTAATTAAACTTCTTTGTAAGTCTGTGATGGTTAAATTTGCATTTTTGGGGTGTTTGAACTATCATTTCTCTGTGCTGTATTTGGGCCATAGACTGCATATATCGATGGACCATGTTCCAAATAGGAAAAAGAATAGGAAGAACTCTGGATCCAATTCACTTTCTATTGAAAAGGCTTTACCCCTATCTCTATACCTACGCCGTTTCAATCTTAACATGTTTTTATTAACTTGTTTTTATTTTACTATTTTGTCTGTAAATCAAGATATGAACATTAATAACAGACCAATTCAGTTCAATTCAATTTTATTTATATAGCCCAGAATCACAACAAGAGTTGCCCCAATGGGCTTCACACTGAAAGCCCTCTTTCGCCGAAGTCACTCCCGCTAGCGTTAGCAGCAGGTTTGAATGACAGCGTTGCTAAGGGGCGTTACCTTCAACATCCTTGGTTCTGACTGGCTCTTTGGTCACTATGATACTCAAGGCCAGAATTCCAAAGCAGGAACTTGGCTCCAAATTCGCAGCTATAACCGCTAGCCTCTGTGAGCTTCATTTGACTGGAGCCGAACGCTATGGGTGACGTCACGCTCCCTCAGTCCTCTTCTTTACACAGTCTAGGCTGCAAGCGGAAAACCAGCCTTGCAATATGGCCGAAGAGAGTTCTCCTGGGGAACCCCTTTTTTATACATTTGACGACATTGTTCATTTTTTTCTTAAAAGGTGCCAGGAGTTTTAACCAAATGAGAGATGTAAACTTCAATTCAGAGTTGCTCCCAGAAGTTTGTCCTTCCGATATAACTCCAAGTAACTCACGGATTGTCTTTAGTCTTTGGATTGTCTTAAGTTGAGCGATCCTTTCTTCTCCTGGCAGTCATAACTCCGGGATTTAACAAATACCTTGTAACAAGAGGCAAATGATTTGGAGGGAAGCTTTTAATGTCAAAGCTGTGTTATTTTAAAGCACCACCAGAGGGAGCCAAAAGTCAGTTTGAGAATTGAGCAAAACGGATGAAACAGAGCAACAATTAAAAACAAAAAAACATGGAGGCAGAGGATGGACAGAAGCCTCCAGGCAGATCCATATTTGTCTCAAACGTAGAGCATAAATGAGCTTTAAAGATGCATTGTGTACCTTTTCTGATGGAGGGCCCATTATATGCTTTTCTCCATGGAAATGTTATTGCTTTGTCTGTAATGTTTCACAGTTTGGTAACAAGCCTTTCAAACCATACCGGCTCGTCAAAGCCTGATCCCGTCAGATCTCAGAAGCTCAGCAGGGCCGGGCCTGGGTAGTACTTGGATGGGAGACCACTGGGAATTCCAGGTGCCACAGGGGGGCGCCAGTGTCGTTGTGTCCTCAGGCAAGACACTTCACCCACATTGCCTAGTATGAAAGTGGTGTGTGTGCATGGCAGGACTCCCTTGAAAAAGAGATTAGTGATCTCAATGGGACTTTCCTGGGGAAAATAAAGGTAAAAAACAAAACAAAAACAGACCAAGTTACAGAGCAGATCTGTGGACCTTGAAGTATTTTTGAGTAAATGAAAAGATGTAAGGTAGAGCTTTTTAATGTCATATTGTGGAACATTCCAACAACATATCCATAGAAACAAACAGGTAACAGACCTCCAAACAAAAATGTACGTGGTGCACCTTTAAGGAGAGCGGCGGGAGGGTGGACATAGAGCTTTGCACTTCGTAATTTTCGGTGTTAGCTATCAGATTACGCTTGAATTAAAAAATAAAATAAAATACTGGTTTTCTTAAGATGTAAAAGTGGGTCAGATCTTGTCGGTCTGAACACGCAAATGACATGTAGCAAGCCCAGGTTTAGGGGATTAGGGAACAGGCAAGTTTTAAGTCTATAGAAATACGCATGTCTTTGCACTGCACCCTCAGCCAATCAGCTCTGTCCTTTCCTCTCATTGCACCATGATGTTCTTGACACAAGATAAACAAGATTAAGTGATTATCGTCAGGGGAAGAAAAAAAAAAACTACTTTATTCCCCTGTTCACAAGGTGGAGAGAAGTATATATACACTTCTCTCCACCTTGTGATGTCATAATATGTCTTAACTTGAAAACTACCACTTCATGACATCACAGGGTGGAACAGAGCAGTTTGAGCTTTGGAGATGCAGATGGCCCAATAATAAAGTGGTACTCAAACATGTGTGCATGCAAAAAAACACAACTCCAGGTCTGTTTTTGAGAAGGCAAAAACATTAAAACATGGCGCAAAGCTCACGAGAGTCTATTTTGTGTAATATAGGACCGTTTAATCCAATCCACTTTATTTCTATATCATATTTCATAAACAGAACCATTTCCAAAGTGCTGCACAATAAAAATAAAACATATACAATAAAATAAAGCTCTTTTTAACTCCAGTATTCCAAAAAAATTAAGTAAAATCAAATAAGAGCAAGAATACCAAATAAATTTAAAAACGGTAAAAAGTAAATAAATAAATAAAAGACACAGAGGACCACACAAGTAATAATAATGTTCTTAATGTAGTACGACATGTTACAGCTGTCTTGCATTGGACATAAAATGTTAGCATCGACTATGGGACAGCTACTGACAAGTGAAACGACAGCTAAATTAGACTCTTTTAAAGTTCTTCCCAATTGTAAATGCCAGACCATGAAACTGCTTTTCATACATCTTAAGGATTGCAAATATGGTTCGGAATCTACAATGGGGCAACAGGTTTCTTCCCTTTCAGATCATGTCATGGATGTGGATTTGTGGCCAAATAAGGAACTGGATGTTTAGTTAGACTTTTGACTTCCAGACAGAAAGGCAAAGGAGAACAAAGAATGTCCGTCCCTATATGCAAATGTGAAAGGTTTAAGGTTTATAACTCAAAGTCAGTCATCTAGACATGTTTCACAGCCATGGCTCTGAACTTCCAACTCCTTCTGCTGCTGGCGGCCATAACACCAGCGTTCACCAAGTACGTTTTTGTCCAGAATAAGAAGAAATGGTCTAATGCTCATTCCAACTGTGAGGTAACGCACGCCGATCTGGCCCCGATCAACGACGAATGGGACATGAACCTTCTCCGAGCACTGATCGGGACCTACATTGGATTGGTCTGGTTTGGATTACTGAGGAACATGACTGACACCAGTAAGCGGTTGTGGCCTGGAGGTGGCGAGGTCACATGGTTCTACTGGGATACTGATCAGCCTTCACCACCTGGTAAGGAGAATGGATTCTGGATTCTTAATAAACTTTAAGTGGCACGACGCAGAAGAGTTCTACTCGGCATACTCCCTGTGCTATAGTGTGCATGTGGTGACGGTGGAGAAGACCTGGGAGGAGGCTTTGAGGCACTGTAGGAAGAATTACATCAGAGGTGTCAAAAATGCGGTCCGGGGGCCAGATGCGGCCCTCCAAGGCCTTTAATCTGGCCCTTGGCTGAGTATCTATTATTTCTATTATTCTAATATTTTAACTTTTCAGATTTTTTTCTGCGTTGCTTAGCATAGCAGCGTCTCCAGTGCTTCTGCGCGGCGCCTCCCAGAGCAGCACAAATGAAGACTTTCCTCTTTCCAAACGCTCTCAAAGAACGATCGTTTTGACTCTTGATCGTGCCGCCCTTATCAGCAAAATGTCAAAAATTAGTGCAGGATTTTCCAAGAAATATTGAGTAATTCCTATTCCTATTTGATGGAGGTGAATGGAAAACCTGTGTGCGGTGCTCAAGGAATAGAATCTTAAACACCACTATGAGACACGGCAAAAAATACAATAATTTGAACAGAGAATTGATAAGACAGAAAATAAACAAATTATTGCTGAGACTGAAGAAACAGCCGTCTGTTTTCACCCAGAGCCAAGAGGTTAGTGATGCTGCTGTGAAAACAACCTAAGCATAATATTATAATATTTTGTAAAATAAAATCAAATAAAAAAGATTTCTGTAACAGATTTGTGTTTCTCTGGAAAAATATTTGGACTTATTGCTATTTTTAGGGTATATGTGCCATGAGTTTTGGGATCCGGCCCCTTTGGGATCGAAGTAGCTTGTATACGGCCCCTGGACCAAAATGAGTTTGACGCCTCTGAATTACATGGACCTGGCCACTATCTCCACGGAGGCAGAGGTGATGTTGATCCAGAAAGAGCTGAGCAAATATGTCACCACTGAACACGAGTGGATGGGTCTGCAGTTTCTGTCGGCAGAATGGACTTGGCTGGATGGACACTTGAGGGCACACGAAGCCTGGGGTCAGGGGGGTAAGCCGGTGTGTCCAGCAGAGAATCTGGCCTGTGGAGCTCTGGTGGTCAGCAGTGGAGGGATAAAACAATGGAATGCTCACAACTGCAAGGAGAAACTGAATTTGATCTGCTATTAATCAAATTCTGCTTGACAAATGATACCAATATGTCTTTCAGTGTGAAATTGTGTCATTGAATTATTGAATTAGCTCAATTTCCCCATCTGATAATTGCAATTTTTTTTGTTAATGGTCCTATAGCATGCAAAAGAATGTGAGCTTTAAATTATGTTATATGCTGTTACGTTTGAGTAACCCTTTAATATTATTCTGTCTACATCTCCACAGCTCAAAACGCTCTTGTGATGTCATGAAGTGCTAGTTCTCAAGTTAAACAGCTCATTTTACCTTTAGTTCAGTGGAGATTGGGAATTCCAGGGCTGAAATCACCCAGATGTTTCTAGTGAAGATGTACAGGACGAGTTTAAAAACAACCACCACATGACATCACAAGGTGGAACAGAGCGTTTTGAGGTGGTTTGTGTGAATGGAACAAAACACACCTCCAGGTCTGTTTGTGACGAGGAAACAACATTATAATATAGATCAGAAAATAGAATAATATACATTTTTTAAAGGTGCTGTGCCTGATTTTTACTGTTCCTAATTATTGACTTATCAGCTATAAGCGCTATTCACAACTTTGAGATTCCAGAGGAGCGTTTTTCAATGACGGTAAAGCAAAAAATTACTATCATGCTAACAGTGAAATCCCTGATACTTGCACAATAAAATGCTTCATAATTAGATGCTAACAATTCCGGTTCCGGTAGAGCGAATGCTGGCGCGTTTTTTGGCAGCCGCTGCTCGTATGAACTATGATTTTTCTGATAACTGCATTGTTTATGGACTTTGCATTTGAGGTCTACGTGTGGACAATTTCATCCAACTAACCATCACACTACCTGATCGAGCTGTCAATAGTGTTGACGTGTGTTAGCGACGTTTAGCTTACCTGCTACCTGTTGCCTCCCTCCACATTTAAAGTCCACCCGGCTATGTTGATCTCCTGTGTGCGGCTTGTCTTAACCTGGTTCATCCTGTCTGTAATCCACCATTCTTCACAAGCACTGTTCCAGTCTGCACCCACGGAGTTTTTCCTCTACAGAAGTCCATACAATCCACCAGCGCCTGTTCTACTCCAACACCCGGACACCCTATATGTGCCCCGGCGCAGAGTCACACACCGGGGCGCACGAAGAAACTTTGAATATGGCAGTTCCAGCGCCGTCAAGTCCTTCTGGTCCCTGGCCCGTCACCCGCGGAGACACACGGGACGACGCGCGGACTCGTCGGTGCTGACTCCTGCCCCGAGGTCGGCTAACGTGGCTAGCGCGGCTCCCCGGCTCAATGGCGCACCGGTCAAAGTCGGGCTTCTGAATGTCCGCTCCCTCACGGGCAAGGGCCAGCTTATCCAGGACCTCCTCACGGACCACCGGATGGACTGTTTGGCGCTGACGGAGACCTGGCAGCAGCCAAACGAATACACCGCTCTCAACGAGGCCAGTCCACGAGGGTTTGTTTATCAGGCTGAATCACGTGGGCAGAGGGGGCGGGGTCGCGCTCATCCACCGTGATGACTGGAGGGTGGTGCCTGTGTGGCGCCTGCCTGCCAAACGTTCGAGTAAACTGTCAACTCTCTGGACCTATCCCCACCATCATAGCCACAGTTTACCGACCACCAAAACAGCACAAGGATTTTATCACGGACATCGCAGCATTTTTATCTCACCTCATCACACTGTCACCACACGTCATACTCCTGGGAGATTTCAATATCCACATGGACAATTACAATAACCCACTCACCAAAGAATTCACCTCCTGTCTGGACAGTTCTGGTTTTAAACAATACGTCAATTTCCCCACACATAACAAAAAACACTCCCTGGACTTAATATGCTGCACTGGAATAACCCCACTGGACCTTCAAACCCACTACATCCCCTTCTCTGACCACCTGCTAATTTCATTCAACATCAACCTGTGTTTCAAAAAATCCAACCCACCTATACAGAACTATACTGTTCCGTAACATCAAGGACATTAACCCGGACCATTTTTCATCACTCATCAATAACCTCCCCAGTGCTGAAGGCCTTTCTACAACAGATGAGTTTCTCACACACTACAACACACACCTCCACCACATACTCAACACCATAGCCCCACTCAAAACCCGCTCCGTCTCATTCACTCGCTCTGCACCCTGGTACACCCCCGCCCTCAGACACCTCAAAACACAAGGCCGCAGACTGGAGAGACTGTACAGGAAAACTGGACTCATCATACACAAAAACATGTTCACCTCACACATCCTCCATTACAAACAGTCCATATCTGTGGCAAGATCCACATACTACTCTAATTTAATCAGTTCACATGAAGGGAACTCAAAAACACTATTCTCACTCCTCTCACAGATCACAAAACCCCCGGACTCACTTCCACCTCACTTCTATTCCTCCGATTTCTGCAATAACTTAGCTGCTTTCTTTACCACCAAAATTCAACTGATCCACCAGCAACTTAACCCCTCCATTTCAAACCCGCCCATTTCATCTTCCGTATCCCCGACGCACCTGCTTCCTTCTTTCACCCTGCCCTCTGTCACCCAAATCTCCACTTTCATTCAGAACTCCAAATCCTCCACCTGTCAACTAGATCCTCTCCCTACTGTCCTCATCAGAACCTCCATCCCTGCACTGCCCCCCCTCATAACTGATATCATTCACTCCTCTCTCACCTCCGGTACTGTTCCCTCCGCTCTCAAAACTGCTGCCGTCACTCCGATACTCAAAAAACCCGGTTCTGATCCCTCTGACCTCAATAACTTCCGCCCCATTTCAAACCTACCCTTCATTTCCAAACTCCTTGAGAAAACTGTTGCTGCCCAACTCCACACCCATCTCTCCTCCAATAACATCTACGAACAATTTCAATCTGGCTTCCGTCCCCTCCATAGCACTGAAACTGCCCTTTTGAAAATCACTAATGACCTCCTCCTCTCTGCTGACTCTGGTTCACTCTCCATCCTCCTCCTGTTAGACCTCAGTGCAGCATTTGACACCATTTCACACTCCATCCTCCTCGACAGACTTTCCTCCATTGGCATCTCTGCTCCTCCCCTCTCCTGGTTCCACTCCTCCCTCTCAGACGCTCCCAGTTTATTCAGCTCAAGTCATTCACCTCACACCCTTTCCCTGTCACGTCAGGTGTTCCTCAGGGTTCTGTCCTCGGTCCTCTGCTCTTTTTAATCTATCTTCTCCCCCTTGGTTCCATCTTTAGAAAACACCACATTCACTTTCACTGTTACGCGGATGACACCAGCTCTACATCTCCAGTAAACCCAACTCCACACTTCCACCCTCCTCCCTGACAGACTGTCTCACAGAAATACAAACCTGGTTCACCTCAAACTTCCTCAAACTTAACGGCAATAAGACAGAACTCCTTCTCATCTTTTTATGTTCCTTGATGTACGGTGACCTTGAGAGCCTTGAAAGGCACCTAACAAATAAAATGTATTATTATTATTAACAGTACACAGCGGTCTCATTTTGACCCCAAGATATAGCTGTACTGGAGGAAAACAAATGTATTCAAACACATGGACAAAAGTTCTTCCATTTCTATTCCCATAGTCAGATACTACTTAAAAGGACTGTCTTGTGTTTCCTTTAACATGTAAAAACGTCTATAGTGTGTGTTAAGATTATATATTTTTTCTTTTACATTTGATCAATACTGTATATATTTCTGTAATATTTCTTCTGCTACAGCGTGCATGTGGTGAGGGAGGAGAAGACCTGGGAGGAGCCTCTGGACCACTGTAGAACCCACTACACAGACCTGGCCACCGTCTTCTCAGAGACAGAGATGATGATGATCCAGAGAGAGCTGAACAAAGACGTCTCCACTGAACACGTGTGGATGGGTCTGTGCTTTCTGTCTGGACAATGGCAGTGGATAGATGGACGAGTGAGGGGGTATGAAGCCTGGGGTCAGGTGGGGCAGCAGGAGTGTAACCTGGCCTGTGGGGCTCTGGTCTCCAAAAGAACAGTGTGGGAAGCACATGACTGTGTGAAGAAACTGCATTTTATCTGCTATTAAAGCAATATAGATTCACCTACATTTTTGGCTGATTAGATCTATACTGTGTGGCAATATGTTGTAAGATTATTATTGCTCATTTTGATAATTCTCCATTACTTATAGATAAGAAATTCTTAAGGGATTCCACCAAGCTGATAGTTGTACATGTAATATAAATGCTAAATAAAACTGCTGAACTACTCAGTTTTGCTCTTTTTCAATGTACTGGGGCTTCCTAAAGCTAAACCGGTCTCTCCAAAGTATGACATGATTTTTTCCTTTGAATCTCCCTTTGAGGGCCACAGTGGCTCTCAAAAGACGTGTGCACATGAGCACACACACAGCCTGGAAACAGAGTATGTTGGTATGTAACCATGGTGACACCATGGCGACATAAGGAGCAGAGAGGAGCATGGTAGAGGAGGAAGGGGCAGAAGGTCAAGACCGGGCGAGTAACAGTAAAAATGCTTAATATTGCCCTTTAACACTGAACTGAACTGGAGGAATTACACATAAGCTCCTGTTTTGCATTAGGAACAAAGGGATATGACTGTTTAGTTCTCTGCATTTAAAAAGTCCCAGATCATACCACTTAATACAGAACAATATAAAGAACGAATTAGCATTTTTTTTTTAGAATCCTGTCCGTTACAATGGTCTCAAGCAAAACCACAGATACAGCACAATACTCCACATCTGCCCTCCAACACCTCAAAACACAAGAGTTTAATCCACAGGCCTCTCAGCAAGGGTACAACGTCCGCCTGCCACCAGACAAACCATGTATCTTAGTAAACATTACCAAATCCAGCTTGATAAAATGGACGTTAAACAAGATGGACGTCTGCTTTGGACGTCTGCATTTGCCATTGTTTTCCTTGTTTAGTTTTCTTATCATATCTACAGAGTTGTTCTTTAGGGAAATTATGACCACGTTTGAGGAAAAAGTCAATAGTGCCCAGACCAACTTACAATATCCCGTTTCTCCCGTGTCTGCTTTTAAGACAAAGGTGTGGTGGTTTGCCGCAGGCATTAGTGTTTGAGTCATGGCATGTAGAATAAGACTACAAAATCAAGTCAGAGAAAATAGTTGGTGTCCTTCCAAACCTCTAAAATGGTCTTTACCTACCTTTGGTTTCCTTATATACTCATCCTGAGCAGAGGTGTGTCTAGACTGTTTGCAAAATGGCCAGATCTTTAAGATTTTAAGCCAAATTTGAATGTAGGCCATAGTAAATCCGGTATTGCCTTATCTTCTTTAAGCAGCCACTCAGCTTCCAGGCCACTCCCTAGACACACCTCTGCTTTAGAAACATAGCTACATGTTGCGACCAAACCCAAGAAAGCACAGCAAAAAGCAAAGAAAGCATCAGAATATTTAGTACTGCTCAGAAGACATTGTGTGTGTACTACCGGTTATGTTAAGTTTCGTGCATGTCGTGGTGTTCGATCTACAGATGGATGGACCTACTCATGTTGAAGTAAGGAGTCTGTGGTGACACGGGGAAGCATGGGGTCATGGGGGAGCTCTCACCACCGCCTCTGAACGTAGGACTGCCGCCGCCCTCACGGTCCTCGAATGCCTCGCGGTAGCTGTGCATAGGGCCCTGGAAAAACCATACACCATCTGTTATCATCGGAATCATCTACGCATCATCTCACGATATGCATCTCACAGTAGGATTTTTATTGCAATATTTTGTGGAGGCAAAATAAATACTGACGAAAACTGTGAATATGATACTTTTTTCTCTCATATAATCCGAATATTTAAGATTTAAAAGTGCTTAATAATTGGGCTGAAATAGCAAAGGTTCATGGTCTGTGTGGTTCTCTCTGTTTTTTAGTTGTTGCTGCGCCAGAACAATGAATTTGAGACACTTGAGATTAGGGCTGTGTTGAAATAATCAATTTTATGATTCTGAATCAATTTACATATTAATTCTTAAAGATCGATTTGTACGTCCAAAGATCGATTTAGTTTTTAATACATTTTCTCCCGGTGAACTTTAACCCCACTTGTTGCATCGTTGAATTTGTGCAGGTGTGTGCGATCTGACTATATCAAAACAATGAACATGGTGTTGGAGCCTGGAGCCTTATGCGGGCCGGGGCTCCAAGGGGCCGGGGCTCCGCTGATGTGTTTTACGTAATAAATACACTAAAGTCACTCTCTAGACTGGGAAAACGCGGCACTCGCAGACCACACCTGACGCCCTGGATGTGCGTCAAGTATTTTTCTCCCGTTGGTCCACGTCAGAGGCGTCTGAATTCAAATGCAAAAACTCTAAACAGGGACGTCCAGGGCGTTTTTGGACGCTGTGGTGTGAACGTGGCATAAAACGTGTTAAATTAATACTATAGAGTTTGGAAAAATAGCTGAATAAATTTATTATATAAAGTCGAGTATTTTGGGCTTTCACATGCGCCGTGGAAAAACAACAGAAGTGTGAGGTGCTTATAAAGTTGTTTTCTAACGTTTCCAGACACTAATGAGTGAACCAGGCAGAGCGTTTTGTTTGTTAGACTCGTGGCTGTTGTCAGATGGGTTAAAGTGGTGTTAAGCTTCAGTGTGAAGCAAATTGGTGTTTTACGTGGAAGTTAAGAACTTTGCCCCCATCACTACACTAATGTGTTGTCTTGACACACTCAGTGCCACAGTGAGATCTCCACCGAGGAAACACTGATCTGTGCCGCTTTTTCACTTTTTTGACTGACAGAATTCCACCTCCTCTAGCAACGGTAAAGCTTCAAACATGCTGGACTTCCCTTTTAAGTGAACCAGATGTGTATTGATGAGATATGTGTTTTGTTCCCCAGTCAAAAACTACCACGCAAAGACACCTACTACACCTTTAATTACATCAGGGGTGTCAATATTCGCATAGGCTGAGATGAATTCAAAGATGCTCAGTGAAAACTCAAGATACAAACTCAAACTCTGACTATTGTTGGATTTTTTTGAGTTATACTGTACGTTTATCAAATGTGTATTGTGTAACTTTTCTGGTGAAGGATCCATCAGTTATTTGTCTCCATGGAGATGTCAGTGCTTCGTCTGGAATGTTTCACATTATGTCATTAAACCTTTCTATCTTCATGGAGAACAAAGTACGCTAAGTTACAGGTCAGATCTGTGGAGAGCCAACCGTCAGAATGCAACAGAATACTATCCAGCGTTCCGGGCAGACCAATGACATCTCCGTGGAAAAGAACGTTTTTGACGACACTCCACCAGAAAGTTTACATAGTGCATATTTAAAATTACATGTAAACAGCAAAATCATCAAATTCCTTTCTCATCACGCCATTTAAATCAACTTAAACGTGAGCGTCTGAACAAAACCAATGACGCCATCTTGTTATATACGTACTTCTCTCGGTCTTCCTCCGGGATTGAGGGCCAAGTTCTGGGCGAAGTCTGGAGAATTGACACCGGAGCGGTTTTCAAGGCTGCTCTGGTACTGCCCCTCGCTGGTGGTCCGACGGCGCCCCGTTTCCTGCGTCACTTCGGGGGTCATTCCTCTTGATCTGACTCCTACATTTACCCAAAATAAATTGCGATGTATTCAACCGGACATGTACAAATCAACATAGCTATTAAAGGTCCTATATTACGCAGAACTGACTCCTGTGAGCGTTTAGCCATATCACAATGTTGTTACCTCATCAAAAACAGACCTGGAGTTGTGTTTTGTTTCATTCACACATGTTTGAGCGATCCCGTATTATTTTGCTCTCTTTGTCCCTAAAGCTCGCAATGCTCTTTTACCTTGTGCTGTCATTTAGTGGTCATTTTAAGGAACAGCTAACAGCCATATTCAGCCTCAATGGAGCTCAACAGTTCCACCCACTTTGGATTTGGCTCTGGTTCTGGAAGTGCATTTTTCATTTGTTTTCCGGAGAGACTTTTCGAAAAAATGTAAATATTAAGAGTTTGAAGCCAGCGAGGACGCTAACCAGCTACGTGCCAACTAATATCAATAAGGAGGTTGTTTTAAGTCCAAAAAGCACATAACTCTGAGGTGGAGGGTTATACAGTGTCAGAAACAGATTTTAACTATAGGTCTTGAGGTCTTTAGTTATCACATAGCTGATTATGCACAAGCTTTTTTGAAAAGTCTATGGGAAAAATGAATGGAAAATGTACTTCCAGGAACCAGGAGGTGGACACTGTCGAGCTCCTCTTAACTGCTTTACTGCTCAGGACTTACCAGTACCTCTCCACCCCCTTCCAAGTAGCTCGCCAAAGGATTTCTGAATTATATGTACTCCACTTAATAACTAAAATCAGATGAATTACCATTGTAAATGCATCATGTTTATGTTTTAAAGGCATCTGACTGTACCTCGTCCAAAGCGTCTTGTTTCTCAATTTCTTGCAACAGCTAAAATGAGCAGCTCTCTGGCATTTTTGTTTGGTGAAGGTAGCTCACTAGAGATAAAAGATTGAAGACTGCACTGACCAATACCTGCACAGTAATATTCTTGTAAATTTGGAAATTTTTGTGTTACATTATAGAGTTTATTATTTTATTGTTGTCTTTATTTTATTCTATTTTATTTATTCCATGTTTAGTGTTCGCTACAAGTATCACAGCAGTTTCCTAATGTTGTGAACCTGTTCACTCATATGGCAATAAAAAACATTCCCTGCTCTAGAATAACCTTAATTTGTTGCTTTTATTTATTTTTTTATATTTTTGTTTTACCTTTTGTACCTTTGAGAACGTCACGGAAAGGTTCTAATATCTGCTGGTGCGCCGAGGAGTCAAGTTTCAATGAGGCTAAAAGAATATCTGTAACTTACTAAGGCGAATCCAGGGCTGAAATGATTCTAGTGAAGTTTAAAAACATAGTGGAGCATCTCCTGCATTACTATTAATAGACTGTATATATAAATGGACGTAGCTAACCCGCTAGCAGCCACGTTGCAAATAGGAAGTGTGTATGGGGGGGCGCTTCCAGCTCCATCGACTCCAATGGCTCCGATTCACTTTACAGTCTATGATTAACACTTTAATGACATAATAAGGTGGAACAGAGTGTTTTCAGTTTGAGAAAAGAGCACAGGATAAATATGCAGGATTTGCGTCTTAAACATATGTGAATGGAACAAAACACAACTCCAGGTCTGTTTGTGATGAGGAAACTACATGATCACACACATCAAAAATAGTGCAATAGAGGCCCTTTAATGTTAAATTATAGGCGCATGGGAAAATGTGAAAAAGTATAAAAAGGAAGAACGGAAAAATGAGTGGAAAAAGGACAAACCAGAGAAGGAATTGGAGCGGAGGCGGTCGGACTGGGGGGTGATGCTCTCGCTGATGCCCCGGATCCGGGCGTTGTACTCTGGGCAGGGGCGGGGGTCGGGTCAGGGGGGTGGGTGGAGGTGAGGCAGGTGGAGGTGAAGGAGTGGAGAGGCAGACAGAGTGCGTAGAGGGTAGGAAGCGACAGAGCGACACAATGGATAGAAAAGAAAGGCGAGAATAATGAAAAAAAGTAAATAAAAGGAGCTGATATGAATGAGTAAAATAGATGTTTACAAGTGACAGATTTAGGCCAATAATAATAGATGACAATAAAAAACACAAGATTTATTTTATTTTGCTGTGAGAGAATATGTAAATGTAATAGGGTGGTCCAAAAAATCTAACTCTATCATTTTACAAGTGCTTTTTGATTTTTTGGTTCCAATTGTGGAAAAAAATAAAGTTTAATTCGATTTTAGTCATTTTTACCACTGTCACATGACCCCTGCTTTTTTGTGCCACAGTGTAAAACTGAGCATCAGCAGTCAACAGGGGGTAGGGTAACATTCTGTGTAGGTGCTTTTCTCAAGGTGCATATATCATTATAACAAGAGTGCTAATGAAAAGACAATAAAATTCTGCATCTAATCATATGCACACATATTTAAAATACTATATATTCAGTCTGCATGAAACAAATGAGTGATGGTCGTCCAGAAAAGTACGATTCCAACTGTCATCACATATTTTGTTTATTTGAAACTGTACAGATTTGAGGCTTGTAAACTACCCTGGCAATTTTTCTGTGGTGAAAAATAAACCTCATCACTGCAGAGGCTGTGGTAGTACTTTTTAATAATTTCTCAACATTCTGTTTCTACCGTGTGTGGCTGATTGGCTTCCCATCTAATGAGATACCTGGAAATCATCTCCCATCTTGGGCAGAGCTTCTCCAATGAGGACATACTGGAAGTTAGGAGCGCATAAATACCATACGCCGTATATATGAGTGGACATAGCTAACCTGTAAGCTGCCACGGGCCAAACAGGAAGTGCTCCAAGAGGCTCTTCCGGCTCCTTCTCTCCCTTTTTCCCATTGTCTTACATTGAGATCTTATCGTCCCTCTCCCTGTAACTCCTGCAGTGAGCCTTGTCATTTTGGTCTTAAAATGTTCGTATGAACCCGCTCTACATGATCCTGAATCCATATTCCATACTCCATATTGGCTCCTGTAACCGTGGCATCACGAGCCTCATTTGAGCGGCGCTGACGCTGTGGGTGACGTCACACTCATTTAGTCCACTCATATATACGCTTTATGATAAATACACATTTGAATTATTGTGCATTTATGTCAAAAAAACTAAACATGTGATGGTAGTTTATAAAATTGCAATTCAGAATTATTAATTTGTAGATGTAGATTTGTAGCATATGTAGTTTAAATATAGAGCGTATTGGATATGTGTGAATATAGATAGATTCAGATTTATTTTTCATTCCATTCATACTATTTCTATAACAATGCATGTGTTTTGTCAGAAGTTCTCACACAGAATGTTACCCTACCCTCTAACAATTGGTTATTATTAGTTTTACGCTGTGGCACAAAAAAGCACAAATCGTGTGACTGGTAAAAATGCTTGAAATCAAGTGAAACTTCACTGAATTAATTTTTTCCCCAATTGGAACCAAAAAAATAAAAAAGCACTTTTAAAAGGTTGAAGTTTTATCTTGACCATTATTTTGTGGACCACCCTATTGTGTAACTTTTCTGGTGGAGGGTCCGTCTGATGCTTTTCTCCATGGAGATGTTATTGGTTTGTCTGGAATGTTTCACAGTATGGCATTAAACCTTTCTATCTTCATGGAGACCAAACCAGACCAAGTTATTGGTATTTTTGAGCTATAAAACCACCTGTAACTTAATGAATGTAAGGTAGAGAAGTTTCAGACTGTGGAACGTTCCAGTGCAACGGCATATCCACATAAACGAGCGCTTGACGGATCCTCCACCAGAAAAGTTACACAATGCACCTTTAAGTGGTTAAATATCAGTTGTGCTATATTAAAAAAAGAAGAAAGTCGTTCATTTCCATTCAACTGCCAATAGGATAACACTGCATCTGTTATTGCCAGAATGTTCTGCACAAAAACTGCTAACAAGCAAGTTCTGAAATACATGTGATTCTTGTATTAGTAAGTTAGCTCATAGGCCTGTTTCAGACATTTGCCAGTTCTCTTGGACACATTTAAAAGTGAAACTACTTTATGGCTCTGTCACCAAGCAGGATAATCCCAGGAAACCTATTTTTAAATTTACAATGCCATTAAAACGCCTGATCTGCAGCACACAGAAAGCAGAAGGAACCTATAATTAGCCATAGAAGTTATTTATGCTCCCGTCTACAGCTCACATCTCATCATAGTACAGAAAAATGGCAAAAATCTCCCTACTACTGCTAGTACTAATAAAAGTGTACAAAATAAATACCCAGCCGGAAAAAAATATTATTCCAGCTTTCATGTATTGAAGGATAAGTTGATATTGTAATTATCGTGACAGGCCTAAAAGTTTGAACAGAATCATAGTATATAAGAACATAAATTGCAAACACAATTCTCGCGTTCAATATTTTTCTCAAATAATTCATCCCTACCAAATGGGACACTCGTAGTAGCTCTTTCCCAGTGCACTTCCAAATGACTTTATTCTTACCCGCAATTCTGTGAGCCACCAGGCCTTCCAGGTTGAGCTCTTCCTCCGGATCCTGCTCTCTGGCCAGAGACGTGGAGGAGGTTTCCTTGGGCTGGGGCGTGTGTGCTGGGATGGGGGAGGAGGAGGCACTGTAGCCCGGGTACGGTGATGAACCCTGGAGGTCTGGGGAGTGAGACGCTGCTCCTCCCTGGTATGAGTTCATGGGTTTCTGCTGGTTGAAATTGGTCTGGTCGGCGTAATGGGGCGTTGCCTGCCGAGAATGGACGTAAGGTTCGGGGGTTTGCGACGGGGTGGTGTTCTGGTAACCGGCGCTGGATCTCTGCGGGGAGAAAGCGGGAGATTCCATGACGGGACTCTGGTTGGGCATTGCCGAAACCCTCCCTGGCGAGCGCTGGGGTTGGTGGAAGGCGCTGTTGACAGGAACAGAATTATTATTATATCCGTGGATTGCGGAGTCTGCTTGGTACGACGGCCTCGCCAAGGTTTGGGAGAAAGGAACCTGGGTCGTGCTGAGGTTGTTCTCCCCCGTGGGCGCACTGTGGGACTTGGACATATGAGAGTTGATGGGGTCTAGGTCGAGCATTAGCATGTTCAGGGCTTCGATGGACTGCTCGATGTCCCTCTGAGAAGCTGTGGTTGGGAAGTGCGGGAGGCTATGGGTGGACTGCAGCGGAGGACCAAAGGGATCATCAGGGAGACTGTACTGGTGCCAGTTATTCAGCCCTCTTTGAACCGCCTCTCTGCTACTCGTGCTTCTCTCAGGGGCTCTCGGCATCAGCTTGGGGTTCGTCTCCGGACTGCTGCCAGACTGTGATCGGTACATCCCATTCCCGTTCTGGTAGCTGTTGTATCCTCCCTGCGGGGATGGAGAGTCAACGCCGTGGTCTTGCATTGTGGTGGGAGTCCTAGATCCGTGCACAGGCATCTCAGTTAATTTCTCGCCCCCTCGCTCAAGGTAGGGCCCGTCGTTTTGGCTGACCGGAGTTTGCGACTGGTAGTAAAGATCCGCAGGAGTAGCTTGACCGTCCAGAGAAGAAATCGTCCCTAAGCTGTCCACGCTATTGCCTTCTTGACTGATCGGCAGTTCGTCATCAAGTATATCCGTCTCCCTTTCTTTCGTTGGCGCGCCGATTGCTCTGTTATGACCCCCGTTGACGTGCACCTGCGCTGGGACCAGATGCCTCACCCCACCTCCCGGGCTGGTCGACGTGGACAGGTAGGCTTGGCGCTGGTTCGGGGGTTCGAGTCCGCTCAGAAGCTGATCGAGTTCTCTCTTCTCCTGCGGGCTGAGGGGCGGGTGGGTCACTGCCGGGTTGTTGGCACTCACGCCGCCCTGCAGGGACTGGCTGTGCTCATCGGTGCGGTCGGTCTTGATGGAGGCGGTGGAGTTGCCCGAGTCGCTGCTCACAGAGAGGGTGTGGTCGACGGCGGGGAGGGCAGTGGGGCCGGTGGCGGGGATGGTTTGGTCGGTTGTCTGAAGGGAGTGGTTGGCGGTCTGGAGGGAGGTTTCTGCATTGGTCAGAGGGTTCTCGTGGACTGGGAGGCCATTGATGGTGACCACCCCCTCCAGGGAGTCTTTTTTGCGGACCCGGGCATATAGGCTTCCGTCGATAGGGCCTTGAGTGTGATCAGCATCTGGAAGAGAAAGTTGAAAGCTTGATTAGAAAAAACATATGGATGCGAGACAGAAAATGAGAACCAAATCCAACTTTTGTAGTAGCTGTAGAAAAAAAATAAGCAAAAAAGTATAGGCTCGCCAAGTCCCACAAAGACATGTCAATTTTAAGAGATCATTATGTTTAAAATGTTACAAAAATGTGTAGAATATTTTAGGTTTTCAAATTCCTGGTTGGCAATAATGATATCACACTAGGGAATTCTATCACTGTTCCCTAGTAACTTATTAAAGAAACTATTGTTGTTAATGTGTCTGGGAAAGAGAAAAGGGCCCAGATTACATAAAATGACTTTTCTTTTTGCTCCTTTTCATTCATTTACTGTATGTTTCATATTGTGACACTGTTAATGTATTTTTTATACTTTATGAATGAAATAAACAAACACATAAATAAATAAACATATTATACATATATATACAAATAAAATGATAAGAAAACACATTGTTTATATATTGCTGAAACATTAGAATATGTGTTTCCTGCATGTACATTACATGCCTAAGTTTTGAATAGAATTCTCCCTACAATCTCATCAGTATGGAACTTCTTAAAACTTAATTAATGAATTAATTAATCATTGCATTTATATAGCGCCTTTCAAGACACCCAAACGGTTTACAGTTCATTATTCATTCACTCCACACTCCAGTGGTGGTAAGCAACTGTTGTAGCCACAGCTGCCCTGGGGCAGACTGACGCAAGCGAGGCTCCAATCTGCACCATCGGCCCCTCCGACCACCACCACCACACACACACACCACTTTCATACTAGGCAATGTGGGTGAAGTGTCTTGCCTAAGGACACTATGACTTTTTGCTACTGGCGCCCCCTTGTGGCACCTGGAATTCCCAGTGTCTCCCATCCAAGTACTAACCAGGCCCTGAGCTTCTGAGATCTGACGGGATCAGGCTTTGACGAGCCGGTAAGGCCACAAACTGAACAGTTTCCTGTATTTTTCAGCATCATTTATACTTAAAACATGAATCATCATCATCATGTATCATCATCATAAAAACTTGAGAATCATTAAAACCTGTCGCTTTACGAAACTAGCTGACAGTTTAAATGTGCATTGTGTAACTTTTCTGGTGAAGGATCCATCAGTTGCTTTTCTCCATGGAGATGGCATTGCTTCGTCTGGAATGTTTCACAATATGGCATTAAACCTTCCTGTCTTCATAGGAACCAAACCAGACCAAGTTACAGGTCAGCTCGATGGAGAGGTGACCCTGCTCACAGTCAGAATGGTGTTTTTGAGCTATAAAACCAACTGTAATTGAATAAATGTAACGCAGAGCTGTTTAATGTCCTACTGTGGAACATTCCAGGCAGAGCAATGACATATCCATAGAAACAAGCAAGTGATGGACCGGCAACCAAACAGTGCACCTTTACTTTTCAAGGACAAACAGATCTACTTAAAATTGGAATTTCTACAGCAATAAACAAAAAAAAGCAATGAATAATTTACTGATCATAAAAACACACTAAAAAATCTGGCTCCTATTTGGCAAACATGCAAAAATGAACACACCTGCTTGATGATTCCAGATGGTTTTATCAGTCCTTTTTACACCACACAACAGGAGTATCTCCCTCAACAACACATAGACCAGCCCCCTTTCTGTAAACATCTATTTTGACCTGAAGCTCCAGCATGTGCCCCAGCTCCTCCGGTGCTAATAATAGCCCCTCTGGTGGACCCAGGCTCCTGTCACATTGCGTCAGTGTGGGCTCTACTGGCAACGATGACCTGTCTACTTACTGAAGACTCATTTTTGGCTGCTGAATCATGTTTGCAAGATAACACGAATACAATGCGATGCCGACAATGGTTAAAAATTTAAAAGATCTACAACGCAACGATTCTGAAAAGGTGGCATTAAAGGTGCACTGCATAACTTTTCTAGTGGAAAGTCCATCACCTGCTTGTCTCCATGGAGATGTTATTGCTCTGTCTAGACTGTTCCACGGTAAAGATTGCACCTATTTTAACTATTTTAAGGGAGACAACTATAGCATTAGATTACAGGTCATATCTGTGGAGCTAGTAGGATTTACTGTATTTTTTGTCATACCAAGAAACATTCCAGGCAGAGCAATAACATCTCCATAGAGTCAAGCAGGTGACAGAACTTCCAGAAAAAAATTTGTGCACACTTAGGACAACAGTCCCATGTGCAGGAGACTGTCTAAACTTAAAAAAAGTGATATTCCATTAGAGGCCTATGTGTTGCAAAGTGATCCAGGACATATATACGTGTCTGGGGCCTAGCTTCCAAATTGAGCGACCCCAGGGACAGATGGTGGATCACTCCAACCACAGCTATTTCAAAAGCCGTGTCAACAACAGCGCACGGTCCACAGTAGCGGAGAGAAGGCAGGAAGCCGGCCCGATGGCTGTAAACAAACGGCCCCGAGGTGGTCGATACTGATGACACACAGATTAATCTCACACTCAGCAAGGACGGCATGTGGCCTATCTCTATGGCAGGTTAGTTCACTTGAAGCAGCTCACCGAAATCAACAACTTCCGTCAACAACAAATGTGTAGTCAGTAACTCTTTCATTGTGAACACCCAAATGATTGGCTGATATACAGTAGTCATTTTTTGTAGTTTAATTTGACTCTTGAATATTTTTTTTTCAAAATTTTCAAATTAAAAATCAAATGACTTCATACATTTAAGTTTCAGCACTGTATAACTGGAAGTGGATTGGTATGTTCAAGTCTGGTGCTGTTACAAGAAGCAAAATCGTCTTACCAGCAGGTCAGCCTTGAAAAATTCTGTCAATATTCCTTGAAAAAAAAAACATGTGTTCCAGTTTACTCTGCAATTTAGTGAATGTATCCCTCCAGTATCTCCTCTGTGACTGAACTCTTCCACTTTCTGTCCGTCTGTTATGATTCACGTCCTCCCCTCGCGGCATGTGGGGCTGGCAGGGCAGTACCACTGTGGCTGCGGCGGGGGTGAGCTGGCACCGCGACCCTTCCCGGCACTGTGGGTGGGACTGCAGCTGAACTACAACTCCCCTGGGCGACCTGCGGAATGCGACGTCGGTGCCTGATGAGGTCATCAAAGGGGATCCCCTCCATCAGTGTCGACCGAGGCTACATTCAAAAGACCACGATACACAAGCTCAAATAGGACAAGAATATAAATATGATACTGATATTTGTTAAGATTATGATGCCACGTTTTAATAATTGAATCCCTTCCAATTTGTGGTGTATTTATGACACTTACTGCTTATTTTTAGCGGCCATTTGAACAGTATAGCAACAAAGTCTATTTTTGTCATGCCAAAATAAAGTCCTGTTTATTTTGAGGGACCAAATTAGACTATGGGGGGCCACCACAGCCTTGTGTATTAATGGGAAACACTGGTATGTTTACAACACTCTTAATGGTTTAATTCAGGGGGGCATGTTTTACTGTTCTCATCTAATAAAATGTGGAAAATAGTGGTTTCCATAGTTGCACAGTTGTTATTCTTAAAGTTGAGTTGATTCCTCTAATATATTGTTAAAATCTATGCACTATTATACAGAAATGAGCCATTAGTCAGAGTCACACACACACACATACTTAAGATCTCGTCTTCTTTGGCATTGTATGTTTCTATTGTATTGTTCCGTATTGTATTTATTGTCTTGTCCTGTCTAATGTATGCGTGTTGTAAATAAAAAATAAAATATTATATCTATCTATCTCTCTCTCTCTCTCTCTCTCTCTGTCTGTCTCTCTCTCTATACATATATGCTGTTTTTGTTGTATGTATATATATATATATATATTTTTGTGTGTATATATATATTAAAAAAAAATCACATATATATATATATATATATATATATATATTTATATATATATATATACACACACACACACACACACACACACACACACACATACGTGTTTCTCACCTTCCACGGTGGTTGGTCTCTCACCCTCATCAGCTCGGGTCCTCTACCAGAGGCCTGGGAGCTTGAGAGTTCTGTGCAGTATCTTTGCTGTTCCCAGTACTGCACTTTTCTGGACTGAGATGTCTGTTGTTCTTCCTGGGATCTGCTGTAACCACTCATCCAGTTTGGGGCCCCGAGTGCTCCGATCACCACAGGCACCACCGATGCTTTCACCTTCCAGGCCTCTCCAGCTCTTCTTTGAGCCCCTGGTATTTCTCTAGTTTCTCGTGTTCCTTTTTCCTGACATTGCCATCGCTCGGTATTGCAATGTCCACCACCACGGCTTTGTTCTCTCGCTTATCCAGAACCACGATGTCTGGTTGGTTCACCATCACCATTCTGTCAGTCTGTATCTGGAAGTGCCACAGGATCTTGGCCTGCTCATTCTCCACAAACTTTGGAGGTGTTGCCCACCTTGATCCTGGGGTTTCCAGCCCGTACTCTGCACAGATGTTTCTGTACACTATGCCCGCTACTTGGTTATGTCGCTCCATGTCGCTTTCCCTGCCAGCATCTTACACCCTGCAGTTATGTGCTGGACTGTCTCAGGCACTTCTTTGCACAGCCTACACCTTGGGTCTTGTCTGGTGTGGTAGATCTGGGCCTCTATTGCTCGGGTGCTCAAGGCTCCTGTGCAGCCAGGATGAGTGCCTCTGTGTGTCCTTCAGACCAGCCCTCTCCAGCCATTGGTAGGATTTCTTGATATCAGCCACTTCAGTTATGTTCCGGTGGTTTGCCCCATGTAGGGGTTTGTCCTGCCATGATGGTCCCTCCAGCACCTCTTCCTCTGCCCCACTGTCTGAGACATTCTCTGAGCGTCATCAGTCTGGGCCTTGTCACTGATGTACTTGTGGAGCTTGGATGTTTCATCCTGGACAGTGGTTCCCACACTCACTAGTCCTCAGCCTCCTTCCTTCCGGCTCATGTACAATCTCAGGGTGCTGGACTTGGGATGGAACCCTCCATGCAGGTCAGGAGCTTTCGTGTCTTAACATCCGTGGTCTGTATCTCCTCCTTTGGCCAACTTATGATTCCTGCTGGGTAACTGATCACTGGCAGGGTGTAGCTGTTTATTGCCTGCTCCTTGTTCTTGCCATTGAGCTTTTTAGGACCTGCCATACTCAAAAAACGTGCTGGACACCTCTGGTTGGAGCCTTTGCATTTGAGTTCCGAAGCCCCTGACCTGTGTCTTGGACGCCATGGACAAACGAGAGAAAAATACTTGATGCGAGTCCAGGGCATCCGCTGCGAGTGCCTTGTTTTCCCGGTCGAGAGACTTTAGTGTATTTATTACAAAAATCCCATCAGCGAAGGTGATCAGCTCGGCAGTTGTTGTGTATATACATTGTATATTTATACACTGCTAATGACACAGTGTAGATTTCTTGTTCTGGTGTTTGTGGCTCCCGAGTCTTCAGCTTTTTCAACTTCTGACGCTGACACTTGAATGCTCAAGACGTGCCGAGCTGACGGCAAATTCGAGCTGCGCTAATGCCTGAAGACGTGTCGGAAAAACCAGGATGCCCTATATGTGCCTGCAAACTGGATGCCTTGATGTTCCGGTCTGAACGCAGCATCATTTTACAAAATACGTTAATAGTAATAGGTGTAACCTTTTGGTTGAGGTCCATCGCCTACTTGTTTCCATGGATATGTCATTGCAATGCTTCAAATGTTCCACATTATGACATTAAACAGCTCTAGATAAAATTACAGGTGGTTTCATAGCTCAAAAATACTTAGAAAAACAGCCATTCTGACTGTGAGCGGGGTCGCCTCTCCACAGATCTGACCTGTAACCTGGGCTGGTTTGGTCTCCATGAAGATAGAAAGGTTTAATGCCACACTGTGAAACATTCTAGACAAAGCAATAACATTTCCATGGGGAAAAGCGTTTGATGGGCCCTCCACCAGAAAAGTTACATAATGCACCTTTACATGCAGCAATGAATGGGAAAAAGGTACATTCTTAGCTTCTGTTCATACATGAAGTTATGATTTCATACAGTGGAATATTTCCTCTTTTGGCTAAGCAAATCCAAATACAATCCGCATAGCGACGGATTAGCCCGGCCCCTATATGCACACTGAGCACGCTCCATCCCAAAAGAATAAATAGCTTTCTTCTGGTGTCAGTAAATAGCTGTAGCAGGCCTCAAATTAGCCTGGTGAGTCACAGAGGCTTTGCTAACACAAATATCCCATCTGTGCGTATTTCCAGAGCTTTAAACGTGACATAAAGTGAAGAGCGCATTCAGCCAGATGGATCATGAAGAGGATTAAGCGAATGATATGTGTACTAAACTCACTCATCGGGTTGTTTTAAGCTTAGCAGTGTTTTTATGGCAGTATTTCTCCAAGCAACGCACCAACTGCAGGTTACCAAAGGCTGATATAGGCACCAAAAATGAGCTTAAAAATGATCTTAAAGGTCCTATAGCTAACTCTTGTGAGGTTTGAGTCATGTTATAATGTTGTTACCTCCTCAAAACAGACCTGGAGTTGTGTTTTGTTTCATTCCTTTTACCTTTAGTTCAGTTGACAATTGGCAATTCCTGAAATCATCCAAATGATTCTGCTGAAGGTGTATGGGGTTTAAAAACACAGTGGAGCTCTTCCGC
Source organism: Odontamblyopus rebecca (assembly GCA_030686955.1). Classification (NCBI taxonomy): domain Eukaryota; kingdom Metazoa; phylum Chordata; class Actinopteri; order Gobiiformes; family Gobiidae; genus Odontamblyopus; species Odontamblyopus rebecca. The sequence goes on from CM060675.1 coordinate 20,714,479, forward strand.
TATTATTACCACATGACATCAGAAGGTGTTTTCAGTTTGAGAGAAGAACTCAGCCTAAATATGCAGAGTTTGTGTGTTAAACATGTTTGAATGAAAGAAAACAGAACTCCAGGGCTGTTTTTTTTTCAGTTCTTGGTCTTTCCATGAGCTCTGTGATGCTCTGGTCCAGATCTGGGAGGTGGGCAGAGCAGACAAAATGTACTCAAGAGGAAAATGACCTTAAAGTACTGCAATTCAAATAAAAGAAATTGTGAGAAGTTGGAAGTGAATGACAAACTAAATCTGAAGGAGCAGTGTGAGAAATGTTCTTGCAGATGTTCAGATTATTTCACATAAAGCTTTTGTTACTTACTCACAGTGGGGAGAGGAACCACAACTTTTACTCAATTAAGACCATTGTTGCTTTAAACAAAGACTTCTGAAAAGTCCAATTTCTTTGAGTAGATGTAACCACCCACATCTGAGGAGCACGGATCACATTTATGAAGTGTGTATGGAGACAAACACTTTACTGCGCACATGTCAGCAGTTTAGCATTTGATCTGTCCTTTGCTTTCATTTAAATATCTTTTTTTAAATTTAACTCTTCAGCTGTAACCAAAACTGTTGTGTGCACCGTCTTCCTCCTCCACATAAAGCTGTTCTTTCACAGCCAGGACAGGTGCAGCCCTGTCGTAAACGTGCCTCCTCCGGCGCTCATCCCCTGCACCTGCCTTCCTCTGTGTATTCTCTGAAGTGGAGTTCTGAGTGCGCCAGTGCCACGCTGCTGCAGCAGAGGCCATTCCGAAGCCACGGGAGCACCTGTGACCAATGGTTTAGTATAAATAGAAGAGGCCGATGGTAATGGGCAGCAGAGGAGCAGCTGGACGAGGATTACAAACTGTGATGGTACATTTAATATCAACAAACACGGCCTGATGGACTGGCTGTGTTTGTTGTAAGGCATTCTACACTGTACACACCAGCATTTCATTCATTGCTACGAGGCTTCAACTGATTTCACGTGAAGTCTGTCTGAATGAATACAATCTATGTATAATGCTTGTAATAATACGAGCTTTCCACATGCCCAAAATCACATTACAATTTCTTGGATTATTCACGGTGGTAAAATGCTATTGTAGGCACAGCTGTCCTGGGGCAGACTAACAGAAGTAAGGCTGCCATTGACAGAGAGTTTTGCACCTGGTGGAAATCCAGGTACTGGCCAAAAAGAATATCACTAATCATATAAAAAGTAGGGCTGTCAATGTTAACGTGTTAACGCATGCTATTTTAACACAGATTAATCCCAGTTTATTTTGAACGCTCCTCTATGGAAAGTGTGGTTGGACCTGAAAGGCAGCGCAGGTTATTAGGTCAGTGATCAGGTCTGTCCATACGGAGATGTGAAGATGACAGATGAGACTGTGACTGTGAATTTCTCTTAAAAAAAAACTGCCCGACAGGACTTTAGATCAAACTAAGGTAGTTTGCAGATATGCAGTGATGAACTCTCTATAAGTGTAAAATACCATCTTAAAGCAAAACACGGGTTTGATTCAGCAGCAGCCACAACACTACTTGTGCTCCAACAACAAGCTGCAACGACAAACAGCGTTGGCGGAGTGCACCCGCTGCAATGTTGTCAACAAAACTAAAGGCGATAAGTCGACCAACGCCTTTACAAACTGCATAGCCACAGCATGTCGGCCTATTAACATCACTGAAAACCAAGGGCTGCAAAATGTCATGCACATCGTCACAGGTGATCGTTCATACAAACTGCTTTTGAGTAGTTTTGAGCAGATAATTGACATCTATAACATTTACAAAAAGTACAAAAAGCAATGTTTAGTGCAACAGTCAATGACCAAAGCACTTCTCACATCAGTCACATCAGCTATGGGGAAAATACCTATAACTATAGACTGGAATTGTTTCCCAATTTTCAAGTAGAAGAACTCGTTCAAAGATTGACATATGTTGACACTAAAATACTAACTATTACTTTCATTATTATGTTAAGAGTTTTAGACAAAGCAACAATATTTTAAGAAGTAAAGTACAGCAGTGGTCCTAACCAGCGGCTGCATGACTTTGTTGGGAAGAAACTGTATCCCAACTGTTCTGTATCTAGAGCGTCAGTGAGATAACAGCCCACGCACCAAACAACAGCCTGTTTCACTCTGGACTTTGTTTCTTCCTGGGAACATTTGAGCTGCAGTCACGATGCACTACTGTAGAATACCCTTTCTTACCCTTTTATTTATTCAGAGAGATCCCCGGCCAGCAACTGTTAATCCAGTTTGCCAGTAGCTGTGGAAAGTCAAACTCTGCCCTGACACATTTAAGAGACACACAATGACCTTATAAAAGAGACCCAGCCCATCTTTATAAGCAGCCCACATTAGAAATAGTAACAGCAGGGCCAGTGTGAACAGGCAGGGTTAAAGACAAACACATGGTCGTCTGGTTCCACTCACAAAACGCATCTGCACGCTCACATTTACCACATGGAAGAGCTCAGGAGGAACACTACAGTGTGAGGAATGGGCAAACAAGGAAGGATTAGCTTCTTCCGCGAAAATAAATCACAAAGCAATCAGCCCAGGAAGGGACTTTGTAGTAGTAGTTTCATTTAAGGAATATTACTTGTATTATACGTCTCTCCACGCTAAATAACTCCCCCTTCAGAGCGCTATCGCAACACAATCAGCGTGCACGTTGATAATGAAACTTCAGCACCGGGTTTGTGAAGTCATTTTGCTTTTATATATTTACGGAGAATTGCCACGCATGGAGGCCTGCAGGCGGAGCACTGAACAGAATCATATTTATTTACTTACGTACTCGTAGGAAGAGTTTGAATAGGGCTCAGAAGAGATCACCAAATGACTCAAACATGCATGGGTGGCATCTAAAACCGCTTCAGGCAGGTTTTTGATGAGGGAACAACATTATGACGTGGTACAAAGTTTCTCCCTTCTTTATTTTCACTGTGGTGGGTTGAGACCTGAAACTTGGGTCATGGGAAGTTTGAATTCAAGGTTGTCTCCCTTTAATTACATAGATAGAAATTACATGGGTTACAAACTAGACAGTGCAGTACAGTGGTGTAGCGGTCAGGTTCTGGGTTATTAACTCCTTTACTCTATCCAAATACTGGATTCAATGACTAGCTGTACTTTTTTAAACTACTTTTTACTTTTTTTAACCAATAGTATTTGTTCTTGGCTTTGTCCAGATACTGATTAGTGTTGTCACGATTCAAAAATGTCACAGTTTCTTTAGACTAGGGATGCACCAAATATATTCGGCCAAATAAGTAAGTAAGTAAGTAAGTAAGTAAGTAAGTAAGTAAGTAAGTATGCCCTTTATTATCCCACAATGGGGAAATTCATGAGTCGCAGTAGTAACAGCAGCAACATATATTCCACAAACAACATGAGTAATTGACATACATACAAGACCAGAGTTAAAGGAAGGGGGATATAAAAAAAATGCAAGAAAAAATATTCTAAAAGGGTGATTTGTCCTAATAAATAAATAAGAAAAATAAATCAAAAGTTAAAAATACCAGGATACTGCAAAAAAAGCCACATTGGGCTTTCGGTGGAGTGAGGCCGAATAATGACGTGTGACGCCCTGACACAGTCGGCATTTTTGCTTTACTGTGGGTGGATAATTTAAATGTGGATTTTTATTTCCTAGGAGGAGGACTCAAATAGTATTTGAATATTTCAGGATGCTGACCCCTGGCCTAGCCTAATATGAATGAAAAACTTACTGGTGTACTTACTGGAAAGACTACTGGAATATTTAAATATTAAATATTTGCTTTCTTTTAAGAAATGCATTCTAGTCTATTTATGCAATATTTAAAAAATGTGAAAAACATACCCGCAGGTTCGGTATTCTGCCAGGGGTTAAATTTTTATTCAGTTTCAGCCACATATTTTCAGGTGCACTGTGTAACTTAACTGGTAAAAGGTCCTCCCCCTGATTGTCTCCTAGGAGATGTCATTGCTTTGCCAAGAAAGTTCCACCATATGACATAACTTAATGAAATAACTTAATCTGTCTCCATGAAAACAAGCAGGTGACGCCACCAGGTCAGATCTGTGGAGCGGCGACTTGAGGTGAACAATAATATCAAAATACAGACATATATCGAAAACGTTCTTTAAGCAATACTATCTCCATATGACAAGTAGATGGCGGACCCTGCCATAAAAGTGACGCACCTAAATCATAATACTTTCTTTTCTATGACCGTCCATTTAGGTTCCTCTTATACTTGTTCTGATACAGCTCAAGATCACTCTAAAACTATTCAGGAAAGGTTCATTTCTGTCCCGTTAATGGGACTTTTTAGTATCGATACCTGCTCAAATAAGTATCTAGTTTCGATACTAGTTTTATTATCGATTAGTTTCCGATTTCCGATACTTTTGACACCCCTAGAGCCAAATAAAACCATATGTCTCCCCTGGCCCCTTGTCATGCGGTGGTTAACCTTACATGTCCATTTTTACCGGTGACATGCTCGGGCAGGAATCTGCGGGTGCGTATGGGCCTGTCCCAAAGCAGGAGATGTCAGCAGGTCTTTGGGGGTCTCGCGGTGGGCTCACGGTGTTCGTACGCGCTCGACGACGGCCTGTCTGCGTGCCACAGCTGGGAGTCGGGCCCTGACTGACGGCTCTCTGACCGCTCTGATCAACCTGTCCACAGCGCTGCAGAGGGGATAGAGAAGTCAAAGCCCTCACTGAAGAATGCAGCCAGTTGGGGGGTAATGGTGGACAGCAGGGTTTTCTGATTCAGCAAAATAAAAATAAAAAAATAAAAAAATGCCTTAGAAGGTTTGAGTAACAGTTTAAAGGTGTGTTGTGTAGATTTTCTGGTGGAGGGTCCTTTCTATCTTCACGGAGACCAAACCAGACCGAGTTACAGGTCAGATCTGTGCAGAGGCGACCCCACTCACAGTCAGAATGAATTTTCTAGCTATAACCTTGAACTGAATAAATGTAAAGTGGAGCTGTTTAATGTCATACCGCGATAGTGTTGTCACAGTAACATTTCAAACTTGATTTCGATACTAAGGAATAGACCCACGTACTCGATACGGATTCAGATGCCCTCACAGGTGAACGCAGGTGTTTGGGGAGTAAATTATAGAGTAAATGGTCTTTTAATTCTGCGATGTTTGAAAGCTGATTAAAGCTTTGCTCAGAAAGTAATTTACTTATAACTGAAGTAAAAAATGGGATAGAGATAGATAGAGAATACCCAATTTCTACTCAAACTGTGACAAAAGAAGGAACTTGGAAAAACTCTCAGCACTGTTGTCACGATGCTAAATTTCAAACTCGATTTTAAGGCTAAAGTCCTATTCACATGGCATAAGTACAACCTGGAGACATCTGGAAATTTGCAAACTACCGCCCCACCTTTGTGTTACTGGCAGTGCATTTGCATTGGGAAGCAAAGCGAAGTCCGTGAATGACTATTTTGCTGACATTGACACAGATCGAAAGAGAAAAGAACGTGGAAAGAAAAGAAAGAGAAAAGGCGCAGAATTACAGATGCAGATTCGCACAGGACGTCAGAATTTTGACTTTACAAATTACAAACATGGCACATTCGCACAGGTTTAAGATCTTAGGCACAGTTATTACAAATCACCAAAGGTCTACAAGTAACACTAATCCCATGTGAATAGGGCTTATGGAATAGCATGCTGAATAGAAAAGAAAATCAGTACTGATTTCCATCCCACAATGTTAAAAAAAAAATGCTTTCTGTTAATAATAAAATGTGATTTCCCACATTAAATCAAAATACTTTCTTATATCACCACGTGGCCTTATATCTGTGTAATCTCTCCATCTCTAATCGATAACAAAACTAGTACTGAAACTAGACACTCATTATTATTATCAGCATGGTCTTGGAACTGGTATTGAGAATTGAGCCTATTCCCAAAAGTGATCAGATTTCAGACGGCTCCAGATTCAGATTTCCAATAAGAGTCTCATCTCCTCCCTCTCCTCCCATCTCCATAAAGCGCAAATGAAATCCATCCTCGAACGCGCGTCGGACGGGATGACAGTTGCTGGAGAAAGGTGTCACGGCGGCGTATCGGTGAGCGACGGTGGGAAAACTGTGCGGTCTTTATATCCGCCGTGTCTCTCCCCGGCCGTCCGGCTGTCTGCACGGGGCTAACGCGACGGAGATGGGATCAGTGTCTGAAAGAGGGAGCCAAGAGAGACGAGGGAGAGAAAGGCCAGAGACGGCTTTCGGGGCGATGTCACGATGTCATCCGAGCGGCCGTCTGTCAGCTATCGGCGCGTCATTAAAGTCCTGCCGAGCTACTGTGCGCGCCTAGCATAGACTAAACACGAGATTCAGGTTAGCTGTGAGGGAGTGAGCGCTGTCACAACAATCTGCACTTTTGGGATTTGGGATAGTGAAGCTAGCATAACAGCATTCAACAGTAGCAGCGTGTAAAGCCGGCGAGCTTAATCAGAGACTTTCTTCCAGGGTTGGAGTCGACTAAAGAAATTCTTGGTTGACTTAAGACTAGGGCTGGGCATCACTAAGAATGAATGAATGAAAATTCTAATTAAATGAAATTCAAATTATTCATTATTATTTCTGCGGTAATTACAGGACGTCATTTCCGCTCAGCTGACGGCGGCAAACTCCGCAAAACTAGTGAAGCTAAACGATCTCAGGCTGTGGAAAAGTCTGTATTATTATATAAAATAAGGCCGTTACAGACTTTTCCACAGCCTGAGATCGTTTATCTTTATTACTTTTGCGGCGTTTTGCTGAAGTCACAGAAATAATAATGAATAATTTTAGAAATGTACTCACACAAATGAAAACCGTCACAGCCCAAAACAGCACAAACGAAATACAAACATTTTCTATCATTTTCTGCCTGTTTTGAGGCTTTTCACATTTTGAGGGGCTGGACGACGCCATTGGCCGAAAATAAAACGGCAAATATCTTAAGAACCAGAATCGCACAAACGAAACTTTTTGCAGCACTAAACAGCATAAACAAAGCACAGATGATTGACAGGTTTTATGTAGGTTTGCATTTGATGGGGTCCAACTTCACACAGACTTTAGACATGTCCTGAGGATTGGTTAGGGTTAGATTCGGGTTAGAGTTTGATTAAAAATGTGGCACGGAAAAAACTCTCAAAACTACCTCTGTGCTCCAACCTTGTATTTGAGGCAAACAACTGCAAAAGAATTCAACTAATAGAATCTTTTTTTTTGACTAAAAACACACATTACAGGATTTTTCAGTCTTCAACCATTTTTAAACGTGCGGCAAAAAGCACGGAGAGGAGAGGAGAGTCTTCTGAGATTTAAAATGTCCGATCTCAAAGTCCCTGTCCCAGTGTTTTATTGGCTGTTCCTGTAGCGTAGCTGATATTTGGTGGATATGATCTGACAGACCAGTCACACCGCACACGAGGCTTCAAAAATCGCATACGAAGACAAAAAGTTGGGTCACGCTTCCCTGAACTTGAGGAAAATCAAATCATAGCCAACATCGGGCAAATTATCCTGTAGACCAGGGGTGTCAAACTCATTTTGGTCCAGGGGCCGTATGCAGCCGACTTTGATCCCAAAAGGGCCGGATCAGAAAACTCAGTTCTCTCTTCAAGTTATTGTATTTTTCTCCGTGTCTCGTAGTGGTGTTTAAGATTATATTCCTCGAGCAACGCCACTTGTTCCAAACACACTGAGCACAGATTTCCCATTCACCTCTGTCAACAAATAAGAATTAGACTATTTTTCTTGGGAAATCCTGAACTCAGCATCTGCTTTTCTCATTTTTTGACATTTTGCTGATGAGGGTCACGGTCGACAGTCAAAACGATCGTCCTTTAAGAGCGTTTGGAAAGAGGAAAGTCTTCATTTGTGCTGCTCTGGTGGGAGTCGCAACGCACAGAAACGCCGGAGACGCTGCTATGCTAAACAGTGCAGAAAATTAACAGAAAAATCAGAAAATTTTAAGTATTTTAATAGAAAAATCAGCCGAGGGCCAGATTAAAGGTCTTGGAGGGCCGGATCTGGCCCCCGGGCCGCATGTTTGACACATGTGCTGTAGTGTGTGACGGTCTTAAGACACCAATCGCCTAATTCAGTGAAAAACGACGAAAGGTTTGCAGCCCTAGTTTCGTTTCATTTTGTTGAGTCTGCAGGTTGTCCCAATGTTACTTCTTTTTTTTGTCGCTCAAAATAATATATTTAAGAAAATTGGACATTTCTGAGTGTAGTTGAGTGCATCGTGTAACTTTCTCCATGCACATGTTATTGCTTTATCTGGAATGTGTCACAGTATGGTGTTTGTATCTTCACGGGGACCAAACCAGACCAAGTTACAGTCAGATCTGTGGAGAGGCGACCCCATTCACAGTCAGAATGTTTTTCTAGCTATTTCTGAGCTATAAAACCCACCTGTAAATGAATAAATGTAAGACAGAGCTGTTTAATGTCATACTGTGGAACATTCCAGACGGAGCAATGACATATCCCTAGAAACAAGCAAGTGAAGGAGCTCAAACAAAAAAGTTACACAATGTACCTTTAAGTTTATCACTGAGAAAAAAGGGTTATAAGAGTTCAAAGCTGCAGTTTATATATGTGGGCCTTATTTAGGGCCTTGCTCACGTATATTTGGACTCCTATATGTTGCACAGATTATTTTTCCTTTCTTAAAACACACAAAAAAGAGTTTGTTAACCTGAAAGAGCCACAATTCTTACAAAACCCCACATACTTGCATAGTTTGGCTACCATAGACTTGTCCACAAATCAGGTCCCAGATACTAATTCCTAAAAATAATATCAAGTATCAAAACTGGAAACTAATTGGAATGGGTACTGAATAATTAGGGACAAATTTGGACTTTTCTGAATCTGTTGTCTATATAAGAACAAGTATATATTGTATGGTTGTCATAAATATCAAAAATCAGACGCTAATCAATACTAAAACTAATATCCAAACTACTGTGTGCTCATTTGAACAGATATCAGTACTAAAAAAGTCCCATTCACAGAACAGACCGATTGCATGTGACGTCACAGTATGGATCGGCCATTCTGGAGATACTCGCACCTCCAGTACTGTAGATGCAGTATTGACTGTATACGGACTTGGGGCACACACTAGATAATTCACGATGTCAGGATAAGAGATCGACGGCAATAAATCCACATCAGAAGAGGCATCTCTTTATTTCATAAGGATCAATTCCACCTATTTCTTGCAATTTCGCGTCATATCTCACTCTTTCAGAGGATTGGAGCGTATCCCTATATAGAATTCTTTCGTTTTTTGTCCTTCGATCCGACTTTTTAGACATTTTGACACACAAAAAACGAAAATTCGATTTAACAACAACTTGGGGTCTGTGTTTTATAGCGATCTCTATCTCCAAGATGGAAACAGGAAGTACTGGGTTAGGCGAAAATCACCCAAGCTGCAAACGGTCTATAGAACTGAACTCTACTTCCGGAATTGATTCAGAATGATTTTGTATCAGACAAACTTAAACGTTCTACGATTCAGTGTTGAAAATCACATTCTATTGTCTAAAGATAGAGCGCTTTTATTATCAGAATCGGTATCGAGTATCGAGCCTGTTCCTTCAAATTTGAGTTGGAAACGTTTGCGTTGAAATGCATTTTAAAGCTCTTATTTCATTATTATCAAAAGTTTCCAACCACAAAACACGACCGGAACGACGTCATGGAAATCAAACCGACGTCTAAATGCCAGCGTCCACTTCCACTCCCACCGCAGCGTGTCCCTGCCAGGCTGCCATAGCTGTGTAAATGTCAATGAGCCACACTCCAATACCCGCTGTCACCATCCTGGACAATGTTAACCCAGATCTGCCAACGAAGACCTTTCCAAATGTTTCTTTTGTAGATACAGAATTTTCACATTGTGTATTGATTTTTTTCAGATTGTGGAACGATGCTTGAACAGTCAGCACTTCTCACATTCGTTACGCTCTCTTCTTATTTGCAAGCTGAACTGGAAATCTAGGAAATACGAGTTGGTAACAGTTGAATTAGACTTTTTTTTTTGTTCTTCATGATCGAATCGGAGTCACGGCGGTGCAGTGAGCCGGGCGATCGTCCGCCAACCCAGTGGTGGCTGGTTCAGATCCCTACTAGAGAAGAAAGTGGTAGGGCTGCACCGATCCGATACTGGTATTCAATATCACGCCGATAGTGAAAAATTAGCTGGTTCGGATATCGGTTTACTATATCCTGGTTGGGTCTATAAACTGACGTAATGAGACAAGCCTAAAGATACACATTTGGATCAGGTTTGGCTTATTTTATTTTTCTATAAAGGAAATTAATGCTATTTTCGGTCTGGTATCTGTTAAAGCCGCACTATGTAATGCTTCGCTAGTTTTATTTATGTATTTATTGGTTTATTTGACAGGGACAGTGTACATTAAATAGCATTACTGCAAATGCATAATTAGCTGCAAACCAGAATTAGCCAAAAGGCCATTTTTCATCTGTTGTCTCTGGACAGGTGGTAAAATTATCTCCCTAAAAACAACAGTAAAAATATTAAACAGTGAATAATACAAATATAGAAGAACAGTAATGACCGGATAGAGCAACTGCTGTTGATAAAAGTGCACAGATAAAGTAAGCATAACACAGCCATTACGTAAAAAGTCATTACAATATTTCCAGTGGGTCTGTCATCTTCTTGTTTCTATGGAGATGTTGCTGCTCTGCCTGGAATGTTCCACAGTACGACATTAAACACCTCTACCTTACATGTATTCAGTTACCGGTTGGTTTATAGCTCAAAAATACCTAGAAAAAACAGGCATTTTGATTGCAAACAGGGTTCGTCTCTTCCCAGATCTGACCTGTAACTTGGGCTGAGTTGGTCTCCATGATGCTATGAAGATTTAATGCCATACCATGGAACATTCTGGACAAAGCTGTAACAAACGCCGGTGGCAGAAAAGTCACACAATGCAGCTTTAATATCGGGTATAAGTTATGGTATCGAAATGGGTATCGGAACTTAAAATGCTGTATCGTTGCATCCCTAGAACTGGGACTGCAGATGGAAATTGTTCGGCTATAATCTGGTGCAGAACATCTTTGTCTTTGTGCTTAATGACTGTGCCTTGTCCTTTCAAATAAAGACTAAACTAACTAACCTTAACTAACAAGAAAGCAGATGTTTTTTGTTTTTTTTTTCTGTCCCTAAGCAAGACACTTCCCCACAAACTTTCTACTACAGGTGTCAGGATGTGGAGCCAGCGTCGCATAATCAGAGCGTAAATAAAGGAGTGTTAACAGCATTTACGCCGTACCACACACCAGCCCGTTGCCACATAGAATCTGAAGTTACAAATATAACGTGCACATGAGTCTCCGGTCTGGCTGGGAGCTGTCTACTTCCCGGCGCTCATGTCTGGCTCTGCGTATCTGTCACCGAGTTGGATCAGAGCTGTCATAAAAGTGCGCCTGACCGAGGGCTATTTGGATGTGGAGCCGTCATCTGTGTCTCTGAGGAGATTAGCTCACAAACCACAGCCCCCATATAAGTGTATATTAGGTACACGTCTATGGACTGGACTCACCTAAAAGAAAGAGGTCAGGTGAAACTGGATATTATGGAAGCCCTGAGTGCCGAGCAAAAAAACAAAAAAAAAACACGTCATTAGGACTCTTTGATTTTTTTTCTTGTTTCTTTTGCACCGACTCAAAAAAAAAAAAAAAACTTTGAAAATAATGTTCTTTTTTTATTATCTGCTGGTGCAAAAAAAAGACAAAAAAGTCACGTTTTTTTAATTTATTTTTTTAGAGTTGTTGGTGCAAAAAAAAAAAAAAAAAATCGTAGAAAATAGAGCCCAAATTTTTTTTTTTTTTTTTGCTTACTTGTCGCTCAGGGCTTCCATTAATTATTATTATTAACACATTTTTGAAATAATGTGGCGTCTATTTCAACCAAAATCTGATTGAATGTGCAAGGATAGACAATTTTCACATTACAGTAAAAAAAAACAAAAAAAAAACAGTTTGCGGTGGTCCAGAATTATCCCTGACTGAAAGGTGCACTGCGTAACTTTCCTTTACAACTTTCCTGGGCGTTCACACTGCTCCAACACACCATTAAAAACCCTTCTCCGCAGATATGACCTGTAACTTGGCCTAGCGGCGCCTCCCACCTGCCTCCATGGAGACATGATCTGTTCAATGCCGTACGCTGGAGTATTTGAGGCAAAGTAATTAAATCGCCGTGGTGACAAGCAGGTGACCAGCCATTCTCCGGAAAAGTCACACAAGGCATTCTGAGCACCCTAATTATTCATGCAGAGGCCTGGGACTGTGAAACTAACAGTGTCCAGCATACTAACTGTGCACTTCCTGATCATCGGACATCCAAACGCTGTCTGTTCAGATGCAGACGGCAGATGTATTTTGACCTCAAGATTTATCATTTTTGCTTAAATACATGGAGAAAAATCAGGTACAGGGCCTTTAATTAAAACAATAAGTAGTTCATTATTAGTTAATTATGACTGCACTGATGTGGAGCAAAGGATGATTGTCTATGTAGTGTCTGCTTCTCTCTGCTGTTAGGCCCAGGAAGTTAATATTTGTAGTCATTATTATTGCATGACATGACTATTTACACAAACAAGATGCACTGTGTAACTTTACTGCATCTGCTTGTCTCCATGGTGATGTTATTTCTTTGCCTGAGATGTTCTACGATATGGCAGTAAACCCAGAGATCTTTTCGATCAGAGGTATTTATTCTACAGGTGTTTTTTATTTCTCAAAACTACTACAAAAACATGCATTATTTCTGAGAGGGGGTCCACTTCTCCACAGATCGGACCTGTAACTTGGTCTGGTGATGCGGCCTGCTTGTTTCCGTGGAGATAGTTAAACGAAACAGCATACTGTGTAGACCGTTTCAGGAAAAAAAAAAAAAACTACATGGAGTCAAAGTGGTGGACCCTCTAAAAATAAGCGTTAACCTTAAACAAGAAAAGCAAATTTAAAATGACAACTGAAGGTGTATGGACTTTGAAAACACAGTGGAGCACTTCCTGTATTACAACGTGACATCACAGCGTTCCGTTTGAGAGAAGAGCTCGACCTAAATCTGCAGGGTTTGTGTGTTAAACGTGTGTGAATGAAACAAAACACAACTCCGGGTCTGTTTGTGATGAGGAAACTCTATTATATGACTGTATGAGTAGATTAAAGCATAAACACTTCTTCTCCACAGGGTCTGGGGCGTAGGATTTGAACCTGCTGCAGGCGCTCACTGCACTGTCAGCAAGATGCCCTGCCACAAGTATTGTAAGCTCACTGGGAGATACTCCAAGTGCCTTTCGTGCACGGAATTCTATTGAAAAAACGGTGAATTCTGGAGGGCGATCAGACTGAAGGTACATCCACTAAAAGCAAAATGCACAAATCCAAGGCTTTTGGTGATGTTGCCAAACAAAGTCGTTAATAGTTTTGGTGAACCGAAATTGCAGGCTACTCATAAAATGTTCCGCACACAAATTGCTCGCTGCGGCAATAACGTAACCATGGTAACTGAATAAACAAACACAATCAAGTATGAGAAAGCGGTTGAATTGACGACCGCTGCTATGTGTAACAGGGTTTGACACAGCAACTCATCAAATCTGACCATGTAAAATGCATGAAAATCGGGAATCGTTTTACTTACCAACGGATTAGCAATGGCGTCGCGAAGTTAGCCAACGTCATATAGCCGCAGTTTGGTTAAAAAGCATCAAAACTGAAGCTAGCCTCACGGGCAGACTTTGCTAGTGCGTCCTGGTCTAACTATGGCTGTCCCCGTAGCCCTCTGCGTCTGTCACTGCCCAGCTATTCCAGACATGCTCCAGAGCCCTGCCAAATATGGGGAGGGGGTCAGGCACAAGAGAGGCCGCCTGACAGGTCACCGAGCTAACCCCACTACTGTACAGGAGGAAGAAATGTGTTCGTTTTGGCTAAAAAAAAACAAAAAGCAAAAAAAAACAGTCATGTAGCCCTATGTAGCTCTAGTTTAGATACTAAAGAAGCTAATGCTAAGGTGCTATGCTAAACATGTGTGACCAAAGCGAGGCTAACAGCGAACAGGAACGTAAACATATGAAACGACCAGAGATGTAAGAAAAATTCATTCAGTGATATGTCATGATACTTCATTGCACAACTCTCGAATCGATCCAAAATGCATCCAAATTGATTATTGAAATATTTTTCACAAAAATGTATAAGTTACATTTACTGTTCGCATGATTTACAATGTTTAATAAATTCTATTTCATACAGTTTTGTTATCATAAAGGTGCAGTTGACAATATTATTAGAAGTAATTATTGATCAGTCCCATTACAGCGTCTATTCTTTTAGTATCAGGATATGTATCGTAGCATCAGACTCGATGCACAGGCCTCTGAATCACACGGCACGATACAATTACGATGTTATTGCTATTGTGGAGATGCAAACAGAATTGAAGAAATTGTACTTTTTCCTTTTAAAAAGCCTTGACAAGCCTTTGGGACTATATAAATGTCATAGTTCAAAGAATTAAGATTGAAAAGTTCTTTTAAACAAGTATTGCTATGTGCTACGTAAATATTAGACTATTATATTTGACTATAATATGTTATATGTTAGACTATTATATTTCACTATAATATTTTATATGTTAGAATATAATATTTGACTATATATTATAAGACTGCCGTGTGCCTTTTGCACTATTTACCGTGTATTATTTATTTATTTATACACATGGGACAGTGAGGAACGCAATTTTGATTCTTTATATGATTTATGTATGAATAATTGACAATAGAACTTAAAGCGAGTACCTTAAAGGTCAAAAAGCGCTACATAAACATGTGACCATTTACCATTACCTGACAACACTAGCAACACAACCTGCTAATGCTAAGTTGTAAGTAACTGAGTGCTAGCAGACAGTGAATGGGCAGAAAACATTCGCTGTGGTCTTTATATTGGTCTGTACAGCTGGTCAATATAAGATTTATGCTAAAGGCTATGTAATACTTAAGACCATTGTCAAACATGGGAAAGAATAGTTTCACACCAATTGACCTACAAATGTTTTCAACGCATTCCACATATTTCGATTTATCACCTTTTAAACATAGACGCCAAAGATACGACAACTCACTGAGGCACGATGACTTTTGGCACGATGACTTTTCAAAAATATGAACCGGCCAAAGCTTATTAGCCTCTATGCTAACGGTAAACAACACAGCAGCTGTGTTTCACTCATCTGTTTAATGATAAGTCTGATGCAGGGATCTATTCTAATGCACAAAAGGCCGCTCTGGTTACCGTCCCTATAGTGTAGTGTAGTTGGTGTGCTCCTTGTTGGCTGGAGATGGCCCTGTGACGGCTCTGACCTGCGGGGGTCATCAGCTGCCGGAGCGGGGGGCTATTAGTGGAGCAAAGGCCTGCCGACACTCACAAGGTGCATGTACGCATTCCACTGTCGCATATTTCACTGGAAAGAAGCTCAAGAAATATGTTGTTTTGGGAAAAAAAAGTGATACTAGTGATTTTTGTTTTCCATCCCGGGTAATATTGCTCTACTTTCATGATTACTATTACGCAAAATTAACTCTTGTGAGCTTTAAGTCATGTTAGAATGTGTTAAGTGTGTAACTTTTCGTTTTGCTTGTTTCTGTAGACATTGTGAGGGTTTTTTTTTTTTTTTGTGTTTTCCCCTTGTTTCCTTTTTGTATAGGTCTGGTGTGTGACGGGGGCATGGCCGGAGCTCCTGCTGCAGACCTGCAGATCATTGTCTATCAGACCCACTATGAAGACCTCTCCTTCTCTGCTCTTCAGCGCTAGATCATTCCATGTCACTCCATTTCCTGCTTCTGTTCCCGAGCCTCTGCTGGACACTTATCTCCATCCGGGGTGGTCGCCAGTCCCATGTGTCTACTCCCAGTGCCTACCTGCCAACCCATGTGTCTACTCCCAGTGTCTACCTGCCAACCCATGTGTCTACTCCCAGTGTCTATCCATATATCTACTTGCAGTGCCTACCCGCCTGTCCATGTTCCTACCTGCCTGTCTCCAGCCAGCTTTCATCACAACCGCCTGCTTCACAGTAAATAAACTGTTCATACTTCCCTGCCTCTGTCTCTGCTTTGGGGTAGGGATGGGCAGGATTACGTAGTCGACAATAATCGATAAACTGAATGTAGGTTGCTGTGAGGAGTGTAAGGAGACGAGGCTGCGTCTCACAGCACAAACACTGGAGTTGTGACCTCACAGTATACGCAGTACCCCGGTTACTGCAACATAAAGTTGAGTGGGTCCAAAAGACAAACATTTCTCAGTCTTTTCATCACAACAGCCAAAATAAATAAAGTGACCAACATAAAGTGAGTGAAATGACACTGCACACACACAACCTGCACTCGTATGATCTCTGAAAACATGAACCATCTTCAACGTGATATACACACAGCTCTAATAGTTTATGCAAATGAGCCATGTGGTTTTAAGTTTTGTTTCTGTAAGACGTAAACAAACTTGGGCAAAGCTGCATTAAACACATTTTAATCTCACACAGGCCGATGTGGCTCGATAGTGGTTATGGTTTATATGTTGTAAAGTTGAGTTTTTTTTATGTAGATGAGTAATAGTAATAATAATAATGATCATTTAATATTAAAACATTACTGATCATTAATTCTTCTGATGATCATTTAAGAAAATTTAATCAAATGCCCATCCCTATTTTGGGGTTTTCCATTATACACTAAATGTGACTGATATGTTATTGCTCTGCCTGGAATGTTCCACAGTGTGACATTAAACAGTGCTCTCTTATGTTTATCCAATTACAGGTGGTTTTATAGCTCAAAAATATCTAGAAAAACAGGCATTGTGACTGTGAGCGGGGGTCGCCTCTGCACCTCAACACAGATCTGACCTGTAACTCGTCTGGTTTGGTCTCCATGAAGATAGAAAGGTTTAATGCCATACTGTGAAACATTCCAGACAAAGCGATAAAATCCCCATGGAGAAAAGCATTGGGCAGACGGAAGCTCCACTGGAAAATGTATATAATGCACCTTCAAAGCTCACAGGAGTCAGTTTTGCATCATTTAGGACCTTTAACACTTCTAAGCTCGTAAACTCTTTGAAGCCCCCTCATCTTTCACTGCACCCTTTTAGCCCCGTTTCCAAGGTCACCAGACTGGGCTGAAAATGGCGTCGGCGTGGAGCTAAACGTCGGGGTGCGCCGTGCGGGGGATCAAGACCGGCTTTAGCGCCCGGCCAAATAAACAACTCCGGATCGTGCTAGTGACAGCCGCTGAGTGATTAGCATTGGGTGAATAAAAATAGAGCGGCACAGTCAGGAGGATTATGGGAGATGTTTGCGATGTCCGGTTGTGTGAGGTCACCGGGGTAAACGTGGACACGGCATCAGCAGTAGTTACAGTGGAATACGGCGCATCGTTGGTCCCAGGCAGATTCTGCGATTATGTTTTCGTCATTGGGCTTTGATAGTTTGTGTTAGCGTCAGCGCTAAGCTAATAGATGGCCGGTGGAGGGGTCAAGCACGTACCAACGATAAATATGTACAGAAGGAAATGGAAAATGTAAGTGGGAAGGGACTTTCTGTTCAGTAATTATTCACCAGATTATCACAGTAATTGAGAATTTAGGCGACTTTAGGATAGGATAGAATTTAGGCGACTTTCTATACAGACATCGCCGAGTTCATCTGAAATGTGACAACAAAATATCTACGGAGCGGTTTTAAGTTTGGTTTGTGTAGAGACGATGCGAGCACGACATTAGACTTGGAACCGGTGGTAATTTATCAAAATATACACCTGCACCCGGAGTTTAAAGGGACCCGACGGTTAATTGGAACCCGGTTCTTATTCGGTATTTCACGGTATACACTTAAATCAATCAGAAAATGACTTTAAAGTAGAAAGTAGTAGTAGAAATGATCTGTCCATTCAGCAAAATAATTTTACTTGACAAATTACCTTAAAATAAACTCCCTCGAGACTAGAATGAAGCCGTCAGAACGAGTAAGTAGATAATAAATCTGAGAACAAGATGAATAAACTGGTATAAGTTTGAAAATCTTGGCCAGTTCAATAAAGTTTGAAGTGTCTTCAAGCAAAGTAAATGTTTGTCCAGTTGACATATTTGAATTTCTCCATTGCCATAAAAGTAAAACATAATGAAACAATCTACTTTGGTAGTATTAGATAAGTATTTAGGAACCTGTTTTACAATGTACTTAAAGAGTAAAAAGAATTTGGCACAGATTTTGAGATGCAATAAAGCTTCAAATGTAGTGATTTTGAGACAGATTTACACAGAATTTTGTTTTAATTTGTATGTTTTTGTGAACCCCGTCAACTTTCAGCCTTCAGCAAATCTCAAAAGCTATAATCAAAAATATTTTACTAACTTTTAGCGGAGTAGAAAGTAGAGGTACCAGCTCTCAAATAAAACGAAGGATCCACTTTAAATTCTGCTTAAGTGCAGACACCACACATGCAAACAGCATAGGAAATGCTCCCCAGTGTTTTTAAACTCTGCACACCTTTGCTATAGAATCATTTGGATATTTTCAGCCCTGAAATGTCCCATCTCCACTGAACTTTGAGCTTTGAGATGTAGACAGACTAATAATAAAAGGTTACTCAAAAACGTGTGAATGAAAACACAACGCCAGGTCTGTTTTTGAGGAGGTAACAACATTCTAACTTGGCTTAAAGTTCACAAGAGTCAATTTTGTGCAATATAGGACCTTTAAAGTAGGCTGAAATTGGAAAACTATAAGGAAACAAGTGCGCGCGACGATCCCAGACGGCAGCTTCTGTGTCCTGGTGCAATACTGCAGCTGCGGAGAGGACAACGTGGGCGGGGCTAAAAGGATAAACGCTTAGTTCTACCGATATCGAAAATCTCACTGGGGTTAGCAGTTTCTCTCCCTCTTCTTCCTGCGCTGTGACCGTCCGAGTGAGTGAACGCTGTAATTACCGAAATGAATAAACTGGCGCGGGTCCCTTTCGCTGACTGTGTAGAAACTCTGCGGCCCATTCAATTAGGCCCAAACCTGCAGCACTGGCGATTCCCACTGACCTGAATGCAACACTGCAATTACCACAAACGCCTCTCAAGGGAAGTCCATAAAAATGAATTGGAGCTGTAAAAAGGCCTATACATACAGAATGTGTAAAGTGGAAGCAGCAGCAGCACAGGAGCCAAGCACTGAGTCAACAGATAGTACTAGCAGCAGCAGGGGGTAGTAGTACTGAGTTATGTGTACTTTATAAACGCATTGGGCGACTGTTTACTTAAAAGTGCACTGTAACTTTATGGCTAGGGGTCTGTCATCTGCTTGTTTCTTTGGGTATGTCAGTGCTCTGCCTGGAATGTTCCACAGTATGACATTAAACAGCTCTACCTTACCTTTACAAGAGGTTTTATGGCTCAAAAATACCTAGAAAAACAGGCAGGTTTGGCCTCTCCACAGATCTGACCTGTAACTTGGTCTGGTTTGGTCTCCATGAAGAATAGAAAGTTTTAATACCGTACTACGAAGCATTCCAGACAAAGCAGGAACATCTCCATGGAGAAAAGTATTTGATGGACCAGAAAAGTTACACAATGCACATTTTAAAATGAGGAATTTTATGGTTGTTTATGAAAAAAATAACTTAAATTGTGCTACAGTTGTAATTAAAGGTTATTTATCCACACATTAGGTAATTAGTCCAAGCCCACTATTTTTTTTTTGTTTATTTGGGTGGGACGATGCATATTCATGAACATACAATTTGTATGAAATCACACATACTGATGTAAATACGCCGGATTTAGCACAAGTGCTAATTTCCATCCGTAGTCCCATATATCCATCCATCTTCTCCCGCTTAATCCGGCTGGGTTGCAGGCACCTGACCCCCCCTATGAACCCCTCTGCAGGTGGTGCCCACAGGAGGGTGGACGTCATGGTCCTTGATGTTAGTTCAGGTGCTGCATGTTTTAGGGTGATGGGGGAAACTGGAGCACCCGGAGGAAACCCATCCAGACACGGGGAGGAACATGCAAACTCCACACAGAAAGGCCCGGGGATCGAACCTGTTGCTGTTGTTGTGTACTTGAGCAAGACACTTCACCTAACTTGCTTGTGTGAATATGATATGTGAGAGTAAGAATATTTGTGTTAGTGCAGAAGCTGCACTAGCTCATGACTGGCTGCAGGTGCTGGGGTTTAGGGTAGTGACCAATCAGATCAGAGAGAGGACTTTTAGACTCTGGATTTCACTATTGGAACTGGCAACGCAAATGAGAGACTCATGTGAGGCTCATTCTGCTTTCTGATTAAATAATCGTCTTGAACCAAAACACCAAATAAGTGGAGCATCTTGTCCAATGTTTTTCTAATTCAGAATAAATCAGCATTACAGTTGTTTTCAGTAAAAGCTCCACAGTATTTGGTTTGAACGTGTTTACCTCATATCTGAGGACAAGTTTATGAAATGTAAAATCAATATCTTACATAATGTTCCTTTAAGATTGTGTTTTTGGCTGGGACATATGTATGTAAAGATGTTTCTGACGTCATACTAGTGTAGGTGCATTGTGTAACTTTTCTGTTGGCGGGTCCTTCACCTGCTTGTTTCTATGGACAGCTCTACCTTGCATTTATTAAATTACAGGTGGTTTTATAGTTCAAAAATACTAAAAAAAAACAGGCGTTCTGACTGTGAGCCGGGTCGCCTCTCCACAGATTTGACCTGTAACTTGGTCTGGTTTGGTCTCCAAAAAGATTTCGATGCCACACTGTGAAACATTCCAGACAAAGCGATAGCACCTCTGTGGAGAAAAGCATTTGATGAAGCCTCCACCTGTAAAGTTACACAGTGCACCTGTCGAGCAAGGTGGATGTTTTGCTCAGGAACACTCCAGAAAAGTGAGCCGGCAGGTGCTGACCCAGAGTTAACTTCCTGAACCGGTGCAGCAGAGGCCGAGGTGGGTGCCGTCTCCCATGGGAGCCGGTGTTTTTCTCCGGCCTTGGGTTACAGGCTCAGAGGGGGGCGTGGGGAGAGGGGGAGGCAGCAGCAGGCGACTGACGCCCGCCTATTTCTGCAGACGCTATTTAAAGGACTAATTGACAGACTGAGGGAGGAGGGGGCTGGGAAATCCTACACATGCTGAAATACAGTATATATTATTTTATTAATGTGTGATAGGCAACAATAAATGTTCATCATTATAAGAGTATCAAGGAACTTTACTCTTAAATTATACAAACATTTTATAGTCAAACTCCAGTTATTACCAAGTATCACTCAAGACTGTGCTATTGGCCACGTTTACATGACTATTTTTTTAATTCCAAATTAATTAATCTGCATTAAATAGTCCGGAATTAAAATATTCTCCTTCAAATTTACATGGAAATAATAATTCTGAAAATAAATTAAATCGCCTTTATTTAATTCTGCCCAACGTCTGGAGGTCGGGAAGGGTTCTGATTGGACAGCGACACAAACGCATTTGCGTCTTTGGGAAGAAAACCCACACTTCATCTGCTATCAACTTTTCTGTCATCTCTGTTTGTCGTTTCGCCGCCGACACAAACACGATCCAAACTTTTTCCGCGGCTGTTCCGATAATAATGAAGCAGCAGCTGGAGAATTCTCTCCTCACGCTTCACATCTGAGGCTGCCACACCTCAGCCCACTCCCACATCCCGCTCGCAAATCCAAAGAGACGTGGAGGAAAGTCCCAAGAGACGACTGGAGGAGCCGGATCAGGAGGACGACCCAACGAGCACCAACCACCGGGATTATTTTAAGAAGAAGAAGAAACGTTTACATGATCCAGGAAGAAGTTCATTTGGCTTTAAAATTCGAATAAACCCCCACTTACTTTGGAAGTGTACACTGTCTTTTTAAAGTGGAATTAATTTTTATTCAGAATTAAATTATTTTAATCTGAGTTAATGCTCTCATGGAAAGTGGCAACTTAATCCTCTTTTAGTTACTGATTTTGTCTACTGTTCCTCGTCTTTTTTTTTTTTTTTCAACTTTAGGCAACTTTAGTGCAAATAAAGTAGATTTGCAGTTTTCTGGCCAAAAATGCCTAAATCTAAGTTTCTGTCGTCTTCAGAGGCCTCTGCAATTTCAAGTATTATGAAACATCACACAGCAGTTTAAATCTCTGTAAACATGTTTTGAAATGTCCCTTTGTGTCGGATGCCCTCCCTGCGTCTCCACGGGGTCTTATTCCCTGTAAAAGCTGCTTAACCCTGTAGTTTAGACCTCTACAAACACATTCTGAAATGCATGTGATCCTTGAATTGGTTTATGATTTCAGTCTTCTCTTAAATATTACTGCTTCTGTTTAAAATGTGCGCTGTGAACTGAATCTTGAGTCGACAAAATGAACTGCAGATTGATCTCCATCATGACCGATGTTCATGTAAAACCGTCTGCAGCTGCTTACCGGGCTCCCCCTCCACAGTGTCCTCACAGCGAGCGTTGAAGTTGTCATAGGAGTCCCAGCGGATCAGAGGGTCCTGGGTGTTGTAGTCCACAGACACGCTCGGCCCATTCTCCAGGTGGCCCAGCCCTGCACAGGAACAGAGGAGTCAGGGCACGTTCACAGCGACAGCAGTCTAGGCGCTCTTAGTTGGGCACGTTTTCGTTGTCGTGAAAGCATCCGTCGCACTCGGATCCGCACTAAATCAAGTCAAATGGACCGAGACCTCAAAAAAGAGGCGGTCTCGGTCCATTTGACTTGATTTAGTGCGGATCCGAGTGTGACTCTGCGCCAAATGCCAAACTCTGGTGCCTCTGGTGAGAACGTGAACTCAGGTCCAAACCAGAGACAGTACGTCCAAACCAACTGTTTGAAATGCATCATGGGAGGGCAGACTCGGGCTTTCAACTGGACCACGCCAAACAATTGACCAAATAACCAAACGAGCAGTGTGAATGTGCCCTGAAAACAAGTCAAAGAGAGCATTTGCATATAGGAAGGCAATATTGCTACGCTATTCAAACATTAATGCAATTTATGTAAGTTGAAATGACTTTTAGGCGACATTGCATAATTTCTGTTTGTGAACGCAATCCCTCGCAGAAACCATAAGATTCGTGGACTTTATACAAAATAAAAAAAATAAAAAAAAGAGAAAAAATAGAGTTCCAAAGACATGTGCTGTCCACCTGGAATTCTGTTTCATATGATTTGTATCCATATTCTCTCAGATAGGTACAAATGTCAACTTAAAATAGTCATTATAATAATTATATAGATTAAATAAATGAATTATTATGTAGTATAATACATACACTACCATACAAAATTCATTCTTTTTGTTTTTTTATGTTTGTTCATTTTATATACAAGTGAAAGACATTAAATAAGTGTTAATAAGTTTTTTTTTGTTTTTTTGTTTTTTTTTTACATTTTAAATTCATATTCTCAAATATTCACCCCTGAAATAGTTTTTACTTTTTTTTTTTTTACAGCTGTGTTTTCTCAGGGTCAAGGCCAAAATGTAAAGCAGTGATCAAAGCAAAGGGGTATAAAGGGGTATATATTTTAAATTATTTTAAAATCAAAATAAAAAAAATAAAAAAAAGTTTTGTGTTATTATGAGTTTATTGTTTCGTTTACTGCTTTCCAGACATGTCTTCACTGAAAAATAAATGCAAAAATATGTCCAAAATGTTTGACTGGTAAAGTATAGACAGTTCCGAGTTTACCTTTTATTTTCTCCGGTGCGTATGAGAACACAAACTCCACCTTCCCGTACTCTGGAAATCTGTCATCTGTGAAAACATAAAGCAGGAAATAAAAAGTCAGCAAACGCATCAGTTCAAACTCACAGCACTGCATTTCCTCCTTTAACAGCACTACTGGGAACACATATGCGCCCTGGCCACTAGAGGGCGCCATTTCCTACCGAATGAACCCCACTGCAGTCGGGTTAGCAGCCGCGTCCTGAACCGAAAAGCGTTTTAAAGGAGCTGTTTTGCGCTCGTACCTTTAAAAGTCTCGTCCAGCTCGCTCTTCCCGAACACCACCCCCAGGTCGTGGATGGCGCACGTGTGGAACTGCACCCGGAACACCACGTCTCGAGTCGGGTTTCGGAATCTTTTGTGGTAACATTTCAACTGCAAAGGAGGAAGTATTCATGAAAAAGCACTTGAGATCCATTTGTGAGCATTGGTATATTTAGAAATGATAAGTCGTACCAAGATGTCTCCTTTCAGAAGCAGCCCGGGCTCGATGGTGATGCAGATGCTCGTGTTGCTGTCTCCTTGTACGTTACTGCAAATACAATAAAATATTATAGTTTTTAAAGAGCAATGAACTGTAAAAGTCAGATACTGGGGCAAAAAAAATAAAAGTATCACATGTTTAAATCCACTTAAGCATTAAGTAGATTAAAAGTACATCCTACAGTACAAAAACATACTGTACTGAAAGTAAAAAGTAAACGTATTTCACAGAGATTTTAAGCTCCAATAAAGCTTCAAATGTAGTGATTTGGCCTTTTTTTCCCAGCTGTTATCCTCAAATTACGAACATGTTAA
Source organism: Odontamblyopus rebecca (assembly GCA_030686955.1). Classification (NCBI taxonomy): domain Eukaryota; kingdom Metazoa; phylum Chordata; class Actinopteri; order Gobiiformes; family Gobiidae; genus Odontamblyopus; species Odontamblyopus rebecca. Next base: position 20,739,162 of record CM060675.1, read on the forward strand.
AAAATAAACCCATCAAGCTTTTCAGCAGGTCTCTGACAATCATAAGAACTACTTTTACTTTTCAGTCCTGTTCAAAAATGCAGTAGAAAGTACAGATATCTGCTCTCACATTTAGAGAAGTAAAAAAAAAAAAAAAAAAAATCCACTTCAAAATCTACTGAAGTAAAGTGCAGACACCTAAAATGTATACTTAAGTACAGTACTCTACTACTTTTACCTCATTCAGTTACCACTGGTCTGTGAAATACTGAAATACTCTGAGTGTAGAACATGTAAAAACTACGACGTGGTGACGGTAAAACTAAAACTGGTGCAGATTTTTACCAAGAAAACAGTGAAACAATGAAACAGTGAAGGTTCGAAGCATCACTGGTAACTGTGGTTATTAAATTAACTCTGCACAGTGTCATAGAGGAATGACTTTATCGCTCCTGACTGTGACGGGGGCCGTGGAACAGAACTGTATGTCCCAGGACAAAATGACCAGCAGCAGGCCTCACTGTGTAGTCGAAATTACAGGCCTTCGTAAATACTCGAAAAAAAATCAATAAAATACAAGATGCAGACACATTAACATTTGCCAAAAAGTAATAATAAAAAAAAAAGGCCATGACAACTTTTGAGGATTGCCTCATGGGGTCAGTTCAAGTGGTGGGGGCCAGAGGGGCGGGGTCTGAGGGGCCAGAGGGGCAGGGTCTGAGGGGCCAGAGGGGCGGGGTCTGAGGGGCCAGAGGGGCGGGGTCTGAGGGGCCAGAGGGGCAGGGTCTGAGGGGCCAGAGGGGCGGGGTCTGAGGGGCATGATGGGCCTTAGTTTGATGACCTCCGCTATAACTAATAACAGGGACTAAAAACAAAATGACAAAATGTGTTATGTATCTGTTATTTAACCCTGTAAAGCCCAAACCATTAAATAAGTGACAGAAAATCCCAATTCTTTCTATTTTTTCTATTCATTTCAAGCCTTTACTGGTCCCTCTGAACAAACAAAAACATTTTTAAATATCAGTTTCCATATATGAGTTTCATCATCAGGTCACAATGCTCAATTTTTTTTTTTTCCTGAACAAACAAAAACATAATAAAATACAAATAAATCCACAAATGTGTAATTCTAAACATAAAAAGTGCTACCATGATGCAGTAATAGGAAATCCACCACTGGAACTGGCTGGAAAACATAACTTTTTTGTTGTTGTTTTTTTTTTGTTTGTGTTTTAGTTACACTTTTATGTTTTATTTTATTATGCTCAAATAAACACTGATTTTAGTTATTTTTACTCTTTTTGTGATGCACTGCATGTATCTGATTGTACACATCAGGTTTTTCAGGGAAACAAATATCACACTGCTCATGTGGAGGGCTGAAAAACTCATGTATCAAATATGATACGTTTGGCGTTATAGGGTTAAAGTGGAGGAAACGGTCCTTTTACCGTGTAGACAGAACCATGACGACGACGCTGTTCTACAAAACGTTTATGGAATCAGTTTGAACTTTTTCACTGGTCTCATGGTTTGGGAGCTTCGCTGCTAAAAACAAGAATTTCCTGATTCAGTTGATTAAATGGGCGAGTGAGGCGGTTCGGCCATCCTCAGAACAGCCTGGACTCCCTGTGCACAAGACAGGTACAGCCAACGTCCCAGAACATTCTAAATGACCATGACAATAATAATAATGCCACATCCTCTAAATTCAGACTTCCAGCATCCCTCTGGTCAGAAGTTATTAGTCCCAAGCTCTGCACTGGAGCTCCGTAACACTCTATTTGTAACTGAAGCTCTAACTCTCTTGACCAACTGCAGCCAGTAAATAGTCTGATTACATCTATTTATAGGGTTAATCGATATTTTGGAGCCGATATCCGATCCATCAAAATTTCATGGATTGGCACTGATATTCAATACCAGTGCATCCCTGAACATGGACACAGTGAAATCACCTGGTCCCTCTGATCACTCACACCTGATTTTGTGGTTTTCATGTCATTTAAATCATCTTAAAGGTCCAGAAATCCAATTAGAATCAGATTATTCGGTGAACATATCCACTGAAAACTTTGGTCCCCTCACATACTTTTACTTTATATTGGTTTGGCAACACTTAGTTTTCGAGGACACCATTAGCCTACACTCACCATAATTAAGTTCTAATTGCCAAACTAATTAGCCGTTAAAGAGATATTAATTACTATTAGGTGGTAGAAATAGGGCACTTTTAAATGCCCGCCTCCTTCTGCGTGACGTTATAGGTTCCGTGCACATCAGCACGATGGGAACTTTTATTAAAACATAAAGTAAAGACGACCAGAGTGGTTTTATGTACCGTAAAATACCAAATTAGAGCCGAGTTTCAGTTAACCGCAGGGTCCCCTTTAAACGCCGGGTATAGGTGTATATTGTGATAAATAAGCGCCGGTTCCAAATAAACGGCGAGTCGAATATACGTGAAGACAGAAGTCGTGCTGCAACAACAGGACACAGGACTGATGCTCACGACACAAACCAAACTTCAAAACTAGGGCTGTCAATCGATTCATTTTTTTAATCGCAGTTAATCTCAGAAATTCCATAGTTAATCGTGATTAATCGCATATTGAATTGCATGTTTAAAATTGTGTTATTTTGCATTTCAAGACAGTTTTGAAGCCATAACGTAAAGAAATTCTATTTATTACTTGTTATTTTCTTTGACGTGTGATCATCCACAGGTCTGAAATGGTTGTTGGATCTGAGGCTCTTGGCCGGGACGCTCCGGTCACTACACCGGGGTGTTTAGCCTGGTCAGCTCCAGGCAATAACATTATTATTATGCAGCCTATAGGCTCCAGTGTGGTCCACTTTCACACCAGCAAAAGAACCAAAATTGGTCCGATTGACATTTCATCAATGTTTATCCATTATCCGCCCATTTTGTGGTCAGCCCGACGTTCCCCGTACCTCTGTTACTAGAACTTTGTACACAACTCACTGCACATGAGCCCGGAGCAGAAGCTCTGGGTTCTAGTAACAGCGATGAAGACTCGGGAGCCCAGGGCCCCTCAGGACGGGCTTAGGGATCTGGTCCTTGGTCTTGTTCAATCCTTCAAACGCATTGTTCAAATCGGTCCAGAGGCTCTGTCCTCCATGTGCTGGTTCTCGGACGAGCAGGACCAGTGCACACTGGACTGGGGCAGAGTGGTTCCGTCCTCTGAGCGTTGGATCCGTGCGGCGAAAGCGAGAATGTGCTGTGGACTACAGGTCGGGGCTGTGGACTACAGGTCGGGGCAGGCTGCTCCGGTTCACCGCGCTCGAGGATCACAGCTGGTTCCGAAAGCACCGAACACTTCCCGCTCCAACTCATCTGAGCCCGGCTTGAACCAAAGCTGATCATCGCGTTAGAAGAGACAAAAGGCTGGTGAACTTTATCACGGCAAAAAAAAAAAAAATTATTGCGCTATGGAAGCATTAATCTAACCGCGATTAACGCGTTAACATTGACGGCCCTATTCAAAACACATGGCTAATTTGCATAAGGGTCAATGACATGAGGCTGTCCATTTGCAATTTAACATTTTGTAATAATTCAGCACATTTCTGTAGCACATCTGACCTCCATGGAACCAAATCATTTTTTCCCGATATTAGTTATTCTGCATGTTTTTTGTGCTTAAAGTGTTCAAATGTCATGTGGTGCGACCGTGCATCATGTGGTGCGACTAATAACAGCAGGAATTCTATGGCTGGAGTTTAATAACAGACAAAGTCGACTTGGGTGAACGGTTCTTTAGGCATTTTTCTTCATTTGCTGCATTTTCCAGGGCAGTAGTTTGTTCATTAAACACAAGCAGGCGACTGTCATATTGGAGCAAAAGAAAATATCAATATGCATTAAAAATCTAAAGAAATACAACAGTTTGTTTCTATACACTTCATATTACTCAGAACTTAGATTAATATCCCAACCATGTTTTAGAAAATAAAGCAATTTTAAGGTTATTCTCGGTCGCACCACATGCCATTTTACACTAAAAATGCTTCATATAAATGTTAAACATAGATTTATTTATTAAGTTTAATAGAAATCTATATTTTTTATATTTTAAAATTTGCCTGTTGAAAATCCTTATACGTCATTGACCCATAAGCACTGAAAAAAACACCTCATTGTGCTGTTGATGCTAGAGCCACATCAGCCCGTTTGAAATCATCCATCCATCTTCTCCCGCTTAATCCGGCTGGGTAACGGGGGCAGTTTGCTGCCCAATCCTCATAGCACCTGACCCCCCATGACCCCCTCTGCAGGTGGAGCCCACAGGAGGGTGTTTGAAATCAGACTGTGTTTAATGCAGCTTTGCCCAAGTTTGTTTACGTCTTACAGAAACAAAACTTAAAACCACATGGTTCATTTGCATAAACGCTTTTGCTCCATAGATATTTTGCTGTAACATTTCAAACTCGCCTACGTCTGTATAGAAAGTCGCCTAAATTCTAGTCATACTGGTCAAAAGAGTTTGAGTTCTAGATTAGTAGAAGTTTTGCTGAGCAACATTTTTGTAAGGAAGGAATGAATCACCCCAGATGCCGCCTGGTCTCAAATAAAAGCCTGGTCTGTTAAGTGACTGAAACAAATAAATGTCCTGGCGCTTATTTGGTATTTTACGATATATTACTTCAGTTTGGGCTGTTATTCAACTCTCTATTACTCTAGGGTGACCAGATTTTCAAAATGAAAAACTGGGACATCCCCCTTTTTTTGGTGGTCGGTCATAATAAAATTGTGAAATGTGCGGAACTGAAGAAAATTGTTCTGTAGAGATCGATCATGACTAACATGTGAGTCAGTATAGTCACATTTTCTTGTGTTTTGGTCGTTTTTAAGCAGCTTTTCTGTATTTTAACTAAATAAATGACAATTTATGCCTCTCTTTACTGTTGACAGGGATCAGATTGGCCAAAAATAGGGACATTTCTTGTATAAAACTGGGACAAATCACTGGTTTTGTATAAATCTGCTGGGACAGGGGACACAGGGCTCAGTTAACTTTATAAATATTCTCCTCATTTGTAAAGTGTGAATGACGTCCATCTACAACTTCCTGTCTGCTGACGTTTTAAGTATTTATTCATTTTAGAGCAATGCCGCAAAAACCCCGCAGAGAAAGAAGTGGACAGGAAGCAGTGCGCTAAGAGAGCTTATTACTACAACGAAACTGACATTTTTAGGCATCAAAATTGTATTAGAGACGTCCTTTGTACTACGGGGAATTTTTTCATTTTCACTTGTTGAAAAATTTACTCTTAATCGCCAACAAAATGCAAGGTTACAAATGAAGACAGATTTATTCGTGCACAGACGGTCTTCAGTCCGAGCCCGGGCTTCAGATGGACGTGTTTCTATTATATTGGTATTTTTGATTGAGTTTATGGACAATATTACGATTAGTAAACAAGACAATGTCTATCACTGGATCTACACTGTAATTTTACTTCATGTCATTTTATTTTTGTTGTATTTTTAGATAAGATAAGATATCCTTTATTTGTCCCACAATGGGGAAATTTCAGTGTTGCAACGCACAGTAAAGAGAACAGCAAGAAACAGTAGCAGCAATAGAAGTACAGTTAAGTTAAAAATAGACAAACACTATAAGGATCTATAAAGATAAGGATTATAAAACTATGTATCATATAAATTGCTATCTTAAGACAATATATACAATAAATTACTATCTTACATTATTGCACAGGGTCCCAGTATTGCACAGGCAGCAGAGTTAGCAGTGTTCGTTGTAAAGTCTGACAGCAGCAGGAAGGAAAGACCTGCGGAACCTCTCCTTCACACTGCTGTTTCATAACTACGTATATGTGGCTTGCACCAAAAAACATTTAATAAAAACAAGTTAAAAAATTGAAAAAAAAAAAAAAAAAATCCTATCAGTTTCAAATTGCTCAAAAGTAGGTTGTAATAAAAATGAAATTCAAATCCGTACTATATTCCCGACGTGTAGACCGGCTGCATGGCCTGGTAGATCTTGAGGAAGGGACGGCAGCCTGTCAGAGAAGTACAAATACTTGTATAAACTGAAAAGCAGTACTGTAGTTTTCATGGACATACAGCGTAGTGAAAGCACTGACCTCCTTTGGACTCGAAGTTGGGGATGCCGTGCATGATGACGTGGTGCAGGAACAGGGGCTTGTTGTTGATTTTGATGTGTCCGGACAGGAGGCCGTTGAAGTATCTGACGTATCTGCGGGAAACATAAACCGATAATACATTTAAATGTGAAAAAATACGATGAGTGGGATCAGGAGAGCGAATGCGTATCTGCTTCTTTCATAAAACCTAGTAAAAAAATAAATAAACAAGAATGACCAAAAAATAAATACTGTATTTTACAGACTATAAGTTTTCAGGGTTTGGGTGCGACTTATATATAACATTTTTCACCAAATATATGAATCCTATATGAATCAAAACGGAAAAAAACAAATCATTATCTGTTTTTCATTTTGGTTTTAGAGACAATAAAGAAAAGAGTTTTTTTTTCTTTCGTTTTCTTATTTTTGGTTCTATATTGAAACGAATGATTCACGGATTCTTCTCTATTGGGTTGTTTTTATTACTATAACTTATATAACTCACCTTTCAAGATGAAATGTTGTTCTTGATTTTATAAAATACATTTTGGCCAAAAAGTGCGACTTATACATGTTTTTTTTCTTTTCATTCTGCATTTTTTGGCTGGTGCGACTTATACTCGGGTGCGACTTCCAGAAAATACGGTACATTTATACATTAATAATTTAAAGTAAATACAAAAATAAGTTAGTGGATCATTACTCATTTACTCTACACATTTTTAGCTACAGGTTATGGTGGTCCAGTATTTTTTTTCTCTTTTCTCGAGATTTAAACCTGGCATTAGGAAAAGACTTAATGTTTACATGAAAAATTCAGCGAAATCAAACGATATTTCGAGGTCGCACAAAGCAAAGATCACCTGTTCTGTCCTTTACTGAGTGCAGCTAAGCACATGTTTGATGCAAAATGATATCAAATAGTAACTAAATGTATTTAAATAAAAAAGTAAAGGCATAAAGATTCAGTTTGTTTAATTTGAATTTCTTTAACTTATAATAGAATATTACAGCAGCCACAAACACCAGGTCTACACCAACACCCCCCACCTAAATGTGTGACTTCTCTGTCAAATATAACACACAAAACCATCAACCATCAGCGTTTCTGAGGCAACGGTCATCTTCACTTTCAGAAGAACTCTCTTCTGAATTCTACCACTGAGTTTCAGACACTAACAACACTCCCCTCCTTCCAGTCAGGCACATTTTTTCCATGTTCCTGAACAACCGGAAGGAGAAATTGCTTCTCGTCTTCATTTTTCCTGAGGATGGCATTAAAGTCTTGAATCAGCTTTACTCGTTCAGCTGTGTCATTAACAACTTTCAGTAACTGGACCATCTCTGCTTTCTTCTAATCTGCATTATCCTTCCACAAAAACAAATGTTATTGGCTGCAAGTAAAGGGAAATACATATAATGAGCAGCACAATGACAAAATAGCGACACGAGACGGCAATTTCTAGAAACTTCATGCATCTTGTGCAACCTCTAAATCAGGGGTGTCCAAACTTTTTTCATCAAGGGCCACATATTAAAACACAGACCAGCGTGAGGGCCGATCGAGGGTCATTGACTGGTGGTTAAAACAGTGAATAATTCAAATCTGTGCATTTATAACAGGTTTGAATGACCCTCCAGACCTTTGTTCAGGCTTAGACCCTCAAAAGGACACACTACATTTGCTTGATCAAGGTAGATTTGAAAAACATGCAGTAAAAAGTACTACTTGATGTAGTATGGGCCAATTCACCTGGAAGCCTGAGGGCCAAAACAGTTGGTCTGAGGGCCACATTTGGCCCCCGGGCCATAGTTTGGACATGCCTGCTCTAAATCAACTCGGAATTTTACCACATTTTACTCTTTTTAGTTTTAGATCTGTGATATTCTAATGCAGGGTTAAACTTGATGTATTTGCATGTTTTTTTGGACCACCGTACTATGTGCTCTTCTACTTGTTCTGATTCAGCGCCAGATCAGTCTAAAGACATTCAGGAAAGGTTCAATCCTGTCCCGTGAATGTGACCGATATCCGATACTTTTGCCGACTCCGGCTCCAGCCCGCCACTCTGCGCTCCCGTCACGCCGACTCCTCGTCTTCTCAAACCTCCACTCGACTCCACACTCCATCACACCCGACCCTTTACACCTACGCCTGAGCTAAGTGCTAAGCGATACAGCCGGGGCCACCTCCCAGGGCTCCCATCAGCCACTGCGCACCGCATTACACCAGGGGCCTGTGTACCGGGGGCCAGCGCGGGTCCGCTAATCACCATAATAAGGGCCGTACCGGCGGCGACCTTGCAGATGATGGGCCCCGTCCGAGATTCAATTAGACTTGCGAGAACTTGGAGCAGACGGGTGGAGCTGGAGGTGCACTACGTCACCGTGAAAGGACGTGGCGGCTGACAGCTGGAGTAATGGAGGTGACTATTAGACTGGCTGTAAGAGGATGTGGTACGGCCCAGTCCATATATCCCACGGGTAACTGTCATGGGCCTGGCATATGTGCTTCTGATATGGTTTAATAATCGTCTCCTACGGCGCTATGGATCTGTACGATCTCTGTAATCAAATACGAGCCGTTTGGTTTTGACAAATTACATTAATTACAAATATTTTGATACAAATTTTTCACATTTTCATGGCCCTGTCTATATTTTTTAAGGTCTTATGTATATTTTTATGAATATTTTGTTATATATTTGGGTCAATGATGTAGAAGGATTTTCAATAAGCAAATTTTAAAATAGAAAAAATATTAGTTTCTATTGAACTTTTTCAAATATTTACAGTGTCAGGTATGCACACGTCTAACATTAACATTTATATTAGCATTTATATAGCAGTTTTAGTGTTTTTTATGTACATGATTTGGCCACAACCCTAAAAAATGTCATGTGGTGCGACCGAGAATAACCTTAAAAATGTAATTATGTAAAAATGTTATTTTCTAAAACATGGCTGGGATATTAATCTAAGTTCTGAGTAATTTTTCTTTTGATTTTTAATATTGATATTTTCTTTTCACGTCTAATATGATGGTTGTCGTGGTTCATGCTTTATTTTGACATTTGTTGTTATGGTTCATGTTTTATTTTGACATTTGTCCTGTCTGCCTGTGTTTCTGAGTTTGACTTCCTGTTGTATTAATAGTTTGTCCCGTTCTAATGTGTCTCACTGTGTCGACTTTGTCTGTTATTAAACTCCAGCCACAGAATTCCTGCTGTTATTAGTCTCACCACATGATGCACGGTCGCACCACATGACATTTTAACACTTTAAGTACAAAAACATGCAGAATAACTCATGATTTCTGAAAAAAAATGATTTGGTTTCATGGAGGTCAGAGGTGCTACAGAAATGTGCTGAATTATTACGAAATTTGAACCTTTTAACTGAGAAAACTGCAATTGGACAGAAAATGTAGGCGTCATATCACTGACCCATATATATTATTTACTTTAAGGTCCTGTGTATATATATGTACAAGTCCAAACTGAATTCTTTTGCGTTTTAAGTGATGTTATGAAGTTACCTCACCAGGAACATGCCCTGCATTGTGTTTTGTTTCATTCACACACTAATATGTTTGAGTAATCCTTTATTATGAGGCTGTCTACATTTCTAAAGCTCAAAATGCTCTGTTCCACCTTGTGATGTCATGAAGTGGTCATTTCGAGTTAACAGTTACTTTTAATCGTTTACCATCTTCTAAATAATTCGAGATTTTTTAAATTTGTACTAAAATTACTATGCAACACTGCTGAATCTCCTTGTATCACCGATTAAGAAAATGAAGTCAGACAGGGGCAGATCAGACCAGTGATGCCTTGAATATAGGAGAGTTAAAGGTCTCAAAAATAGGCCTGCTTTAAGTAACTACATCAAAAATACATATGTATAAACAGATGTATAATACAGGTTCTATTATACGAGCTTTTAGTCATGTTAGAATGTTGTTACCTACTCAAAAACAGCTCAAAATGCTCTGTTCCACCTTGTGATGTCATGAATGGTCGTTTTCAAGTAAACTGCTTTTACCTTTAGTTCAGCAGAGATTAATTCCAGGGCTGAAATCATCCAGATGGTTCTAGTAAAGGTGTATGGAGTTTAAAAAACACAGAGCTCTTTGTGTATTACCATATAACATCACAAGGTGGAACAAAGTGTTTTCAGTTCAAGAATTCAGCCTAAGTAGGCAGGGTTTGTGTGTCTCCAGGTCTGTTTGTGATGAGGAAACTACATTAGAACAGAGATGAGGAAACAGCACAGTACGGGCCCTTTAAGATGATTTCAACTCCATAAGTACGCAGAGCAGCCAAAACTTGTACTCAAGTAAGAGTCACTTGTGAGCTTCAAGCTATATTTTAAAGGGATACTTTTTTTTTTATATGAATCTGTTTGTCCCCATCAGCAGTGTCGTGCATCAACACTGACTTACCTCCCAACAGCGTCGGGTGATCCGAGTTCTTTCCTGGTTTTAGTGCTGATGAAAGTGTCCGGCAATTTGGCTGGAGTTATGAAAATAAAGTGTTTTTCTTCTCAAAACTATATATGTTCAAAAGAGTGACACATTTGCGTCACAAAACATGAACAGGGAAAAAGTCAGAGCTCATAATCTCTTGGTACTATTTTCTCTCCGGTCATATCACTGCACTGCCTCCAGGTGGCGCTGCGCCTGTTTCACTGTTTCCTGCTCAGAAAGTTCAGGACAACATGTGACTACGATACCAACGATGAAGACATGACCTTTAGCACAGAGCCAAGGGGAGATCTTTATGAACCCAAATATACTGATGCCCAAATTCACCAGATGGAGTCAGAACAGCAGAGAGAGACAGAGGAGGGACAGAGGGACAAGCTGAAGCTGGAGTTTTGTTGTTCCAGGAGAATCACAAATCTGCACCATTTTTTATATATATTCTTATATAGCTTATATACTTATGGTTGACATGTGTCACGGCAGTCAACCGTCTGAGCACGTAAACTGTGCCGAACTACTGAAAAAAAGTGTTGGATTCGTGCGCGACGCCACCTGGAGGCAGCGCAGTGATACGACCGGAGAGAAAATAGTACCAAGAGATTATGAGGTCTGACTTTTTTCCGTTCATGTTTTGTGATGCAAATGTGTCACTCTTCAGAACACAGATTGTTTTGCGAAGAAAAACACTTTATTTTTGTGACCCCAGACAACTTGCTGGACACTTTCATCAGCACCAAAACCGGGGAAGAACTCGGCTCACCGGGTTGATGCCGGGTTGATGCACTGCAGATTCGTGTCAAAAAACCCAAACTATTCCTTTAATGTTATCACATTAAAACAGACCTGGAGTTGTGTTTTGTTTCATTCACACATGTTTGAGTAACTCTTTATTCTTAACAACTCCAGGTCTGTTTACGATGAGGACACTACAGGAAGAGGAAGAACATAGATCAGAAAATGGCATAATATGGTCCCTTTAAACAGCAGAATGCAGAACATTTCTCAAGATGAAGCAGATGCTATGCTGATTATTCCATTTATTGACTCAAGAGCCGGAACAATGGGCGCAGATGTTTGGCCTGTAATTGCTCCTAATGCGCTAGTTTTGGTTTATTCGCCCCATGTTTCTGTAACCTCCCTGTCCTTTCTCCTCCCCGGGTCTCTCCAGGTAACACGATGTTTGGACCACTTTACAGTCCCATAACGCACAAAAGCCCCTCGCACAGTAAATACGCTGTGGCAGATTTATGAGCCCGAGCCCCTCCAGTGATCCGCAGTCCAAATACAACATTGTTTAAATACTTCCAGAGACTTTGACCAGCGCTGGTTTGGAATGCGCTCCCGACATCAGCCCGAGTTGTGTTGAATCGGCAAGGGGAAAAAGTTGCGTAATTTTCGTCCAAGAATGCTACGCTGTGCTGCGCTGTTCCCCGGAGAGCCTGGCCTGGACGCTTTCTGATGCAATTAGGGCGATTTAAAGTCAATTAGAGAGAAACCGACAAGAATGCTCACGAGCAAATGTTCTGCAGTTCATGTTTGAGGTTTCTACTGTAGCGTAAAAAAAAAAAAAAAGAAAAAAGGTCCCATTTTAGAAAGTGTGGAAGTAAAGGACAAATATGCAAACAAGAAGCTTAGAATGAAGTGAAATGTATGGTGCAAACACGATTACATCTATTCAATTATGCTTTTTTAATAAGTGGTTAAAAAATAAGTGGTTAAAAAACACCAATTTGCTTCACACTGAAGAAGCTTAACACCACTTTAACCCATCTTACAACAGCCACGAGTCTAACAAACAAAACGCTCTGCCTGGTTCACTCATTAGTGTCTGGAAACAACTTTATAAACACCTCACACTTCCCTCTGCTGATTTCCCACTGCACAGGCCAAAGCCCAAAAGACTCGATCGCCGATGTCGTTTCTAATCCCATTTATTTACCAGTGAATTATATTTTTTGAAAAATGCCAAAACATACATTCCTCAACCATTTTCTTTCAACAAGTTTCAGTTTCTCTTCTTCTTCACCGTCAGTAGTCGATCTTCACTCGCTGGAGTCGACAATCGAGTCTTTTGGGCTTTGGCCTGTGCAGTGGGAAATCAACAAAGTTAAGTAAAAGGCTGTTTATAAAGTTGTTTTCTAATGTTTCCAGACACTAATGAGTGAACCAGGCAGAGCGTTTGGTTTGTTCGACTCGTGGATGTTGTAAAATGGGTTAAAGTGGTGTTTTATGTGGAAGTTAAGAACTTGCCCCCATCACTACACTAGTTTGTTGCCTTGACAGACTCACTGCCACAGTGAGATCTCCACCGAGGAAACACTGATCTGTGCCGTTTTTTGGCTTCCGACAGAATTCCACCACCTCTAGCGACGGACTTTAGCTTCAAATGTGCCGGAGCTCCCCTTTAATATTCACATTTTTACAGAAAAAATAGTGAAATGAAAACACCGCTCTACACAAAAAACCTGCTCCCACTAGCGTTAGCAACAGGTTTGACTGCCCCCTCCCTGCCAAGCCATCGGTGTGGGCGGGAAGGGGCATTGCTCTGATCGTCTTTGGCTGCTATGACACTACAAATTTATAACAGCAGGCCTTTGTGAGCTTCATTTGACTGGAGCTGAACACTATGTCACACTCCCTTAGTCCACTTCTTCATACAGTCTGATCGAAAGTACCTCAGTTAGCGATAGGTTTTGGAGATTATAAGACCGACTATGAAACTTTGGCGAGGTGCACCATGATAACAGGCCTGACATTTATTCCTTATGGGTAAGTGAAATATGATTAGAAGAACCCATGGTTGGTTTAGGTGATTCTTCTACTCACCTTATTTGTGACGGCTGCCCCACCGGAAGTGCTTTGTCCTCATAGAAGCGTCTCATGGCGAACCTGTCCAGAGCCTGGTCCGCACTGCAAGACAAAAACAGAAGAAAAAAAAAGTTAAAAAACATAATATGGAGTGGAAAACGGCCTCCTCAAAGTGAGAGATTTCCTGAGATCCCCATAGGCTCCAGCGTTGATCCTCCTGGCTCAGTCACACATCTGCTAGCCCTAAAAACAGGTCTGACGGAAGGGGAGAAGACGGCGTTTGGAGCGAGGCCGGGGCAGACACATCAGGTTTGAATCGGGGAGGTCGGAGGTGTGTAACGAGGGGAGGCGAGAGGGTCATTACCTGGCGGAGATGTTGCTGTAGTGCATGTACGCAGCCACCACCACTCCTGTGCGCCCTCTGTTCCCCTGTGACACACACAAGACAAAAGACACATTCAGTGTGATGCTGAACAAAGAACGAAACTAAGTGGGAAAAGATGTGAAGACTGTAAACATGAGCAAAAGTTACAATGCGAAGAATCTGCAACGTTTGAGAAACAAAAAACAAATTGCACCAGAAAAATATTAATAAAGCTGTGATTTTTGTTTTCTTTTTTGCAAGTCTGGCTTTTGTATTGAAACTATGAAAAACAAATTTTGTCGCAAGAGACCATTTTAAAGAGAAAATAATATTTGAATAGAATTTGGAAAAAAAAAAAAAATACTACAAAGAAAATAATTAAAAAGGATGGATAAATGGATACATACATAAACATTAAAATCCACAATAAGAAAAGAAAAAAAAAATCTTATTGTTGATTTTAATTTTTACTAACTTACTTTAATACTTGAAATAAATAGGTTCCCAGTTTAAAAATGGAAAATAAATCAATAAAAATAAATCAATAATAATTATGTATATAAATAATACTAAAAACAAAAATGTTGCAAATTTGAAATAAAAACATAAATACATGAAAAAAGTATATACAGCAACTTATCCTTATGGAACAGATAATACTCCCTACAACTGTACAACAACTCACCCTTATCTAACAGATAATACTCCCTACAACTGTACAACAACTCACCCTTATGAGACAGATAATACTCCCTACAACTGTACAACAACTCACCCTTATCTAACAGATAATACTCCCTACAACTGTACAACTCACCCTTATGAGACAGATAATACTCCCTACAACTGTACAACAACTCACCCTTATCTAACAGATAATACTCCCTACAACTGTACAACTCACCCTTATGGAGCAGATAATACTCCCTACAACTACACAACAACTCGCCCTCATGTCACAGATAATACTCCCTACAACTACACAACAACTCAACTTTATGAAACAGATAATACTCCCTACAACTGTACAACTCACCCTTATGGAGCAGATAATACTCCCTACAACTACACAACAACTCAACTTTATGAAACAGATAATACTCCCTACAACTGTACAACAACTCGCCCTTATCTAACAGATAATACTCCCTACAACTGTACAACAACTCACCCTTATCTAACAGATAATACTCCCTACAACTGTACAACAACTCGCCCTCATGTACCAGATAATACTCCCTACAACAACTTGTCCTTATATAGCAGATAATACTCCCTACAACAACTTGTCCTTATATAGCAGATAATACTCCCTACAACAGCTCGCCCTCCTGTACCAGAGGGTATTGTACGGGTTTTTCACCTTGTTGTGCAGGACCACCACGTTGTGCGGGTCCCCGTTGAGCCACGTGTCGATGGCCTTGCACATGCTGCAGATCTTGTCCAGGGCCGGGGCGTGGTGGTCTGGCCAGCCGAACTCCAGAACCTGCAACACGTCAGGCGAGGAATCGGATATTTAGACGTTTTACAGGGATCAGACGGTCGATACAGAACGGCTGTGAACGTATGAACTGTGTGAGTACCTTGTGATTCAGCTTTATCAGGTCATTTCTTCGTTCGCTGAGATTGAGGACCTGCAATTAGGGAAAAATACACAATGCACATTTGAAATTATTATGAACTAAACATAGAAAAGGCCGACTGCAAAACATTTCAGCCTTATAAAGCTAGCGTTTAACCTAGTTTAATACATGTAATACTTTAATTTAAACTAATTACTGTCCCAAAATGTTACGCAATGGGACTTTAAAGGCGCTGTACCTGATTTTAAACGTATATTTAAAAACGCATTTTCCCCGATATGTTATAATGTTATTTGTTTAACACCCAAACCCAGCATATTTAGGCTTTGAGTTCTTCTCTCATACAGAAAATACTCTGTTCCACCTTGTGATGTCACGCTGTAAAAGAGGAAATGCTCCACTGTGTTTTTAAACACATGCACCTTCACTAGAATCATTTGGATGATTTCAGACCTGGAATGGCCCATCTCGACTAAACAGAAGGTAAAAGGTCAACTTGAAAACTACCACTTCATGACATCACAAGGTGGAACGGAGCATTTTGAGCTTTTGGAGATGTAGACAGACCAATAATAAAGCATTACTCAAACACATGTGAATGAAACAAAACACAACTCCAGGTCTGTTTTTGATGAAGTAACATTATAACATGGTAAAAAGCTCACAAGAGTCCATTTTCGCCTAATACGGGACTTTTAAAGGTCCACAAACGTATGCAGACACTGGTTGCGCGTGCGTACCAGGTAGTGCTCCCCGTGCTTGGACCTCAGCATGCTCGCCACCTCCTTCAGATGGTTGGTGTAGGAGCGCTCTTCTGCCGAGGTGGGGAACGACAGGGAGATGATCCTCTCGGTGATGTAGACCAGGTCGACCTCGTAGTGCTCCTCCATGGCCGGCACCACGCTTTGACTCCTGCGGCACGAGCACAAAAACAAGCACAATAAACAGCGGGATTTAAAGGTGCATCGTGTAACTTTTCTGGAATGTTCCACAGAATTAGACCTTTCTATCTTCATGGAGACCAAACCAGATCAAATTACAGGTCAGATTTGTCACAATGTCTGTTTTTTTTAGGTATTGTTGAGCTATAAACCCTCCTGTAATTGAATAAATGTAAAGTAGAGCTGTTTAATGTCACACTGTGGAACATTCCAGGCAGAGCAATGACATCTCCATAGAAATAACCAGGTGATGGACCGCCGTAATCACTATATAATTAGCTATAATCACTATAATGACCCCCATGGATCATTAGGTCAAAATTGGGTCATTTTAAATCACAATATTAATTTAAAACAACTTAACAAAATAAACAATTTTGCTGACATCTGTGTTCGAAAACCCCAGCGCCCAATGGGAGCTGACGTCAAACTGCAAACGTTATCATCACAAAGACCCGTATCTCCTATCAACAGCTAGTGACCGGTGTTTTTTGTTTTTTTTTAATGTACCAAGTTGAGTATGCAATGCGGCTAAATCCTTCATGTATCACCAAAACCCCCCAAAAAAGACAAAATAAGCACATAGCAGTGGGCGTGTACAAGTAAACAGGGTTGATCGGCAATATGGCGTCTTGAAAATAAGTGAATAAAGATGATAAAGATTCCTCCAACAGGGGGAAACAACTATAACACGTTAAAAGCTCTAAAAAGTCACTCGTCCGTTTTAATCTATTAAACCGCAGTTCTTTTTGTCAGAAAGTCTTTTGTTTTCCTGCTTTACACAGCTTTATTTTGGCGGCTTTCCGTATGTTCCTGAGAAGCGATGGTGTAGTGGTGTGTCTATAGGTCACTTCACAAGGGAAGTTTACACCCGCTACTGTCCGATGCTTTCTCCAGGGCTGCATCCTGTGTGTGATCATGTGCACGCCCCCTTGTCATAATTTACAGCAAAACTACCGTATGTGAGCTGCCGACAAGACACAAGAAGATACAGGAAGTGGCTGACACACGTAAAACAGGTAAACAAAAACAACACAGGAAAACTAAACTGTTTTTTTGTGGTCATATTGTCCAAGCCTTCACACAACCGTCGCTATGGTGTCCTCAGACAGAAGGACCATCACACCCATAGATCTACAGGAGAACGGAAGAGCTCGGCCTCTTTGCATGCGTTAATATCGCCATCTCGGTGTGGGGGTTCCATGGTCTAAGGTAAAGTTTTTCACAGTATCAGCAGGTAAAGACGCATACGGACCGTAAACAAGCAGAATAAGACGAAAGATCAAGGCAGAACATTTCGTTTCAAGATTTGCTTTTGCAGGCCTGTCGTACTAAATGTGGTGTTTGGAATCCAGATCGAAAGAACCCAGCACTGAACTAGGACTAAACCAGGACTGAACCAGAGCTGAGCCAGGACTGAACCAAGTCTAAACCAGGTCTAAACCAAACCTAAACCAGGACTGAAACGGGACTGAACCAGGACTGAACCAGAGCTGAACCAGGACTGAACCAGGTCTAAACCATGTCTAAACCAGGACCGAAACAGGACTAAACCAAGCCAAAACCAGGACTGAAACAGGACTAAACCAGAACTGAACCAGGACAAAACCAGGTCTAAACCAGTACTAAACCAGATCTAAACCAGGACAAATCCAGGTCTAAACCAGGATTGAACCAAAGCTGAACCAGGACTAAACCAAGACTCAACCAGGTCTAAATCAGGATTAAAAGAAGCCTAAACCAGAATTGAACCAGGATTAAAACAGGACTGAACCAGAGCTGAATCAGGACTAAACCAGGACTAAACCAGGACTAAACCTGGTCTAAACCAGGTCTAAACCAGGATTAAACGAAGCCTAAACCAGGATTGAACCAGGATTAAAACAGGACTGAACCAGAGATGAACCAGGCCTGAACCAGGACTAAACCAGAAATAAACCAGGACCGCATGCGCGAGTTCGCGTGTGCAGCCTGTTTACAGAGCTCCGATTCCTTTCTTCGCTTTTTCTTGCTTTTTTTTTCTTGCTTTTTGCACTTTTACCTTTCTTAATTGAGCACACTTTTTGAAATAGTTCTTAACAACACTAGAGTCAGCTGAGGGAGTTTTTTTGGCCACTTGAGTGACCCTTAGGACTGTTTCTGACTGAAACGGGGTTACAATGCTTCGCTACACTCGGGAACAGCTGATGGCGCTGAGAGACGCTGGAGGCGGCTGCTATGGGAACCACCAGCTCACCTGACATCCCCGCGGACTGCAGGAGAAGGACACACAGGGGCTGCAGAGGAAATAAAAACTGCGACGGAGGAGGATAGCAGCAAACAACAGAGACTTATGTACAAACGTGTCTCCCCTCTATTGTGATGGGTAACGTGAGGATCCCTCGTAAATAAGATGGACGAACTGACAGCGCTAGCTCAGAGTCAGAAGGAATATCGGGAGTGCAGTTTAATGTGTTTCTCCGAGACATGGCTGCATGAAGACGTGCCTGATGACTACGTTTCTATCGCGGGCTTCTCCACTGTGCGGGCCGACAGAGAGCGCGCCAGCTGCGGAAGAGCAGGGGCGGCGTGGCTATCGGTGCTCGTGAACCAGCGCTAGTGCCATCCATCGCACATCACCGTCAAGGAACGGATCTGCAGCCATGATGTGGAACTATGTACTGTCGGACTACGGCCTTATTATCTACCGAGGGAGTTCTCGCATGTTGTGTTTGTTGCTGTCTACGTGCCTCCGTCAGCCAACGCCCACAGCGCCTGTGACTCTATCCACGCTGCTGTAGCCCGGATTCAGAACGCTCACCCTACAGCCTTCATCGCCATCTCCGGGGACTTCAATCATGTCAGTTTGGCCAAAACTCTCCCCACTTTCTCCCAGTTTGTGAACTGCCCCACCAGGGAGGGAAAAACATTAGACCATCTCTATGCTAATGTTCGTGGCGCATACCTGGCGGCCCCCCTGCCCCCCTGCCCCCACTTGGCCGTTCAGACCACACCCTGGTGCTCCTCAGGACATCTTACACACCTCTGGTGAAGCGCCTTCCCCCCTCCCCCCGGTCTGTGAGGAGGTGGACAGATGAGTCTCTGGAGGTGTTACAGAGCTGCTTTGAGGTGACAGACTGGGCTGCACTCACTGAGCCCCATGGAGAAGACCTCGACGGGCTGACTGACTGCATCACCAGCTACATAAACTTCTGTGTGGACTCAGTTGTCCCAACAAAGACTGTGAGCTGTTATCCAAACAACAAGCCATGGATAACCAAGGACATTAAAGCCACACTCATTGGGAAGAGGAAGGCCTGCAGCTTGGGAAACAAGGAGGAGGCCCGGGCTGCTCAGAAGAAACTGAAGGTGCAGCTGAGCCAGGCCAGACAGAGACATGGGAGGAAGCTGGAGTGAAACTTCAGCAGAACAACATGAGGGAAGTGTGGAGCGGCATGAGGACCATCACGGGACACAAGCCGACCCGAGGGGAAGCGTTGAGGGAGACGTGAACACAGCTAATGAGTTCAACATCTTCTTCAATCGCTTTGACACTGCAGGAACTGTGCAGTTCCAGCCAGCAGCAGTCAGCACCCTACCCCTCCCTCCCCCGTCTCCTGTGGAAGACCCAGCTCACACCTCAGACGACACCACCCCTCCCCCTCCTGACACCTCCACACTGACTGTCACTGAGGAGCAGGTGAAGTGTCAACTGCTGAGACTGAAGGCCGGGAAAGCACCAGGACCTGATGGAGTGAGCCCCAGAGTCCTGAAGGGCTGTGCTCCCCAGCTCAGTGGTGTTCTGCACCAGATCTTCAGCCTGAGCCTGAGTCTTCAGAGAGTCCCCCTGCTGTGGAAGACATCGTGCCTCGTCCCTGTCCCGAAGACGCCGCGCCCCAGCGACCCTAAGGACTACAGGCCCGTGGCACTGACCTCCCACATCATGAAGACTCGTCCTGGAGCAGCTGAGGCCCATGGTCCAACATTTGCAAGACCCTCTACAGTTTGCCTACCAGCCCCACCTTGGAGTAGATGACGCCATCCTGACCCTACTCCACAGAGTCTACTCCCACCTGGACAAGCCGGCCGCCACTGTGAGGATCATGTTTTTTTGACTTCTCCAGTGCGTTCGACACCATCAGGCCGGCTCTGCTGGCTGAGAAGCTGGCAGTGATGCAGGTGGATGCCTCCTTGGTGTCCTGGATTGTGGATTACCTCACTGGAAGACCACAGTATGTGCGTTTGCAGAGCTGTGTGTCGGACAGAGTGGTCAGCAACACCGGGGCTCCACAGGGGACAGTCCTGTCTCCCTTCCTCTTCACCCTCTACACCACAGACTTCAACTACTGCAGCCAGTCTTGCCACCTTCAGAAGTTTTCTGACGACTCTGCAGTGGTGGGATGCCACCAGCGGTGGTGACGAGGAGGAGTACAGGACTGTAGTGGACAACTTTGTCACTTGGAGGTGAGAACCACCTCCAGCTCAACGTGATGAAGACAAAGGAACTGGTGGTGGACCTTAGGAGGACCAAAGCTGCTGTGACCCCCATCTCCATCCGGGGGTCAGTGTGGACGTGGTGGAGGAATTACAAGTACCTGGGGTGTACTTGGACAATAAACTGGACTGGAGCAGGAACGTGGACGCGGTCTACAAGAAGGGCCAGAGCCGCCTCTATTTCCTGAGGAGGCTGAGGTCCTTTGACATCTGCAGGACGATGCTCAGGATGTTCTACGAGTCTATGGTGGCCAGTGCCATCATGTACGCTGTAGTCTGCTGGGGCAGCAGTCTGCGCGTGAGGGACACTAATAGACTCGAGAAGATCATTAGGAAGGCTGGACATGTTGTGGGGAGGAGCTGGACTCTCTGGCGGTGGTGTTGGACAGGAGAATGCTGGACAAAATCTGGACTATCCTGGACTCTCCCTCCCACCCTCCACAAGGTGCTGGCCAATCAGAGGAGCTCTTTCAGCCATAGACTGCGGCTGCCGCGCTGCTCCACTGAGAGACACAGGAAATCTTTCCTGCCTGTCGCCATCAAACTGTTGAACGCTGCACTTTAACTCACAAACTACTCAATCCTTTTCATCCTATTCCCTGATCACACATGTATATAGTCAATAGATGTCAATGATGTAAATAATTTCACAGAGAGAGCTATTTTATCTTTTATCTTATTGTATTTAGCTTATTTTGTAACTTGTTTGATGTACATGCTCTTGGTCGGTTGCATCTGTAACAAAGAAAATTTCCCCTCGGGGATGAATAAAAGTAATTCTGATTCTGATTCTGATTCTGATGAACCAGGACTAAACTAGGTCTAAAACAGTTCTAAACTAGGACAAAACCAGGTCTAAACCAGGATTGAACCGAAGCTGAACCAGGACTAAACCAAGACTCAACCAGGTCTAAATCAGGATTAAAAGAAGCCTAAACCAGAATTGAACCAGGATTAAAACAAGACTGAACCAGAGCTGAATCAGGACTAAACCAGGACTAAACCTGGTCTAAACCAGGTCTAAACCAGGATTAAACGAAGCCTAAACCAGGATTGAACCAGGATTAAAACAAGACTGGACCAGGACTGAACCAGAGATGAACCAGGTCTGAACCAGGACTAAACCAGGACCGAACCAAAGATGAACCAGGACTAAACTAGGTCTAAAACAGTTCTAAACTAGGACTAAACCAGGTCTAAACCAGGACTGAACCACAACTAATCTTATCATCTAAAACTGCGTTACCCCTGTACCAAGATGGCGGCTTTGTTGACGTGTTTGTTCCTGTAGAGGGCGGTAGTCAAAGTGAGATGTACCGTTCTACTGTACATCTGTGCCCTCACTAACACATGACCAGTGTAAACCTGTCCACACACCGCATGATTATTGATGACACCCTTGGCTCTGCCTCCTCGTCCCGCTCTGACCCGGCTGCTCCTCACTCCGGCGGCTTGAGCGGTCGCAGCCCCGTTGTTGCGACCTCTCTCGGGGAGTTCGTCAAACATGCACTTGATCGAATGTAAACTCCTCCGGTCGCCTCTTATATTTCTTGGACGCGGAAAGATTCACAATCCTTTACGGTGTTGACACGACCTCCGCTCGAGTTACGCAACCCTCTCTGCACAGCGCGCCAAGTGGAATCAGTAAAACGGTCCAAACGCAATGGAAAACAGGCATTCGAGAAGGTTCTTCCAAACACTTTTCATGTTAAAGAGGGAGTATTCCACTTCTATAGGGTATTTCCTGCTAACACGTAACATGTTTAAATCACCATGTGACCTTCTATTGTTTTGACATCACACTGCAATAAACGTTCATCCTGCACATCGATTTGTGGGTGCATGGGCGATGTAGGTGTACAGTAGGGTCCAGGAGAGATCGCTAAATTACTCAAACATGCATGGAAGACATCGAAAACCTCTTCTACATGTTTGTGATGAGGGAACAATGTTATAACATGGGAAAAAGTTCCCTCAGCCCTATGTTCCCTCATCTCTATGTTCCCTCAGTCGTATGTTCCCTCAGCCCTATGTTCCCTCAGCCCTATGTTCCCTCAGCTCTATGTTCCCTCAGCCCTATGTTCCCTCAGCTCTATGTTCCCTCAACCCTATGTTCCCTCAGGCCTATGTTCCCTCAGCTCTATGTTCCCTCAGCCCTATGTTCCCTCAGCTCTACGTTCCTTCAGCTCTATGTTCCCTCAGCCCTATGTTCCCTCAGCCCTATGTTCCCTCAGCTCTATGTTCCTTCAGCCATATGTTTCCTCAGCCCTATGTTCCCTCAGCCCTATGTTTCCTCAGCCCTATGTTTCTTCAGCTCTGTTTCCTCAGCTCTATGTTCCCTCAGCCCTATGTTCCCTCAGCCCTATGTTCCCTCAGCCCTATATTCCCTCAGCCCTATGTTCCCTTGGCTCTATGTTCCCTCAGATATATGTTCCCTCAGCCCTATGTTCCCTCAGCCCTATGTTCCCTCAGCCCTATGTTCCCTCAGCCCTATGTTCCCTCAGCTCTATGTTCCCTCAACCCTATGTTCCCTCAGCCCTATGTTCCCTCAGTCGTATGTTCCCTCAGCCCTATGTTCCCTCAGTCGTATGTTCCCTCAGCCCTATGTTCCCTCATCTCTATGTTCCCTCATCTCTAAGTTCCCTCAGTCGTATGTTCCTTCAGCTCTATGTTCCCTCAGCCCTATGTTCCCTCAGCTCTATGTTCCCTCATCTCTATATTCCCTCATCTCTATATTCCCTCAGCTCTATGTTCCCTCAGCCCTATGTTCCCTCAGCTCTATGTTCCCTCAGCTCTATGTTCCCTCAGCTCTATGTTCCCTCAGCCCTATGTTCCCTCAGCTCTATGTTCCCTCAGCCCTATGTTCCCTCAGCTCTATGTTCCCTCAGTCCAGCTCGAGGTCCTGGTGCAAAAGACCCTAGGTTGAAATGACTCTGAATCCTCCCTTTAAATGTGGTATAAAAATAAAAATGACTTGACTTAGAGTTTATTTTTGAGAAAAATCTTAGAAACAAGAAAATTCTTAGAAATGAGGGAACATAGGGCCGACCCCCTGACACGTGCACACAAGTGTCTTTCACTCAGAGGTCAAATGCCGCTATTTGAACATTTAACGTCATATTGTCGGAGCAGTGGCATGAACATTATTTTTCAAGCATCCAACTCCTCCGACACCTTTTTTCATTGTCGGAGTAGCAGCACTTTACTATTCTGTCAAACATGATGCTTTTCTGACATGAATATGAGGAGCTCGGTCACACGGGAGGAGCTCGGAGTAGAGTCGCTGCTCCTCCACGTCGAGAGGAGCAGCTGAGGTGGCTCGGGCATCTGGTCCGGATGCCTCCTGGACGCCTCCCTCGGGAGGTGTTCCAGGCATGTCCCACCGGTAGGAGGCCCCGGGGAAGACCCAGGACACGCTGGAGGGACTATGTCTCTCGGCTGGCCTGGAAACGCCTTGGGGTCCGTCCGGAGGAGCTGATGGAAGTGGCTGGGGAGAAGGAAGCTTGGGAGCCCCTGCTTAGACTGCTGCCCCCGCGACCCGGCCCCGGATAAGCGGAAGAAGATGGATGGATGGATGGATGGACATGAATATGAATGTGATTGCCTATCATACTTTGTGCTCTCCTATATCATATGAAACTTGGGCCAAAACAATTCTGTATAAGTTACACCACACAGAGAATACTTGTAATGATATGTGTGGGAAACAGTTGAAAAATAAGAATTAAAAAAAAATGACGATACTAAAAAGTGTTGGAAAACCAGCTCGTCTAAATAGCGACATGTCGTAATGACGGGATGTCAGAACAGGCGGCAGACCCCACTCAGGCCTGGCTGTGGTTTAATATCACTGTTTTCCAAGTACAATCCCAGTGTACATGTGTTATTATGGGCCTCTGTGCTGTACCACACACACAAGTTATCACAAGACTGACCTGACTGCTCCTTCAGCTATTGTACTAAAGACTTCACTAATAATTGTTCTCTTTATTTCAACAATTTGGTCAGGGTTATTGTTTTACTTCTGCGCTGGACATGAGCAGCAGGCGTGACATGCAGTATGTAGATATTATCCCAGTTCTGTTACCTAGCAACCATACCATTAATAAGGGCCAAAGCTTGTCTTATTTATTTACAGTGATAATTTAAAAAAGTTTTTAAAAATCCTATGGACAGAAATGTGGGTGTGTTCCATTTCAGAACCCTGCCTGTATTTTTGCACTTTTCTTCTCAACTTTTTCCCCGCAAACTGCCACTCGACTGACGTGAAACTATAATAAATATTGATCACTCTCCGACCAAACTCAGTCCTACTTCGTAAAACATGAAAAGCCGTCATGTGCACTTTAATGTTGGGGTAGATCTGGAGTTTGGAACGGTCTGGAGAAGGGTCTCGTTTCGAGGTGCTGACAGTGCGTGTGGACTCACCGGGACTGCTTGCGTCTTATCTCCACACTCTTGCAGGATCTCTGAGAACCCTGGAAAGAACAAGAAGGTCGACGTTAGAAAGGGATGTCAAGAAAATGAAATACTTTCGGATCACTTTCTGGAGAGCGAGGAAAGAAAACAGGACTGGAGGCAAAGGCTTCCAGAAATGGTCGGATAAAGATGTGTTCAAGGGCAGGTTGATAATCAGAATCTGGAACCATTTTCCCTAAATCCAAGGTAAACAGGTTCTAAAGTGAAGTAGTAAACCTCACATACAGCGGTGCTGAAACCATAGACTGAATAAAGAAGCAGGATACAATAAATAATCAAGATTTTTTAAACAAACAAAATAGCAAAATTTACTAGGATCACGTTTTGAGAAAGGTCACATTTTGTAGGGATTCTTTTGTATTTTTTACAATATGAACTTTTAATCATTTTGAAATCACCAACGCGCCTGAAATAGGGTGACCAGAATTTCTAAATCAAAAACTGGGACACTCGGTTAGAGGTGGTTGGTAATAATAAAATTGTGAAACGAGTGCGTAATTAAGAAGAACTGTTCTCCATTCGGCCCATTCACAACTATTGTGAGTCAGTACAGTCACATTTTCTATGTGTTTTGGTCATTTTTAAGCAGCTTTTCTCTATTTTACAGAAACAAATGTAAACATATGCCTCTCTTTAGTGTTGCTGGATATTAAATTGGGCAAAACTAGGGATATCTGGGACATTTCTTGTATAAAAACTGGCACAAATCAGTAGTTTTGGATGAGGCCAGTATTCAGGAGTTTAAAAATAGTTTTTGGAGTGAACACGTGCCATTGAAAACAACACAGTGCCATCTTGGATTCATCTTCCAAATCTTATTATACTTCCAAGATAGATTAGCCAAGCTGGTGCCACCTAGTGCCTCCGCTCAATTTCATTTCAAGCCACTAGCTCAGGGATCACAGTCAATATATGGTTCACAAAAACCCGGGAAGTTGTAGTTGGCGTCAGTCAGCGAAGTGGTGCGTTAACCAGAACCAACTCCAGCAGAAACTGAATAACTAAAACTGAAAATTCAGTTTTTTGGAGAATTTATACTTCTGTTCTGTATTAGTGTTGTTACAATACTGAAATCTTAAACCGGATTTCTAAACTTAAACAAAAGACTCGATACTCAACCGATTACGACAGCAGTCCCCAACCTCTGTCACACCAAGGGCCGGTTTAATGTCAGACAGTATTTTCACAGATTGGCCTTTAAGTGGCGGATAAATACGACAAAATAAAACGATACGACCAACACAAACACTGTGGTATTTTGTAAATATGATAAACGTTTCCAAAGACGTCTGTTTTGAACTCATTTTGCAGCTTGTGGGTTTAATATTAGCGTTAATGCATCACGTGACCGAGATAAGACGACACGAAAGTGAGTCACAGACGGACAGAACGGAGAGAATTTGTCATTTTTCAAAATTCAGATGCAGATAATAAATAAAACGGAAGTAATGTCAGTTATTTATTCTTTCTGTGCCCCACGTACCAAACGACCCACAGACCGATACCGCTGGATTATGATACCACCAGGATAATAATAATCACTCTTTATTTAGACAACAGAATGTGATTTTCAACATTAAATCACAGTGTTTTCTTTTATATCTGTGTATATCTGCGGAATCCCACAGTTGTCCAGGTAGTTTCTATACTCATTTGGATCATTTCAGCCCATCTCTACAGAACTAAAGCTAAAAGAAGCTGTTAACATGAAAGCTGCCCTTTTGTGACATCACAAGGTGGAGTAGTAGAGAGCATTTTGAAGCTTTGGAGATGTAAACAGTCTAATAATAATAAAGGATTACTCAAATACATGTAAATGAAACAAAACCCAACTCCAGGTCTGTTTCTGAGGAGGTAACAGCATTCTAACAACGCCTTAAAGCTCACAAAAGTCAATCTGACGTAACATCAGGCCTTTCAGAACCAGCAGAACACCTAATAATATGTCCAGCTGAGGCACCGGCGCTGTCCGTACAAAGTGGTGCTGTCAGGCGTGGAGTCTAATTGTGTTACAAGGTTAAACAGTAACAAACAGACGAAGCTAATCCCATCGCCCTGAGCCAGACTTGGAAGCAGAGGAGTGTGTGATCTGACAGGAACCAGATGCTCGCGAACTGCAGACGGGGCCCAAGGGTGCTGCGCCGCCAGGGCCCAAGGGTGCTGCGCCGCCAGGGCTCGCACCGCAAACCGGCTTCGCGGAGGCATCGAGGAAGTCAACGCTACGCGAGGCTACATTAGCTAACGATACCAGTGTTAAAGGTCCTATTTTACACAGAACGGATTCTGGGAAGCTTTAAAGGTGCGTTGTAGAGGTGTGTGACGATATCCAAGTCTCACGATACGATATCTTCACGGTTTGAACCTCATGGTACGATATTTATTGCGATATCGTGGGAAAGCTCACGATATTACGATATTCTACAGAATAACAAGACTGACTCTAAAATGCTTTGCCCAGTCATTTGGTGCAACATTTATTGTCATTAGGGATGGAACAAAATCCAAATCTCTCTGTTCGATATTTTCACCGTAAACATCTCACTGGACCAGATTTACTACAATATAAAACTGTGAATCTGCTGCTTTTTCCTCTGACAGTGCTTCACAGATTCCAAAGTGCTTAGAACAGTTATTTCTTCATGTCGTCTGCACTGAAACGGAGCAAAGGATCATGGTCTATGTAGTTCCCTCTGTTTTTTTTTTTTTTTTTTTTAGCTATTTCTGCATCAGAACTGTTCATTTAAGCAAAGAGACTTGGGATTCGATATATTGTGATGGTCCACGATATTATTGTGACACTTGTGACAATACGATATCACCAGATTTTGGATATTGTTACATCTTTAGTGTTTTGTGTCACTTTTTAAATCCAGGCTAAAAACGGTTCTGTGTAGCTGTGCACATGACTGGAAGACTTTCATTTCTCATTCTGCACTCTTCTCTTCTCTCCAAATCTCTCTAATTTAATGTCCCGTCTCTATTTTAAAATTTCATAATGATTATTTATGTTTTGATTCGTTTGTATTGTGATTTTAATGTATTTCTTATTCCGTAAAGCACTTTGAATTACTCTGTGTATGAACTGTGCTGTACAAATAAACTTGCCTTTTCTGGAGGAGGATTCATCAAATGCTTTTCTGTGTGATGCTAACTGGAGGCATTGCTCTGTCTGAAGCTCTGTTACTCAAATTAGACTTAACAGATGATATTCTGTTCATTTGGTGGGTTTGTACCTGCTGTAAATATTTTAACTACAATTTTACGCAAATGAAGAAGCGATTTGCGAAGAAAAGTTGAAAAATGTTGAAAATGACAGTGAGCAGAGAGTTCTAAAACATATTGATGACATCACACTAGTGAAGTTCGAAACAATTCTCTTTTATTCCCCTTTCTATTTCCTTGCTGAACTTGAAGAAATAATGCTCTACTGTATTACTGTATGGCCATCAGGGAATGTGCAATATTATTTGCACATAGGCTTTGGGGAATATGCAATACTGCTCATAGGTGGGCTCCAGGGAAGGTGCAATATTTTTGAGCACTTACAGTGAATAGGTTTCAGGGAATGTGCAATACTGACTTTTACACTTTTTAAGCCCCAGGGAATGTGCAAAATATGCTAATTATGGGAATGGTGCAATATTATCAAATGTTGAACTGTATGAATTGATGTGTCCACTGTGTGTGTGCTGTATGCTGTATGTCTATGTGCCAGGAGTGCCCCTGTCCCAAGACAAATTTCTCCCAAGGGAGACAATAAAGGCTAATCTAATCTAATTTACACACAAGAATCACTTTTTCTGTTTATTTTAACCCCTAAACGCCCACTGTCACAAATATGCGACAAACCATTTTGGATCCAGATATAAGCAGAGTCAGCGGCTTCGTTCCCCCAGTGCCGTTAGTGCAGATGCAGAACCTTCATTTGGTAAAAACTTGTGTCTAGTTTGACCGGATTTGCAACATACCCACATTTCTATTGGTGCTATAGTCAAATTAATAATTTATTTTACCATTTACTTAAAGCACATGTGTCAAACATGCGGCCCGGGGGCCAGATCCGGCCCTCCAAGACCCTTAATCTGGCCCTCAGCTGATTTTTCTATTAAAATACTTAAAATTTTCAGATTTTTCTGTTAATTTTCTGCACCGTTTAGCACAGCAGCGTCTCCGGCGTTTCTGTACGTTGCGACTCCCACCAGAGCAGCACAAATGAAGACTTTCCTCTTTCCAAACGCTCTTAAAGGACGATCGTTTTGACTGTCGACCGTGACCCTCATCAGCAAAATGTCAAAAAATGAGAAAAGCAGATGCTGAGTTCAGGATTTCCCAAGAAAAATAGTCTAATTCTTATTTGTTGACAGAGGTGAATGGGAAATCTGTGCTCAGTGTGTTTGGAACAAGTGGCGTTGCTCGAGGAATATAATCTTAAACACCACTACGAGACACGGAGAAAAATACAATAACTTGAAGAGAGAACTGAGTTTTCTGATCCGGCCCTTTTGGGATCAAAGTAGGCTGCATACGGCCCCCGGACCAACATGAGTTTGACACCCCTGACCTAAAGGCAAAAGCACACAAACCATTTTTATATCCATCCATTCAGGCGTTAAAGGGTTAAACAGGATTTCAACAAAATAAATGTGTTTTCTTGTGTTTTTATTCATCAAATGATCAGTTCTGAGTACTTTAGAGGAGCTTAGAGCCTGTGTACATTATGGTTGCTAGGTTCCGTTATGCTAGGTTCCCCAGTGTGATTTCCAAGTCAAATTTTTAAACCTAAAACAACGGCCAAACTGGGAAAAGTGAAGCGGAATCTTAAGTAAAATCTTAAATATTCTGATCTTAATTGTGTTTTAGTGAATTGTGCTGTCAGAGGAGTTTTATTTGAACACAATCTGACTGGAGACAACTGACGTAGTTCGAACGACAACAGTTGAGCTGCTTTTCGCTCACTTTTTTGTTGTTACATCCAAACTCTTAAACAGGACCATGAATCCCATCGTTTTGTTCACAGGCTCCTGAAAATACACGGTTTAAATCCATTAGGCATTTTTTTCTTGCGTTTTCAGACCATCTTAAATCGTTTTGGGCAGTGTTTGTTAATGTGTGCATTGTGTCGCCATGGTAACGTCGAAACATTCCACCAAACACATACGTGCAGAACACCCCCTGCCTGATGTTTCTGCAAAGTATCAACAGTAAAAGGCGTATAAAGACCCAGCACAATTTTTTCGGTATTGGCGCCGATATCGGTATCGGATCAGCACATTCCTACATTTTTTAAAGGTACATTGCGTAACTTTTACACTGCAAAAAACAAAATCTAGTCAAGCTAAAATGACTTGGATTAAGAAAATTTTACCATGATTTGAGTAAATTTCACTTGACACGTAAAATTATCTGCCAGTACAGTAAGATTTTTGTACTTTAAATCTGAAAATATATGTTGCTACACTTAAAATAAGGAAAACAACAACTTTTTGCACTTGAAATAAGAAACAAAATCAAATGTTGCTTGAATTAAGAAAAAAAACCCAGATAATTTCTCTTGGCAAAATGAATCTACTCAAATAAAGTCAAATGTTCTTAATTTAAGTCATTTTAACTTACTTAGATATTGTTTTTTCCAGTGTATTAAATATTATCTTCACGGAGACCAAACCAGACCAAGGTACAGGTCAGATCTGTGGAGAGGCGACGCCGCTCACAGTCAGAACGCCTGTTTTTCTAAGACTTTTGGAGCTATAAAACCACCTATAACTGAATTAACGTAAAGTATAATCAGTTAGTATGAAGTTTAATGTCACAC
Organism: Odontamblyopus rebecca; assembly: GCA_030686955.1. Classification (NCBI taxonomy): domain Eukaryota; kingdom Metazoa; phylum Chordata; class Actinopteri; order Gobiiformes; family Gobiidae; genus Odontamblyopus; species Odontamblyopus rebecca. The sequence goes on from CM060675.1 coordinate 20,770,225, forward strand.
TGCGGAACATTCCAGGCAAAGCAATGGCACATCCACAGAAACGAGCAGGTGACGGACTCTCCGACTGAAAATTTACACAATGCATCTTTAAATCACTGTAGAATTTGCGATTTTTTCAAAACAAAAACGATAAATCACCACAGACTTCCATAGCAAAACGTTTCCGAACGACACTTACCAAAGTCATGACCCCTCTGCCTGTCCATACACCACTGTCCCGGGCCGAAAACTCAAATTCTCAACCGAAATCGCCATTTTTTTCAGTTATCAACTTTCAAAAACCGACCTCTGCTTCTCTCCATGCTTCTGTATCAGCCCTGCCCACTTATTTTCCTCTCTCCTCCTCCCTTCCACGTCCATTATCTCTTAATAATCCCTAAAAATTCTTCACGATTTGATAAATGATCGAAATAATAATTAAACCGCACCTTGCCTTTCATTAATCTGAAGTTCTAATCTCCAATAATCCTTTCGTTGGTCTCACGTTTTGATGTCGACGTACCTAAAATCCCTTCTGATAGTCGCTCTCAATCCCTCGCTCGTCACTGTCGGATTGTTTACGTTCGCTTTCCGTAATTACACTTAAAGACGAGCGATTAGAAGTCCGCGTCTCGGTATTTGTAGTGTTTCCCAGCGTAACGCCCACATTTCCCATCAGCCCCGAAGCCGACGCCTGACCCCGAACTGTGAATCATCGTTTACAGTCACATCTTTCATTTTGAGCAGTGTAAGTATGTTATAAGTGCAGTGGATTTGCGGGAAAAGCCGTGAGAAATGTCCAGTCTGCATTTACAGTTGATGCTGTTTTGATATTTTTGTGTTATAAGTGAGTGTTTTATAAGAGTTCATGTATCTGTGCCAATTTTGCAGCTTTCAAATGCTCAAAAAATGAAAATCGCATACAAACTGTGTAGATTTTCTAGTATATTTAAGTGTTTATTTTATAATTTTATATATGCCCCGACAAAAAACTTTGATTATAAACATTTTTCTGCATTTAAAGGCCGGAACGTGTTAAAAATGAACACTTTTATATCTTTAACCTGCAAATGTTTCACGGTCTCATGTTTCTGTTCACTGATGTGTGAGTGTGATCTGTTTGTGCTCTTTTATTCTGCCTCTTGGTTCTCAACTCACTTAAAATATTGAATAAATAAAATTATGAATAAAAAAAAGTGCAACTGACATATTGTTCAAATTTAATTAAATTTAAAATAATGAAAAACACAAACTGTGATCTACAAATAAAAAGTAAACCATTAAAAAATTTGTTTTTTCTTAATGTTTTGAAGAATTTCAAAAATTTGGCCTAATACGGCATTGACTCTCCAATTTTTTTTTTTTCATAAAAGAGTAAATAAAATTCAAAACTGGATAAAACCTAAGCATGTTTGTGACGGAGCAGGTCCGTCCCTGAGAGCGCGGTCCCCGGGGGAAAACGTGGGAAGACGCGTGCTCACCTGTTTCCTTGTTTGCTGGGCTCCGCGCTGCGGGCGCTGCGGTGCGGGCGCTGCGGTGCGGGCGCTGCGGTGCGGGCGCGCAGTGGACTTCGCTTTTGCGTGTTCTCGGCCGCGACTGGGGGTGCGCACTTGGAGGCGCCTCTGTCCTTCAGAGACCCGCGGTGGTCGACTGTTACTTGCCCTCGCGCTGTCGCATCCCGGTGCGCACTGGCAAACCCGGACACATCCACGTCAGGAGCTTAAATCCTCCCGTTGTGCGCGCTCCGGGGTCATGTGAGCCACAGGTGACTGGCCTGGACAATTAACTGTGTTTTATTTGTTTATAACCCATTTTCGGGCATTTATGGATGTGAGATCAAAGCAATTCTCTATGTGTAACTGTTGGCCCCTGTAATATTAATCATTTAGTTGTAGAAATGATTTAATTAAGCTTTTAGAGGGGAGTTACGTAAGGTGGGAGGGGCGAGGGGTGTATAAAGGTGCGCCCTGCCGCTCAGCACCGGGTCAGTCTAGTCTCTCCTCTCGTCGGGTCTTGTCGTGTCCTGGCTACAAGGAAGGTCGTGTTTCGCTGGAAAAGCGAGGGACAAACGACTGAGAGACTAAGAGAGAGTGGAGCGAGAGCTAAACCTAGAGACTTGAAGGAGAAGTCGACCTTTTTGCCTGCCCTGTAAATAGACCTTTTTTCCCACTGTTTCACTGTAAATATTTCCTGCACACATTTTTGCGCCTGTTTTTCCTGTTCTGCACTGTGGAATAAAACATCCAAAATGAGCCCGACTCAGCCTGAGTGTTTTGAAGAGGACCCCGTGACAATGTTTCCCTCTTTACACTTCTTATGTACTTCCATCCATCTTCTCCCGCTTAATCCGGCTGGGTCACAGGGGCAGTTTGCTGCACCTGACCCCCCTATGAACGTCCTGGATGGTCCTTGATGTTAGTTCATAGGTGCTCTTATCTCATACTCGTATATTCTTATGTACTTCTTATGTAAAGATCTATTCTTTATGTCAGAACAAACTTTACTGAGTAGATTAGTGGGAAAAGCTGTGAGACGTCTGATCTGCATTTACAATTTATCCTGTTTTAATTTGTCTCCTTGTGCTTTCTGCAGCGTCAGAATGTTGTGTCTTTATTGAAGCAAACATGGAGCTGTGTTTTGTTTCATTCTTGCACCTTTAAGTCAGGTTTAAGTGGAACTCCACCTCAACTCCACCCAGAACCACACTGCAAACAAGACGTTAATCCGGGCAGTGCCTGGAGGACTAAAGGGGAGAGTGAGGGGAGGAGGAGGGGTCTGGAGGACTAAAGGGGAGAGTGAGGGGAGGAGGAGGGGTCTGGAGGACTAAAGGGGAGAGTGAGGGGAGGAGGAGGGGTCTGGAGGACTAAAGGGGAGAGTGAGGGGAGGAGGAGGGGTCTGGAGGACTAAAGGGGAGAGTGAGGGGAGGAGGAGGGGTCTGGAGGACTAAAGGGGAGAGTGAGGGGAGGAGGAGGGGTCTGGAGGACTAAAGGGGAGAGTGAGGGGAGGAGGAGGGGTCTGGAGGACTAAAGGGGAGAGTGAGGGGAGGAGGAGGGGTCTGGAGGACTAAAGGGGAGAGGGGCGGGGTCTAGAGGAGAAAGCAGAGTATTGGAGAGTACTGGAAATGTATGTAGAACCGATGTAAAGAGGACCAATCACAGCACTCCTTTTTGTGCTGTCTGCTACATTTCAGAAGTCCATATAGGTCGACGCCGATGTTTTAATGCACGACCATATTGGGCTTAACAGGAACTTGAAATTACAGCGGCAACTGGGAGCAGCACCAAATGATGAAGGTTAGGAACAGAAGACAATGTTATTCAACTTTAAAATGATAGATCTAAGCACTAACGGAAGTACTGAGCCATCCAGAAGCTCCCTAATCCAGCCTACTTTTACAAGAAGTTTAAGAAGGTTTAAAAAAAAAAATGGACTGAAAATCAAACCAAACTATCCCTAATTATGACTTGAAACTGGGACAAAACCTTCACCAAACCAGCACTTAAACCTAAACCTCGTCTAAACCCAAACTAGGCTCTTCCTTACCTACCTAACCTAACCTAAGAAGGACCTTCCCACGTTTAAACTATGAACCAGAACTAACCCAAGTAAGGACAAACGCAAGAATAAATAAAAGATCTGAATGTACTTGGAAGACTCCTGAACGCTGCCACTAATGAACACAAATGAGTACAAGTTAATGTGACAGGAAATATGCTTTGATTTGTGCAGGGAGAAGACGTACTGGACTGTGAGGAGGTATTTGGAGTTTAGCGTCCTCGTGTTAGTGTGGAGTTCTAATGGGAGCCAGCCTTGATCCAGACCAGTGCACCGCTGTTTATTGTTGAACATCACCAGGATGAAAACAGACAAATTGCTGGAATATACAACACATGAAGGCTTCCAGATTACTTCAGATTTAGCTCCGGCTGCTACTGATACTTCTGCTGGTGCAAATCCTTACCACGCTGCTGTTACAACTTCTACTCTACTGCTGATTCTGCTATGCTACTGGCACTTCATTATTAATCTGTCTACATTTCCCAAGCTCAAAATGCTCTGCTCTACCTTGTGATGTCATAAAGTGGTAGAGACCGGCAATTCCAGTGCTGAAATTATCCAAATGAATGTAGAAACTGTCTGGACAGCTGAGGGATTACACAGATATCAAAGAACGCACTATGATTTAATGTTGAGAATGATATTCTATTGTCTAAATAAATGGGGTTTTTTTACTATCATTTTGGTCATGGAACAACGTTTTACCTTTAGTTCGGGATGGAAATTTGTCGAATGATTCTAGTGGCAGTGTATGGAGTTTAAAAACACAGTGGATGTTATCTGTTTGTAACATAGATAAGAAAATAGTACTGATCTACTGCAGACCAAGACACAGCAAAGAATGGACTTTTGAAAGAAACTGCTTGTTTTTAATGTTGACAAACGGATGCTTCATATGTTTTCTACTGCTTTTATTGAAAGTGTTTTAACCTTCTGTATTATTTGCTGGTTTGGCAACGCCACTGAGGCACAGAAAAAAGTGGTTAGAAAGACAGTCACTACTGCTAGCAGGCTGCTTGGGATCACTCTGCCAAGTATGGAGAGTATCTATAGAGACAGACGTGTTAAAAAGGCTGATAATATCATTGAACAAAGCTCACATCCGTTGTCTTCTTTATTTCAACTCCTGCCATCTGGACGTCGTTTTTGCCTCCCCCTGCTGTCCAAAAACAGGTCAAGGTTTTCTTTTGTACCGCAAGCAATAAAAGCACTAAACAAAGTGGTAAACCATCCAATGTAGTGTGTGCTAGTGTGAATAGCAATTTTTTATTTATTTTATTTTATTTTATTTTATTTTATTTTATTTATTTAATTTTATTTTATTTATTTAAAAAATATATTTTATTTTATTTTATTTTATTTATTTATTTTTATTTATTTTTTTTTATTTTATTTTATTTTTATTTTATTTATTTATTTCTTTTTGCTGTGTATGTGTTCTTTCGTCTGCCAGCGACTGTACTGCAAATACAATTGCCCCATGGGGATCAATAAAGCTCTAACTAACTATGTTCTGTTTTGACACAGTTTGACTGGTAAATGAAGGTGCACGTTTGTGTTTTACTCAACTGTATATATGTTAAAATATTGTAATACTGCAATACAAAACATAGTTATCAGATATAGTATCAGAACATCCCGAAGTGGTACAACTAAAATTGCAATCCCCATTTTAAAGAAGGTGTTTCCCATCGTCTAAAGACATTCAGGAGAGGCTCATTTTTATTCTGTCATTGTGGCTTTCTTAGTATCGATACCCGCTCAAATGAGTATCTAGTTGCGATACTGGTTTTAGTGTGTGCAGTTGTTCCTCATCTGCATCATGGGTTTGATTTCCAGTCGGGAAGTTTGGCTGAATGTTTCTGCTACATTGATATTTGCAGTGACATCATGGGGGTGTTCTCCATGTATGTGCACAGCAGAATGTTTGGAGGTTACCATGGTGACCAGTGGTAAATGAAGTAGTCACTTTTGTTACTTAAGTAAAAGTACAGATACAGAGGCACAAATTACTCAAGTAAAAGTAACACATAATGACATATAAAAATCTACTTAAGTAAAAGTATTTCACGTAGATTATGAGAAGTGTTAAAGTGTTAAACACAGTGATACTGATGAAGAACTGTGCAGACTTTTTTTTTCTATAACAATTTCTTAACTGTGGAATTTCACGTACATAGTTTTGTTTGCTCAAAGCCGGAACTTGAACTCAAAACTTTTTGTCATATAAAAGTACTTTTTACTTTTCAGTTAAAAATGTAGTGGAGTAGGCAGTACGGATACTTAGGAAAGTATCCATTGTAAAATTAACTTAAGTACAGTATAGCTACCTAAAAATTGTACTTTTTGTTGTAAAGTAGAGTATTTTTACTTTTATACTTTCCACCAATGATGGCGATACAATGCACACTTTGCAAACATTGCCAAAAAAGTTTTAAGATTGTCTGAGAACTTCAGAAAAAAACAAAAAATGGATGTAAACAGCACATTTTCAGCAGCCTGTGATCAATACGAGCTCCTGGTCCTGTTCAGGTGTTTGATTTTCCAGCTAAATCAGTTCTTTCGGGCGTTAAATTAAACCTCAGACTCCAAATTTGATCTAACTAGAGTAACAGAACTTCAGATGGAGCAGTGCCTACACTTAGCATCACACCAGCAGAAAATGTTGCCGATGTCAGCTGCAAAGTACCAGTATTCTGGGGTGACCAGAATTTCAAAATCAAAAATTGGTGCACACCCGGGTTGGGATGGTTAGTCTAAATAAAACAGTGAAAAAAGTGAGTAGCATTGTGCATTCTTGACTCATGTGGGTCAGTGTATCTGAGACAAAATACAGTCCTCAATCCTCTGGTGGCTGAGTGGCAACACTCAGGCCTCACAGCAAGAAGGTTGTGGGTTCGATTCCCGGGTCGCCCGGGCCTTTCTGTGTGGAGTTTGCATGTTCTCCCCGTGTCTGGATGGGTTTCCTCCGGGTGCTCCGGTTTCCCCCATCAACCCAAAACATGCAGCACCTGAACTAACATCAAGGACCATGTTGTCCACCCTCCTGTGGGTTCACCACCTGCAGAGGGGTTCATAGGGGGGGTCAGGTGCTATGAGGATTGGGCAGCAAACTGCCCCCACGACCCAGCTGGATTAAGCGGGAGAAGATGGATGGATGGTTTAGAACTGATATAGTCCTAATTTTAGCCCAAGTTTAGCCCTGATTGAGCCCCGGTTGAGCCTTAGTTTAGACCTGGTTTAGACCTGAAATAGTCCTAGTTTAGACCTGGTTTAGACCTGATATAGGTCTATTTTAGCCCGAGTTTAGTCCTGGTTTAGACCTGTAGTAGTCCTAGTTTAGACCTGGTTTAGACCTGATATAGGTCTATTTTAGCCTGAGTTTAGTCCTGGTTTAGACCTGATATAGTCCTAGTTTAGTCCTGGTTTAGAACTGGTTTAGACCTGAAGAAGTCCTGATTTAGGCCTATTTTAGACCTGGTTTAGATCTGATATGGTTCTAGTTTAACCCTAGTTTATTCCTTGTTTAGACCTGAAATAGACCTGGTTTAGTTCTGGTTTAGCCCTAGTTTAGTCCTGGTTTAGCTCAAATTGGTCCCAAACATAGACACCTGGGACATTTCTTGTATGAAACTGGAACAAATCAGTGGTTTTGGATAAATCTGCTGGGACAGGAGACACAGGGCTCAAAAGTGGGACTGTCCCGGGTAAACAGGGACGTCTGGTGACCCGACAGTAGCCGTCCTGTCAAATAAAGCCTTTTTTATCGACTGATGGTGCGCTGTTAGCGGACTAGTCATTAAATGGAACGCCATGGATCAAACTTGGAGCTGACGCAGCCGCCGGCCCGTTTGTCCAAGAAAGTCGATCATTTCTGCGTTAACCAAAACAGCGTGATTTAACCCAGGCTCGCGCTTTGACATGTTTTTAAGAATGCACAAGTTCTGCATCTGCCGTTCGCTATAGCGGGGTCTCTCCAGGACACCCTCCCCTAATCCGCCGCTCCTCTGTTCCAAACTCCTCCAACACCGGCGTGCATTCATCTCCATAATGCCTGGGCTCGAGCCGGAGATGTTAGCGTGAGTCACTTCAGCTGCCCATGTAAACAGGCATCAGCACTGGCCAGATAAGGACAGAGGATCACACATACCTCACGCTATATGGACACGATTTAAGATCCGGATTACTGTGCCATATGGAGGTCAGAAACATCAAATATTATACGTGTTTTGATGAAATATCCAGTCTCCAGTGTTGGTATGATAGAAAAATGTGGAGCTCTGTTTCTGCACGAGTTAACGACTTAATACTAATAATGAAATGAAGATGAAAAATGCAAATGTGCAAGTAATTTAATGTCATTTTCAACACAAAATAACTGTACGTTCTCGATGTTACCCTGATAAATCTCATAATCTTACTAAATCTGTCCAGGAAAGCTCACATTTTGTCCTTTTCATGTGACTTTTTGCATATTGATACCTGCTCAAATGAGTATCTAGTTTCAATATTATCTTTAGTATCGCTTAGTATCTGATTCCCGACTTTTCCCCGCTCCCCAAAAAACAAAAAATAAAACACAAAAAAGCAGCCGTGTCCATATCTTTACTTTAATACTGTACGGCCAGATAAAAATCTTGGAATATGCGGATGTGGCTGCATGAAAATAATAGTCTACAGTTGCAGTAAAATGTTCCGCAGTGTGATATTTAATCTATCTCCATGGACACAAGCAGATGATGCCGCCAGGCCACAGTCAGAGACATGATCTGCGGAGAGGCGAGCCCGTTCACATTAAGAATGTAAGAAACACACACGTGTGTAATGGAATAAATGAGTGATAAAGATCAGTTTGATGCCATATTGCGGAACATTTTAGGCAAAACTACAGGAATTACATGGTGTAGCTTTAATTTTACACATAGAAAAAAGAAAACAGTCAACGATGACGACCACACTATGTGTAATTTTTCAAAATAGGCATTCATTTTTCAATATATTTGTAATAAACTACATCTACAAGCAAACTTTAAAGGTGCATTGTGTAACTTTTCTGGCGGAGGGTCCGTCACGTTCTTGTTTTTTTTTTTTATGGATGTGTCATTGCTTTGCCTGGAATGTTCCACAGTGTGACATTAAACAGATCTAACTTATATTTACATAATTCCACATTCTGACTATGAGCGGGGTCGCCTCTCCACAGATCTGACCTGTGACTTGGTCTGGTTTGGTCTCCATGAAGATATAAAGGTTTAATGCCATACTGTGGAACATTCCAGACAAATCAATAGCATCTCTATGGAGAAAAGCAATTGACCTTCCAGCAGAAAAGTTACTCAATGCAGCTTTAGGGTGAGACTCTGCAGGTGAAGAGGAAAAACTCTGAAATTTAGAGACATCAGTTTTAAACTCCTGCTGTAGTTTACTCACACACATGTACTGGATGCAGAAAGCTTTTCATCATGGAATGTTTTTGTATACAAGGATTTTTACGTGTAAAAACTGACATAAATAAGCAAATTTGAGGCATTCAAAACAGGAACATGAGTTTAAATTTCTTGCTTCATTTTGTTGTCATATTAGATTCTAAAAGTTTACACAAGAGGATTTTGGAGATCTTAGGCCATGTCCACATGTAGCCGGGTATTTTTAAAACCGAACATTTCCCCCCCTCCGTTTATAAAAATAGTTTTATCCACACCACCTCGTCTTCGAAAAAAATACCTTCCACACATAACCGAACATCTGCGTTTTCAACCACATTCATACACATTCCAAACCTGTAGATGGCGTTATTTCCATCACTTCGCCGTCACTTCCGCCTAAACTTATCTTATTGCTCTTGGAGCAGTAGTTGGACTTCTGCAGTTAAACATGTACATAGCACCTGCACAATAATTAATGCTCCCACAGCTCTCAAGAAACGACTCCGGTCCATATTCTGCTTTGGCTTTGGCTTTTGCAGTCGCCTAAACAAATGTCGCACGTTTGACGTCAGGGCAGATTCATATTTTTTGGCGCAGACAGTGACGTTTTAAAACGCAAAACCCCAGTTATCTCTGTCCACACAAACAGGCATAAACGGAGTTTTCAAAAATCTTCACTTTGGCCGGAGTTTTCCCTGAATACTCGTTTCTGATGCGTGTTCGTGTGGATGACAGGTCAAAACGCAGCAAAACATCTTCGGTTTATCAGATACCCGGATACGTGTGGACAAGGCCTTATTTTGCATTTGAGTATTGGAGTTTTGGAGTTAAATCTTTAATAAATCAGACTTATGCATTAGGCATCAAAAAAATCCTTCTTTATGTTTTGTCAAAATCTCGTTAAGTAAAAAACTGTAAAGTTTGGTCCTTATGGGGGAAACTGAAAAAAGTGTGTTAAAGGTGTGAATGAAACGAAACACAACTCCAGGTGTGTTTGGGATGAGAAAACATTTGACGAACCCTCCACCAGAAAAGTTACACAATGCCCCTTTAAATTGAGAAATATAATATGGCCGACTTCCAGTTTACAGAGGGGTCATAATATGTTTCTTCCTTGTCATGGCATAGGCTGTTTTTATGGCAAGTTTCATTTTTCTCTCATAAAAAAAAGTTTTGAAAACCAAAACTAATGCATTTCATTGACACTGTTTTTGACATCGCCATGGTAACACAGTTGCAGACAGAGGTATGGCCTCATTGGCTTTTTCGTTCTGTATGGCGAGAAGGACGTCTGTGCCAAATTACAAATGTTTACGACAAACTAATTCTTTTCAATCCCATTTAAAAGAGCGATTTATATTCAGGTCGTCATTATGCAAAAAATGTTTATTAATGCCGGGCAACAAGACAAGACTTCGGAGTTATGCACAATTTATTACTTCTAAAAATGTCTTTTATTCTTTGCAGGTCGGCTACACCTACATTTTATGACCTATTAAACTTCCCAGACTCTGCACAGCCTCAGAACCCCTCCGCTCTTCACTTCCACTGTTAAATTCAAAACAAACACAGGCCTCTTCGTTTTGCAGGTCTCTTCTCGGAATCGCGCTATCCTCACCCGCACCCTTCACGCTTTAAGCAGAGTGGAGCTGCACCGAGGGCCCTGGCACCGGCTCCTGGCACAAAGACGCAGTCCCGCTCCGAACAGATGTCAGAGCAGATTTCGCGTTTTGGAAAGTAGGTGCAAAATATTTTTCAAACTGGCACGGCGCTGGCGGGAGGGTTCGGCGAAGTAACCGGGAACACCTGTTTGGGGCCGGCGGAGGAATGTGCCCACGGAGATGCTTTAAGGACGAGGGTTCGGAGCGGAGGAGAGGAAAAACAAGGCGAAAAAGGACAGTTTGTTTACTTGGCCGGCACACGGGGAAGCAGAGATTGGCTGGGTTGTGTGTTAAACAGCGCTGCCGCCCGCGGACGCCTGCTGCAACACAATGGGGCTCATGTTATGGCCTATACAAATACACTCAGTGGCACAAAAACACTGTCGTTTTTCAGTTGTTTAGTTATTTAATCAGTTTAAATGGTGTTTTCCTCAACCAAAATTTGGATTATAAGAGTTTATATGGGACAACAGCTGAGAGCAGAAGGCATGGAGCTACATTTGTCACGTTTACATGAGAGTTTTAATTTCGAATAACTGACAGCTAAACACTTAATTCCTAATGAAAATGATGATTTGGAATTAAACATAATTCCGAAGTGGGTGGTTTTATTCCGATTTTAAAGCCGAATGAATTTCTTCCCGGATCATGTAAACGTTTCTTCTTCTCCAAAATAATCCCGGTGGTTGGTGCTCGTTGGGTCGCCCTTCGATCCGGCTCCTCCAGTCGTCTCTCGGGACTTTCCTCCACGTCTCTTTGGATTTGCGAGCGGGATGTGGGAGTGGGCTGAGGTGTGGCAGCCTCAGACTCAGTTTGTCTTCTTCCTCCTTCTCCCACACTCTTCCCTTCTCCTCCTCAGCTCACAGACGTAAAGCGTGAGGACAGAATCCTCCAGCTGCTGCTTCATTATCATCGGAACCACAGCGGAAAAAGTTTGGATCGTGTTTGTGTCGGCGGCGAAACGACAAACCGAGATGACAGAAAAGCAGAAGAAGTGTGTGTTTTCTTCCCAAAGACGGAAATACGTTTGTGTCGCTGTCCAATCAGAACCCTTCCCCAACCCCAGACATTAAGCGGAATTAAATAAAGACAATTTAACGTGTTTTCCATGGAAACCTCAATTCAGAATGATTATTTCCATGTAAACTCTATGCTAAACTATGACATTTTGTGTATCTGTCAAAGGGGTGGAGCTCTGGAACAACTGTACCGAAGATTCTCCTCTTCACTTTAAAGAGAAATTTAAATGTTTAACTCTGAGCAGATACAGGAACTATGAGACTTAGTTGGTGCTGTCGTCTCTGCTGTACTGATTTGTTTTTACTCATTTGTTTGCTGTATTTATGAACCGTTGCCAAGACGATGCAATGAGGACTAAAGGGTAAAGGCAGAATAAGGTCAAGCTTCAGCTGTTAAATGTGACTGTCTATGGAACGTCAGAATACACCTGTGACCAAAATCAATCAATCAAAACTCCAAGAAGAATATTTTAATTCTGAACTATTTCATTCAGAACAATTAATTCAGAATTAAAAAATCATGTAAACGTGGCCATTGTTTCCTAGATTTTTTTTTTTTTCTCGGTATAAATAGTCATTTTTGCATGAGCTCCCCCTGCAGGCGTAGTCTTGTGAGTGCAGTTTGGGTCAGATACACGGACAGACTGGATACAGAGTAATAGTTAGAAAGTTTTTACCGTGTCCCCTTTTAGTCGCCCAGTCAATCAGCAGGACACGGTTTTATTCCATCAAGAGTTTCTTAAGTTGACCACAGCCCTAAATAGCGACACTAAGCCTCGAAAAGGGTCTTATAATAATGTTTGACTTGGAAAAGACAAACTTTGCTGTGGTGAAATGAAATAAAACTAATATATTATGGTTAAAAAGAAGAGTAATAAAGCTGGAAAGAAAAAAAGTCTTTATCCTTCTATATGAAAAGCTGTTCTGTTTTGCATTTGACCCGTACTTTAGTAAATACAGCCAAAAGAAGAAAATGTGCAGTAACTAAATCATTGACAACATAACGCTAAACAAAACACTTTCTAGTTACACATTCTGTCTCAACAACACGATCCATTTAAAATAAGAGAACGCGGGGGGATTCCAGTGTTGCAACGCCAAAGTACATAAAGAAATGTGGCTGTTTTTAGCACCAGCAGAGCCTCCGCACTCTGTGCTTAAACTACTGTAGTTATAGACCATTTTCACAGCGTCTGGAAGCACCACTCAGTCGGGCTGCGGAACTTCCGTTTAAATGGTTTTCTGTGGCAAAATGTGTGTGGAAATGTCTCGCTTACAGAAATCTGCCCCATCACCAAATCTTCAGCCAGCGAGGTCCACAAAGGAGAAACATTCTATCACGAAGAACATCCACAACGATCGAGGGAAGAAAGACGAAAGCTTAAAGAAGAACTCGTCGTTAGTGAGGTGGTGAACTTGGTATGGAGCTCATTAGTGAAACTACTGAGCAAAACTAACATGGTCCTAGAGATGTCTCGTATCCAAACTGCACAAATCTGTCTCTGCCAATATCCACATGAAATACACTTTTAATTTGAATTGTAGAATCAGTCTGAGTGAACAAATTCCTTTTGTTTTGTTCATGACCATAACGTTAATTTTGCTCATAGTTGTTCTTCTTTAAGCTTTCGTCTTTCTTCCCTTGATCCTCGTGGATAAATTCTTCATGATAGAATGTTTCTCCTTTGTGGACCTTGTCGGTTTAAGATTTGGTGATGGGGCAGATTTATGAAGCCGGTGGAGAATAGGCCAGACATTTACACACACATTTACCACAGAAAACCATTAACCAGAAGCTCTGCAATCCTACAGCGTGACACTTCCAGCCATTGCGAAAAAGGTCGATTATACTGATACTTTGCAGTGACATCATGGCGGGGGTGTTCTACATGTATTTCTGTGGTGGAATGTTTCCGTACATTCACTGTTCACCTATTAGCAAACAGCCGAAAACACTTTTAAGAGAAATACAAATCAGACTTAAACGACACATTTTCAGGAGTGTGTGTTCACGGTCCTGTTTACAAGTTTGACTTTTAACCACAAAAAATGAAAGTGACAAAGTGAAAAACTTTTGGCTAATGCTGGCCGGCTTGTGATTGTAATTTGATGTGTGAGAGAAATGTTTACGACCTCTCGTTTATAACGGTGATTTACTGTATTTATATTACGATATTTGTCCATGTATTTATATAATTTATGTCTTTTTGATACCAGTCTCTTTCTATTTTTTTAATGCTACTTATTTTGAAGTTTATTACAATTTATTTATTTATTTTTTACTTTTTTTTACTCTTTTTTTTTACTCTACTTGTATTATATTCTATAGTAGTTTCCCTTGTGGACCAATAAAGTAAGTCTAAGTCTAAATCTACAAAAGCACAAATCATCTCACCTTTTGCAGTCCCAACTAAACCAGCTCGTTCTGGTCAGATTAAACTCTAACGCGCCTCAGACAGAGCAGTGCCTACAGTTAGCATCACACCTCCGGGGAATGCTGAGGACATCATCTGCAAATACATCATGACCGAAGCGACGCGGCCCGTCCCTTATCTGTGTACAGCAGCTCTTGACCGGATCATTTCTCAGGCGTTGGATCACCAGAAGTCGAACGGTGACCAAACCTGGGATCTTCTGGCTGTGAGGTAACGGAGCTGACCACTAAACCACCGCGCTTATGACATTATGGGTATTTAAGACGCTTGGAATATGGCACGGTGGTGCAACTTCTAGACCGGACGGACGCGTGGTTTTGAGGAGTTTACGCCAAATTCTGAGTCTACGTTCTAAAGCCGACTTCCTGTATTAGACCATGTGAGGGTTGTATCCAAATCTGGGTACTTGACGTTTGGGGGTGTAATGTATTTTTTTCTGTCTGGCAGTGTAGCAAAATCCAAAAATTCTGTTCTACAACTTTGTAAATTGTTAAAAAAAAAAAAAAAAGCCTTTACACAAACATCACGTCATTTTTTGTGGCACATTTTTAATTTTAGACATTTGAATGTGTGCAGCTTTTCCGCCGGAAGGTCCGTCAAACGCTCTTCACCGTGGAGATGCTATTGCTTTGTCTGGAATGTTTCACAGTGTGGCATTAAAGCTTTCTATATACATGGAGATCAAACCGGACCAAGTCACAGGTCAGATCTGTGGAGAGGCGACCCCACACACAGTCAGAATGCCTGTTTTTTTTAGCCATTTTTGAGCTATGAAAACATCTGTGACTGAATAAATGTAAAGTAGGGAGTTGTTTGATGTTATACTGTGGAACATTTCAGCCAGAGCAATGACATCTCCATAGAAACAAGTAGGTGACGGACGCCCAACCAAAAAGTTAAGGCGGTTTTTCAAATTTAAAGCGTTTATGACAACTTTTTTTTAGCATTTTTTTTAAAGTTTCAAATATTACATCCTGGTTGGAGATCATGGTATCACGCTAGGAAATTCCATTACTGTTACCTAGCAACCATGTGGTACACTCCTCAAAACTCCTCTAATGTGCACAGAAATGATTTTTGATGACTAAAAATACAGAAAAACCACCTTAATTTTGCTGAAATCATGTCAGAAAAATGTGTAAATTGTTCCAAATGTGTGGACAGAATTCTCTTCTCGTGCGATACCATCAGTGTGGGACGGCCTGAAATAGAACTCACTGCTTCCTGTTTACTCGGTTTCAACATATTTTTCAACTTTTCTTCACAAATTGCTTCTTGATTGGCGTAAAACTACAATTTCTATTTACAACAGGTTTTATAGCACCAAATTAAGTCAAAATGGGAGAATTATGTGTCACTTTAAAGCTGCACTGTGTAACTTTTTGGTTTTGCTTGTTGCCTATGGAGATGTCATTGCTCTGCTTGGAATGTTCCACAGTGTGACATTGAAACAGCTCTGCTTTTACATTTACTTACAGGTGGGTTTACATCTTAAAAATCCCTAGAAAAACAGGCATTCTGACTGTGAGCGGGCTCGCCTCTCCACAGACCTGACCTGTAACTTGGTATAGTTGGTCTCCATGAAGATAGGAAGGTTTAAGAATACCATACTGTGAAACATTTCAAAGGAACAACATCTCTATAGAGAAAAGCATTCGACAGCGTTTGACTTCGAACAGAAAAGTTCCACAATGCACCTTTAAAGTGTGTGGTATTATTAAAGGGACGAGAACGTCACTGTAAAACTATAGAATACATGTTTGTGCACAGTGGAGTTGGATTCTGGAGGAAGAAAAAACGTTATTTGGAAAGTCGTTTAAAGCGATTTCGCCCAAAATAATCCAAGTACCCGGATGTACTTTTCCTTCTGTGTAACGTGGTATTTCCCGAAGTTGTTTGATAAAAGGCGTATTGTGTTTCTCCGCGTAGAAAAGGGTTCGACGGCAGCTCAACGGTGACTAATGCTGCATCCACAAAACTCGCCAAAACAGAGACGGGGCTTTTGTTTTCTCATCCTGACAACCGCTAAGTAGAATCAAAACAGTTTGGACAAGCCCCGTGATGAGTTAATGCCGATCCGCAGGAGAAGTCAAATCCAAATAACCACAGCAGCTGCGAGTCACCGCCGAGAAAAACAGGCGGTTATTATTGTGCTGTGAAAATGTGGAGCGCGCAGAACTGCAAAACTGCAAAACTGTACTTTACTACGTCGAGGTGTGTTTAGAAGATGCTATTTTAGTCCAGTTTAAGTCCAGGTCTGGGTAAATGTTGTGCCTCGGTGTGAAAATGTTGAGTATTACAGACCCACGAAACAGTCCAAAATGATTTGATTAAAATCCAAATTCGACGCAAATCGTTCGTTAATATCCTAATTTTGATTTGAACACAATTTTTGCACTTTTTATTTTTACAGTGCTTTAAAAGGACACAATTTTCTGGTCTATATTCTAATGTAGTTTCCTCATCAGAAACAGAGTGTGTTTGTGTTTTGTTCTTTTCTCAAACAGAAAACACTCTGTTCCGCCTTGTGGTGTCATGCGGTCATACAGGAAGTGCTCCACTGTGTTTTAAACTCACTTACGCCTTCACTAGAATCATTTGGATCATTTCAGCCCTGGAATTGCTGATCTCTACTGAAAAAAAGTAGGTGTTAAGTTGAAAACTACTGCTTCATGACATCACAAGGTGGAACAGAGCATTTTGAGCTTTGGAGATGTAGACAGACAGAAACGAAACACAATTCCCGGTATGTTTTTGAGGAGGTAACAACATTATAACATGGCTTTACTTCTAATTAATAAGAAAAATACTCCTGATCTGGAATCCAATGAGCAAAACTACTGTTATCTACACTCATAAAAATGTAATGTATAATAATGTGAATGCATATATTATTTAATCATGTTCTGTTTAATTCTTTTTGATGACAGATTTGCATGTTAATATGATCTATTTAAAAATAATATGTTATATGTTTATTTGGCATACGATATTTAAATGGAAAAGGTGACGTGGTGTATTTGTTATGGTCAACAATTCGTTTTTAGTAGTGTAGTTGTCCTAATAAACTGAAATTCACAATATTTTGGCTTCAAATGGTCTAGTAAAGTCAAGTAGAGTCAAAGCAAAAAGTTGGATTAACACTTTAGTCTCTCTCTGTTTTAAAATTGTATGATTATTTGTTTTGATTTGTTTGTATTGTGATTTTAATGTATTTCTTATTCTGTAAAGCACTTTTTGATTTACTTTGTGTACGAATTGTGCTGTACAAATCAACTTGTCTTGCTTTCCTTGCCTTCAGAATATTATTAGTAAGTAACTTTAATAAAGCAAAACATAAAAAAGCACAGTTTATAAAGAATGATCCAGGCTTAGAACCGTAAAATACCAAATAAGAGCTGGGTCACATTTAAACGCCGGGTGCAGGTGTATATTTGGATATTTGGATAAATAAGCGCAGGTTCCAAATAAACGGCGAGTCTAATGTTCGCGCTGAAGACAGAAGTTATACTGCGACAACAGGACGCAGGACTGATGCTCGCGTCGTCTCTACACAAACCAAACTTAAAAAACACACGGCTCATTTGGATAAACTATCAGCGCTGAAAAAAAAAAAAAAAAAAAACTCAGAAAAGAAAGTTCTTCCCTCTCGCTGGGCCTGTCATTTATTTTAACTCACTAAAGAAATGTCTGCATGTTGCGGGAGGGTTTGAGTGACTTTCTGTGATTCAGGAGTCGCTTTCAAATGTGGGAAAACTCCGCTCTGTAGACATTTCGTCGTAACATTTCAAATGAACTCGCCTACGTCTGTATAGAAAGTCGCCTAAATTATAGTCGTACTCGTTAAAAGAATTTGAGTACCAAATTTTCCTAGTTTTGCTGAGAAAAAGGAATTAATCACCTCAAATTGACCCCTGGTCTCAAGTAAACGCCTGGTCTGTTCAGTGATTGAAACAAATAAACGCCCCGGCTCTTATTTGGTATTTTATGGTAACTACACTAACTCCTACTCACTTAATTAAGCAGCTACTAAGCCTGAATCACTCTTAATAAACTATTTGTGCATTATCAATGAACTTTAAGCTGTATTGTTATAATCTATGACACCAGTGGATCATTATGTTATAATTTAGACAATCTAGAGGACATGTGTCAAACATGCGGCCCGGGGCCAGATCCGGCCCTCCAAGACCTTTAATCTGGCTCCTCGGCTGATTTTTCTATTAAAATACTTAAAATTTTCTGATTTTTCTGTTAATTTTCTGCACCGTTTAGCATAGCAGCGTCTTCGGCGTTTCTGTACGTATGCGACTCCCACCAGAGCAGCACAAATGAAGACTTTCCTCTTTCCAAACGCTCTTAAAGGACGATCGTTTTGACTGTCGACCGTGACCCTCATCAGCAAAATGTCAAAAAATAGGAACAGCAGATGCTGAGTTCAGGATTTCCCAAGAAAAATAGTCTAATTCTTATTTGTTGACAGAGGTGAATGGGAAATCTGTGCTCAGTGTGTTTGGAACAAGTGGCGTTGCTCGAGGAATATAATCTTAAACACCACTACGAGACACGGAGAAAAATACAATAAGTTGAAGAGAGAACTGAGTTTTCTGATCCGGCCCTTTTGGGATCAAAGTAGGCTGCATACGGCCCCGGACCAAAATGAGTTTGACACCCCTGGTCTAGAGTAATCTAAAAGAAAAACAAACTCTGTTAACTTCGGCGTAAACTTTGGTGCCCCACGGGAGTTGACGCTGTAAACACAATCACAACAAAGAGCCGCAAAATTGTCTGCACCTCTTATGGATAGCTGCAGATCACCGCTGATGTTTTTTTTTTTCTTTTTCATTTACACCGAAATGACAACGCAACGCTGACGAATCCTACACGTATTACAGACGAACAAAATTTGAAGTACAAACAGAGCAGTACCTGCAGCAGCGGAAATGAAAATTGAACAGCGAAGTGGCTCTTGAGAAAAAAAAACAATTGATTTTGCGCAAACATAGGGTTGGGCGGTAAAACGGTATCCTGAGGTATCAAAAAGTAGCAGTGGTGTCAGTTTCATTACTGCCATTAAAAAAATCTGCAGCGCATAAGGACCTAATATCACAAAAGTACCTAATATTGCATAAGGACCTAATAACAGCGATCCCACCACAGTCGCTTCAGACACAGGGCACAGCGCCGACTTTCTCCCCTCCGCTCTCTCTCCTCTTCAAACGTGGTTCCGCTCGGAGAGTTCCATCCACACACAGCGAGGAAGAAGAAAAAAAACTGACTGACGCTTCATGTGATGTTGAGCCCAAAAGTTTGTGATGGAGACGTTTTACTGAACGCCGAGAGTCGAGAGGGGACGAGGCGCTGAAGAGGAGAAAGTTCCCGCTCGAGGGCGAAGTCAGACTTTCACGGAGGAGACGGTAACTTCTCCGAGTGCCGAGAGCGCGGGTCTGTCAGATACAACATGCAGCAGTGGAAAAATCACACGCCCTGGACTGTCGCCTTTTACTTTTTATTCGGAATCTGCCTCTTCTGCGCTTTTCTTGTCTTGGTGAGTCCCAGATCATTAAATGGAGGGAGATACACGCTGCAAAGTTTGGGCTGATCAGAACTTGTGCCTCATCTTCGAATATAAAGCTGCTCTTCTGTTTCTGAATGGTTTAGGTGCAGCTACAAAATAATTCTTAATTATTCACAGTAATACCCTATACCGTGGTGATATTCTGAGAAGGTCTAACGGTATCAAAATACAAACGTGCTCAAATCATTGCAATACAACGAAGGTAAATGAGAAAGGGAAACATCTATAACGTAATAAGTCGGCTTTAAAGCCCTATTTGCACGGGATTAGTACAACCTGAGGACGTCTGGTAATTTGCGAATTATTACCCAACTCTGTGTTACTTGCAGCACATTCGCACGTGATAAGCAAAGTCCATAAATTACTATATTTTACTGACACTGAAAGAGAAAAGAAGAGAGAGATAGAAAAGATGTCCAATTACATCACCGGACGTCTGTGTTTGGCAAAATATAGGAGATAATTTGCGGCGGAATTTTTACTTTACAAATTACAGACATGGCGCAATCACTCGGGATTAAGATTTTAGGCATCCTCCTGCAATTATTACAAATCACCAAAGGTCCACAGTTAACACTAATCCCATGGGAATAGGGTTTAAGTCTGATTAAGGTGGAGTTATTACAGAGCGTTTGTTTTCCAAGTTTGCATTCCAACACACAAAAAGCAACAGCAATGCAGGAAAACGCACCGAAAAACTAACACAGCACATTCTAAAAGCATCAATACACACATATATAGTGCAGCATTTCAAAGTGAGGCCCAGATCAGAGCGTTAGAAAGGCCGAGTCCCGTGGATATTATTATGTCACGCACAGTGCCATAGCAATATCCCGTCTGAATGAATGGGCAGCTCTTAAAGCATGTGTAGGAGGAGAGGAGCCGTACTTACCGGAGTATCTACATGCTTTAAAGGCAGCTGCGGAGTGGGAGGCTGGAGAGAGAGAGAAAGAAAGAGAAGGAGCGGGAGAGGAAGAGAGAGAGAGAAAGAGGGGGGAGAGAGCCAGACGGAGCACCGGGTTAGTCATTGTTTCTGTCACACCGACGTCAGGAGGAAGAAACAACAGCGGAGACGGGTCAGGGCAGAGGGGCCACTGTAGTATGTGGGCATGTCCTATTCCAGCAAACCGTGGATGTTGAAAAGGGAAATCTTTTCCGCTGGAGAGGCCGTCAAACGCTCGACTACGCGGAGGTGCCATCGCTCGGCCCGGAATGTTCCACAGTGTGACGTTAAACAGCTCGACACGTGACATTTATTCAGTTACAGGTGGTTTTAGAGCTAAAAAAACACCTACAAAAACACGCACTTTGACTGTGTGCGGGGTCGTCTCTCCACAGATCTGACCTGTAACTTGGTCCAATTTGGTCTCCATGAAGATACAAAGGTTTAATGCCATACTGTGAAACATTCATTCCAGACAAAGAAATAGCAAGGAGCTTCCACCAGAAACATTACACAATGCACTTTTATGCTATAATAATATGTTTTTCATTAGTATTATTGGTTTTACTTAAGTTTACCTAAAGATTTACGTTGGATGCCCTTCCTGACGAGAGGTGTCTTGCCCCAGAATTGAACCAGTTACTTTCCAGTTCATAGGTAGATGCTTAAAAGACTACACCTCTCTTCTAATCTATTTCAGAATGCACAAATTTGAACTCCAGAGTCATGTAGAAAACCCTCATATTATCTATTTTGTTATGTTAAGAATAATATTAGGAAGTATTCTTAGAAATATTATTAAATTAACAAATATGCTTAGAATTAGCAAATTCAGAATAACACACAATTTACTCTGCTTTATTTTTAGAATCAGTAACCTTCATTAATTTGTAAATGATTAAAACTGTAGAAAGTTCTACTAATATTTTTTTCCAGTTTACATTGTTTATGAGAGGTGTTCCACAAGGTTCAGTTTTAGGGCCCATTATAATCGTATAGTTTTAATGCATTTTACACATGACGAGGCATTTTCCAGATTAAAACTTCCATCTGTAGTTTATTTGATTTGTTTTTTTCAACTAGTAGATGTCCGGTGTGAAATATCAGATAGAAATAATCAGATAGTTACTAGTGGTGAAGTGTGAAAATACACCAGGGGCAAGTCAGTCATTACAGCTTTATGAACATTTCTGGGGCGGCGACCCAAACTTGGGCTGTCGGGTGCGTATCAGGTTAAAAAAAATGATTGAATTAAATATTTTTTTCAATATCCACTCACAATTTGCTGAAATATTCAATAACCCCAACATAACTTTTTGGATTTTTATGTTGTCGTTGTACTTTTCAATACATGACATTTCAAAAAGGGAGAAAAGAATTCATTCATCACCAGTGGTGGAAGAAGTACTCAGTTTTGTTACTTAAGTAAAAGTACAGATATAGGAAGAAAACAAAAACATACTCAAGTAAAAGTATTAAAGTATCTTGCAAAGATCTAATAAAGCTTCAAATGTAGTAATTTTGATACGGATTTGTGCTGAATTTTGTTCAACAGAAACAACTTAATCAACACTTATTTTTCTAGCTGTATTTAGGTCAATGACATATAAGGATTTTCAACAAGCAAATTTTAAAATATGAGTTTCTATTGAACTTTTCCAAATATTTCCAGTGTCATAAATCTATGTTTAACATTTATATGAAGCATTTTTAGTGTAAAATGTCATGTGGTGCGACCGAGAATAACCTTTAAATAGTTTTATTTTCTGAAACATGGTGATATTAATCTAAGTTCTGAGTAATATGAAGTGTATAGAAACAAACTGTTGTGTTTCTTTAGATTTTTAATGCATATTGATATTTTCTTTTGCTCCAATATGACAGTCGCCTGTTTGTGTTTAATGAACAAACTACTGCCCTGAAAAATGCATCAAATGAAGAAAAACGCCTAAAGAACCGTTCACCCAAGTCGACTTTGTCTGTTATTAAACTCCAGCCATAGAATTCCTGCTGTTATTAGTCGCACCACATGACATTTGAACACTTTAAATGTAAAAAAACATGCAGAATAACTCATGATTTCTGAAAAAAATGATTTGGTTCCATGGAGGTCAGAGGTGCTACACAAATGTGCTGAATTATTACGAAATTTGAACATTTTAACTGAGGAAACTGCAATCGGACAGAAAATTTAGGCGTCATGTCACTGACCCATTTATATTTGCTCCAACTACAAATGTGTTAAATTAGATTCTAATTAAAAAACAGTTTTACTTTTTTAAATAATAATAAAAAAAATTATAATAATAAAAAAAACAGTTTTACTTTTTAATTAGTTAGTTAGTTTAATTAGTTCAGAAATGTAGTGGAGCAGAAAGCGCAGACACCTGCTCTCAAATGCGGTGAAGTAAAACTAAAAAGAATCCATTTTAAAATCTCAAGTAAAGCACAGATACTGTTTTGTTTGACTTAAGCACAGTTCTTTACGACTTTTCCTTCGTTACCTTCCACCACTGTTGATGCCACATTCATCATTTGCAAAAAAGAGCGGAGCTTCGGTGCCTTCAGTCCGGCAGAAGGGCACAAACAAACCCGGGGAAGCCATAAGTTAGGAATGGCGTCTTAAAAGGCAGAAGGAGCAAACAGAGGAGAGGAAGAGGGGGGGGCGGTAAAGGCCGTGACAGTGATGCATGTGGAGGAGCATCTCTGTAAACACACGGGGGACTGTTTACGAGCCCGGTCCAGAGCTCGGAGAGGGACTGCAGACCAGGAATGTGCCCTATTTGGTCACGGCTCGGATCCTGGAGCCATAAAAAAGACAGTGTGGATATTGGGAACTGTAAAGCGGTTTATAGTAATTACCGTCATCACATCATTTGATCGCATAAAAGTGCAATTTGATGGGAAAATGAGACGGGAGCGTTGCGATAAAAGTGCCCATGTTATTTTCTGATCTGTCTTCTATCCTCGTCAAAAACAGATCTGGAGTTGCGTTTTGTTTCGTTCGCACGTCTTTAACGTACAAATCCTGCATATTTACGCACGCAGAGTTCTTCTCTCAAACTGAAAATACTCTGTTCCACCTTGTGATGTCATGCGGTAATAAAGGACATCTCCACACACCTTCACTACAATCATTTGGATCATTTCAGCCCCGGGAATCGTCGTCCTCTCCACTAAACTATAGTAAAACGTAGCCAGAGAAAAAACCAGCGAGGGTTTTTTCTAGGCCGATGCTGATGCCGATAATGTCCAACGATATTTTCAGAATCAAAATCAGAATTTATTTGTCAGTTCAGTATCAAAAAAATGACAAATTGTGAAAGGAAACACTGCACTCAGGTCCAGGTCATCAGCAGAGCAAATAAGAATAAATAGTTGAATAGTTAGTAGGTCACAGTGGACTGATGCGTAGAACCGATTTTGATTATTTTTTTTCCAAATAATAAAATTTTAATGTACTAACAAACTCACCCATAGCCTTTTTTAATAAAACCCTTTAAGAGAGTGGTGTAGATCTCTTTGTTAAAGTATTAATCTAAAACTTTGGGTGTATTTTTTACACATATATCGACCAACTGATTTATCTAAAAGGAGCTGCTGACTTGAAACTACCACTTCATGACATCACAAGGTGGAACAGAGCATTTTGAGCTTTGGAGGTGAACAAAACACAACTCCGGGTCTGTTTTTGATGCACATTCTAACGTGTTTCATCACTTTTTAAAGCTTTAAAGGCGCATTGTGTAACTTTTCTGCTGGAAGGTCTGTCTGTCTGTCTGTTGTTTTGTCTGGAATGTTCCACAGTATGGCATTAAACCTTTCTATCTTCAACGGAGACCAAATAAGACCAAGTTACAGGTCAGATCTGTGGAGAGGCGATCCCCGCTCACAGTCAGAACGTCTGTTTTTGAGGTATTTTTGAGCTTTAAAACCGTCTGTAATTGTGTCAATTTAAAGTAGAGCTGTTTAATGTCACACTGCGGAACATTCAGTGACATCTCCATAGAAATGAGCAGGTGACGAACCTCCTACCACAAAGTAACACAGTGCACATTTAAGACTTTAGGATTATTGTTTATCATGATATTTTCTGGAGCATTACATCACACCTAATCCTGTGTGAACGCTTCATTTGAGCACCAGAAATAAAGTCTGGGGTGTGGGTCCTGCTCCTTGGGCCCTGGGGTGCTCCTGGTGAAGTTTAAAGGTCCGATCTTACGCAAAATTGACTCTTGTGAGCTTTAAGTTGTGTTAGAATGCAGATTCCTCGTCACAAACAGACCTGGAATTGTATTTTGTTTTGTTTCGTTCACACATGTTTAACACACAAACCCTGCAGATTTAGGCTGAGCTCTTCTCTTCTCAAACTGAAAACGCCGTTCCAAATTGGGATGCCACGGGGTATGTTTGTGACGAGGAAACAACGTTATAAGATAGGTCAGAAAATAGCGTAATATGGGCCCTAACTAACCGAGAAAAACCTGCATTCTGTTTGGTCACATTGCGCAGTAAGAAACCCAAGAGTCAGACAGAAAACAGCAGACACGATGTGGGGTATTCCACAGGGGAAGCAGAGGAAACGATGATGGTTATGACCTTTGACCCCTCCCCCAACCTCCTGACCCAGCCCTGTCTCTGAGCGTCCTGTCCCAGTGCCGAGAAGCTTCAGAGGGGGTCAAAGCGGTCGTACGAACCACATCTACTCACCAGCTCATAGTTGGTGCTCGTCTGACACGCCGTGGTCACCTGGAAAACACAAGAGAAAGAACATGTATATGAAGTATATGAGGTTACTGAGTACTACTGCGTATTAATATGCAGAGATACTGGAATCTGACATTGTTTAAAGGGCCTATATTACGTTCTTTTCTGTTCTGTGTTAGAATGTTTACATGTTTAACCCACAAACCCTGCAGATTTAGGGTTCTTCAGCTCCAGGTTTTTGAGGAGATAACAACACAGGCTCTATTCACGCTTAAGTCACAAACCAGGAAGACAATTGGCAACAATGAAGGACGATAAAACCATGGATTCAGCAGCAGCAGCAGCAGCAGCAGCAGCAGCAGCAGCAGCGTCGTCATAACCTGCCAAAGGTTTCCACAGGAGACGGGACTCTAATCTCAGCTTCCATGTCACCTACAGCGAGCTCAAAACTAACCAAAGGCTACAAGTTCTTTGTAGAAAAGTACTTGCTTATAAATTATTATAAATCATGTATTCTTTATTTATAAATTATGTATTTATTACGAATTATACATATGGGTCAGTGACATGACGCTGTCCAAATGCAGTTTCCTCAGTTAAAAGGTTCAAATTTCATAATAATTCAGCACATTTCTGTGGTACCTCTGACCTCCATGAAACCAAATCATTTTTTTCAGAAGTCATGAGTTATTCTGCATGTTTTTTATATTTAAAGTGTTCAAATGTCATGTGGTGCGACCGTGCATCATGTGGTGCGACTAATAACAGCAGGAATTCTATGGCTGGAGTTTAATAACAGACAAAGTCGACTTGGGTGAACGGTTCTTTAGGCGTTTTTCTTCATTTGCTGCATTTTCCAGGGCAGTAGTTTGTTCATTAAACACAAACAGGCGACTGTCATATTGGAGCAAAAGAAAATATCAATATGCATTAAAAATCTAAAGAGACGCAACAGTTTGTTTCTGTACACTTCATATTACTCAGAACTTAGATGAATATCACCATGTTTTAGAAAATAAAACTAATTCAAGGTTATTCTCGGTCGCACCACAGGACATTTTACACTAAAAATGCTTCATATAAATGTTAAACACAGATTTATGCTCCTGACACTGGAAATATTTGAAAAAAGTTTAATAGAAACTTTTTTTTTTATATATTTTTAAAAATTTTCCTGTTGAAATTCCTTATCCATCATTGACCCATATACACATATTATAATGATGAAAACTGAAGTATGGTTGAAACTGTTGATGAGCCGAACGTAACATGAGGAAGAAAACTGGGACATTTTCAAATTTTTTCTCCATTTCTTTGTCAGACTTAAGACCAATAACAGAGGAAGTCGTTATCGCATGTTTCCAAACGTCTTCCTGGTTTGTGACGTAAGCGTGAATACAGCCTGTAAACAACCCAGAGCATCATTTGTCTTTGTTAAAACACCTGATTTGAGTTTTTATTATTTATTTAGTTATTTATTTAGTTCTTTTTTACTGCATTCTATTTCCTGTTGTTGACATTAACTTAACGCTTTTACATGTGGCGCTTTTATTTTGAAGGGTCCACTTTTCGGTTAGTGCAAAGACGGTTAATTGACTTGACATCGAGGACGGCAAAAGACGTTATACACATTTTTTTTCATATTTTTATGCCTTTGTTCAGCTTACAAGATGTAAACATGTGTTTTGGACAAGTTTGCATCTTCAAATATTATCTTGGTTGATTTGTGGAGTCAAAATGAATGTAAATAAGTTATACTTTTGCATTGGAGTTTTTTTGTGTATTTGTATTTCCACATTGTATTGTGTTTTCCTTTGGAGGATTTATAGCCATTAAATGTAAAAATCACCAGTTTAAGTGCCAGTCTTCATTCAGGGGCCTTTTATAACATGACTGAAAGTTCATGAGAGTCCATTTTGCGTAATATAGGACCTTTAAGACTATTGACAGCTAAAATGCTTCAACATAAATGTGTGTAATGCTTTCAAGAATCAGAATTTCAGAATTTCTTAGTTTGCATTTCATAATTCAGATGAGACAGTGAAACATTTGGAGAGTAAATCCATAAAATGAGTAAAAGGGACGTAGTTTAGAACATTCTCCATGGAGATATACAGGTTTTAAAGTATGATGTGGAATATTACAGTCAAAGGAACGACATTTCCATGGAAACAAGCAGAACTAAACCCTCTTCAAGGCTAAACCAAAGTCAGGTTTGTGGGAATGCAAGCTCCCTGTAACAACACATGCTTTTCTATGTTGCAATAAACACACACACACACACAATGCTTTAACTTCAGTCTATTTCATGGCTAAAAAGTCACATAGGGTAGCTTTAAATGTCGACTTCTACTTAAATATTACTTCTACTTATAGCAAGAACAACATTACTTTTATTTTTAGTTCAAATTACCAGTTTCACCAACACTGCTGCCACTTTTACGTCTGCTACTTTCGAGGAACACCACTCGCACTTGCACAACTTCGTACCCAGAAACACTCTATAAATGAAACCCATTGTGATAAATGAAAACACACGCTGAGAAAGCCCGGCCTGCCCCAATCCCACTGTGTACTTATGTAATATTTATAACTGTCCGCCTCTCAAAATATGCCTGGGTATTTTGGGTACGTGGGAAAAACTCTGAAACGCCGAAAAGTCCGGATGAAACACAGCGCTGCTTTGAAGACGAGCTCTTCACAGACGTTTTCAAAGTGCTTTCGGTCGTGTTTAGCGGGTCATGTGATCAGGTAAGCGGCGGTGTGGGTCCCGTGTGATGACAGAGGGGGCACTAGGACCATGAGGCGTTCGCTGGCCTGCGCTGACCCCGTCTCTCCACACTGTGCCGTACCCAGAGTGTCGGGTTAGGCCCAGCGCTCTGCCGCTTTAAATAGTCTTGGATTTATTATGATTAAAACTACTGGAGCTGCTTTTCACATGTTTTGTGTTGACATCATTTTGCATATGAAGTGCACAAAGTGTTCGAAATGTATTTGATAAATTACACTTAATATATTTTACTGTTTCTGCCATTTTATCATGAATACATAAGGCAATAGCGGCAAATTACTGAAACGTTCATGTCACGCCCTTCTCCATGGAGATGTGATCGCTTTGTCTGGAATGTTCCACAGTACGGCATTAAAGCTTTCTATCTTCCCGCAGACCTGACTAGACCAAGTTACAGGCCAGGTCTGTGGAGAGGCGACCCCACTCACAGTCAGAATGTATGTTTTTCCAGGTATTTTTAAGCGATATAACCATCTGTAATTGAATAAATGTAAAGTAGAGCTGTTTAATGTCATACTGTGGAACATTACGTATCCATAGAAACAAGCACCTGACACGTTTAATGTAACAGTACTACTACTACTCCTGCCTCTGCTGTTGTATTGCTATTACAGTTCTGTTTATTCTTGTTATCATTAAACATATATTTTTAAGTAAGGAAAAAGTAAAATTTTATGAAAAAATTCTACTTAGAACAATTTTAACATTATTTGTTTGTATAATCATTAAATGAATTTAAAATAGCACTTTTCTGCATTTTTTTCTTCATTCTTTTTAGACTGCA
Organism: Odontamblyopus rebecca; assembly: GCA_030686955.1. Lineage (NCBI taxonomy): Eukaryota > Metazoa > Chordata > Actinopteri > Gobiiformes > Gobiidae > Odontamblyopus > Odontamblyopus rebecca. Next base: position 20,799,106 of record CM060675.1, read on the forward strand.
GGATTTATTTAAAGGTACAGTATGGAACTTTTTGGAGCTGTCATGTCACCTCCATGGAAACAGAGCATTAAAACCATACTCTGGAATATTCTCCATAGAGACAGATGAGTCATACGTTATTTTGCCATACAGTGAGAAGATTATAACCCAAGGAACGACATTTCCAGGAGGAGTCAGGTCTGTGGACATGCGAGGCCTCTCAGAGTAAAGATGGACGTGCACTGTGTGATTTTTGACCCGCTTTAAGACGGTTTTTCGCTTGAGACGGTGCCGAGATTTGGCTTAATCGTGTGTCGTGCTTCATGTAGTTTTCTGCCCTACAAAGGCAAAAGACCTGAACTCAGCAGAATGTGAAACTGAGAAAAATGACGTCAAAGTTTCTGTTCAGCAGGGCTCCCAAAATTTGTCCCAAAACGGTCGCTATAACGAACAAATATTTGTATGCGAAAAATATTGAGCTCCAAATTGATCTTTGACCCTTATTTGACAGTTAATAAGGAGTCGTGCAAAGGCAAAAGGAGCAGGTTCGAGGTTCTTTATTTGTCATTCAAGCACGTGAGAGAAACATATGACAGAACGAAATGTGTTCCTTGAGACCACGAGAGATAAAAACGATAATAAATAAGCGTAAATATGTTAACAGTGTCAGTTTCTGCCTTTTCCCTTTGCACGACTCCTTATTTTTGGCACATGATACTGAAGCAGAGAGCAGGAACTGCCAAATAAGGATCAAAAGTCAAATTTGAGCTCAATATTTATTCACACGATAAAATTACCCTCAAAATAACATTTACTCTTTTTTGACCAAACATGATCCCGATCGGCAATCGTAGGTCTCAGGAATATCAAACCTGTTTAAATCCAGTCGCCTCTCGTGAGGGTTTCGCTGTTGAAGTCGTTCGTACAGTTTGAGAACATGAATCGTGAGCTGTGAACTTTTAACCCTTGAGATTTAGTCGTACAGTTTGATTTGGGGCTGAGTGAAACCATTGGAAATATATCACAGTGTACGGCCGGCTTTAGGACGCATGCTGTTTCGAGTTTTTTTCAGAGCAGTAAGTACGTTCGCTGGTGGGGGAAGTATTACGTTTTGTTCCTTAAGTAGCTTTGAAAGGACCAGTCCCACAAAGCGTCTCGGACCTCCTCCAAATGCACTTCCCCTCACGCGCTCTGAGGTCCGAGGGCTCCAGCTCCAGGTCATGGTGCCCAGGACGAGACTTAAAACCAGGGGGAACCTTAAACTCTGGAACGCTCTGCCCCCCACGTCCCAACAGCCCCCACAGCCCCCACAGCCCCCACAGCCCCCACGTCCCCACAGCCCCCACAGCCCCCACAGCCCCCACAAACAACCCCACAGCCCCCACAGCCCCCACAAACAACCCCCACAACCCCCACGTCCCCACAGCCCCCACAACCCCCACAGCCCCCACAGCCCCCACAACCCCCACAGCCCCCACAGCCCCCACAGCCCCCACAACCCCCACAACCCCCACAACCCCCACAATGGAGTGTTTTAAGTCTCGCCTTAAGACCCACTTTTACTCTGTGGCTTTTAACACCGCGCTCTGTTGTCTTTTATTTATTTTTTTATGTATTTTTTTGGTTTTATTTATTTATTGCTGTTCTATGGTTCTGCTCTTATTTATTTTACTGTTTTTTTTAAGACTAGTATGATTAAACCTGAACATTTATTTTAATTTTATCATTATATTATCATTGCTTATTATTAGTCTGTATATGTGAAACTGTGAAATAAAGTGGATTGGAAGTAAAAGTACAGATATCAGAGCAAAAATGTTAAGGATCTACTTAAGTAAAAGTAATTAAAATGTACTCAAAGAGGAAAAAGTGAAAGCAGTGATTTTGATACAGATTTTTGCTCAAATATAGTAAAGTAAAGTAAAAAGTACACACTTAAAATGGACTCTGGTGAAGTACAGATACCTATTATTTATTTACTGATTTATTTTTTTAGTTAAGTACAGTATTTTAACTACTTTTACTTTATGTTCCACTACCGAGTGCAACTAAGATGAAAAAAAAACTCCTCATGCTTTGACATAGTCGATTTTTTGTATAAGAAATTACATACAGCAGCTTTTTCCCCCTTTTTTTGCATCTTCCGCTCTTCATCTTCCTCCACCCTGTCGACCTCTTAGCAACAGCACTTCCCCATAAAATCCCCACCTCTAAATTAGACTGTCTTTGATTTCCTGATGTTGCAACGCTCTTAAAATAGGGGTTTTTTTCTGCGTCAGGGGCCAATTCTGCAAAACAAACTCGAGCTATCGGTGACAGCGCGGAGCCCGTCGCCGCCCGCACGAGTGATCAGCGCGAGCGAACAGGAGCCGTGTGAATGTTCTGCTGTTTGGCTGCGTTTTGAATCCGAAGCGGTGTACGTGCTCGAATTTACAACCTTCCCGGGCGTTGATGGATCGGGGAGATGAGAGGGGGGCTATCGGCGGACTGCAGGGGCCGGCAGGAAGGAAGCCGTAATGAGTGCGATCTGGACAAACAAAAGACGGGGGGACTTTGTAATGTTATCAGCGGGTCTATCAGAATACACTGTAATAGGCCAATGCGGCTGTCTGTGCATGATGATAAGGATGATGATGATGATGTGCGAGGAGACGGCATCAGTCCACCGCGCTACAGTGATACCGCTGCGAAGTGGAAGTGCCGGGGCCACGGCTGGAGCCACTGGGTAAGGACGGGTACTGCAGATACTTCTGTGGCAGATGTTTCAGAAGCAGGATTCTGTTTGACATCTGAGAAAACTGAACTGATAAACAGACCCTCACCTATGGTCATGAGCTCTGGGTAATGACCGAAAAGACAAGATCACAGATACAAGCGGCCGAAATGAGTTTCCTCCACAGAGTGGCCGGGCGCTCCCTTAGAGATAGGGTGAGGAGCTCGGTCACACGGGAGGAGCTCGGAGTAGAGTCGCTGCTCCTCCACATCGAGAGGAGCCAGCTGAGGTGGCTCGGGCATCTGGTCCGGATACCTCCTGGACGCCTCCCTCGGGAGGTGTTCCGGGCATGTCCCACCGGTAGGAGGCCCCAGGGAAGACCCAGGACACGCTGGAGGGACAATGTCTCTCGGCCTGGGAACGCCTCGGAATCCGTCCGGAGGAGCTGGAGGAAGTGGCTGGGGAGAAGGAAGCTTGGGAGCCCCTGCTTAGACTGCTGCCCCCGCGACCCGGCCCCGGATAAGCGGAAGAAGATGGATGGATGGAACTGATAAATACACAAGAATCCCATGTATTTCACAGTAGGTTTGAACGTTTAAACTACAGGTGCACTACATGTTTAGTTTGTCGCATCATTGGAATAACTGCAGCCTTTGCGGTTTGACGATTGTGACGAGTGGTTCTTTTTTGATGTGCTTGTGTTATATTTTGCAGATCTAGTTATAAGCACTGAAAACGCTTTCCTGAAAGAGCCAGTACAGACGAGTACTGCAGTTTTATCCAGGACTGAGGACTGAGTAGCAGTGCATGTGTCAGAAAGAACAGAGCCTCTGGCCACTTCGTCCGTTCAGTCATTCAGTTTTTCTACATGGTTCACTGTCATTTTCCCACAGAAAGAACTGCACAGTGGACAGGATCAAACAAAACACATTTACCCGAAGTGAAGAACATGAATTGTCACGATTAAGAGATCACAAACGTGTAATTTAAGAAATATTATGTCCACTGAATAAATTAAATTTCACATTCATTTTCTCACAGACTAGAACATATTTTTTCAAAGTTTGAAAGCTCGTTTGGGGATAATCAGCTCTGTGGTGACGAATGAGCGCAGGACCTGTCATTTTATCTAAAACGTGTTTCTGAAACTTTATAAACTGCTTAGTTATTAAAAATATTTTGCTTTTTGGATCTATATAGAGAACCAGCCTTATCTATATAGAGAACCAGCCTTATCTATATAGAGAACCAGCCTCATGTATATAGAGAACCAGTCTTATCTATATAGAGAACCAGCCTTATCTATATAGAGAACCAGTCTTATCTATATAGAGAACCAGCCTTATCTATATAGAGAACCAGTCTTATCTATATAGAGAACCAGACTTATCTATATAGAGAACCAGCCTTATCTATATAGAGAACCAGTCTTATCTATATAGAGAACCAGTCTTATCTATATAGAGAACCAGCCTTATCTATATAGAGAACCAGCCTTATCTATATAGAGAACCAGCCTCATGTATATAGAGAACCAGTCTTATCTATATAGAGAACCAGCCTTATCTATATAGAGAACCAGTCTTATCTATATAGAGAACCAGCCTTATCTATATAGAGAACCAGCCTTATCTATATAGAGAACCAGCCTTATCTATATAGAGAACCAGCCTTATCTATATAGAGAACCAGCCTTATCTATATAGAGAACCAGCCTTATCTATATAGAGAACCAGCCTTATCTATATAGAGAACCAGCCTTATCTATATAGAGAACCAGTCTTATCTATATAGAGAACCAGTCTTATTGGGTACAAAGGTGCTTTGGTGCGACAGTGACAGTGGACAGAGCACTGACCCTAACTTGAAAGTTGGAGCATGGATTCCAGTTTGGACCATTTTCATTGTCAAGTCAGTGGGGCCAGTCACAAAAGCTGTCGTTGTGTCCTTAGGCAAGACACTTCACCCACATTGCCTAGTATGAAAGTGATGTGTGTGTGAGTGATGGTGGTGGTCAGAGGAGCCAATTGTGCAGATTGGAGCTTCACTTCTGTCAGTCTGTCCCAGGGCAGCTGTGGCTGCAGCAGTAGCACCACCACTGAGTGCGGAGTGAATGAAGAATGAACTGTACAGCGTTTGGATGTGATGAAAGGTGCTGTATAAATGCAATGATGAATGATTAATGAGTCATTTCACCTGCCTCAGCTGGAGGTGCTGATGTCACACATGATGCAAATGATGCAAATTGGCCTCAGCCTCACTCTCTATGGACAGTTTAGCTTAGCTGTTCAAATTTCAATTCATATTTCACATTTCACCCAAATTCTGTAAAAGGCTGAAGTTGAAATCGTTGTTTTCTATTGTTAAGCCCCAGAAACATGACAGTGACTTTCTGTGGCGTATGGACATAGTTGTTGGTCGCTGGTACTTTAGATCCTTATTGTTCTCACATATGCTCTGGTTTAGCACATTCTTAAACAATGTATGATCCCAAAATAAAATATGTATCAACATTTTTGTTTTTCTCATAAACATCAGGGCCTATTGTTTCCAGACCTCAGCTAGATCAAAACCTTCACTTTAATGCACACACGGAAAGAGGCTGCGTCCACTTTTCATCCACGTATCAAGTCTAATTTTCGGCTCCAACTGAGATTGTCTGCATGTAGTTATAAAGCATTTTTATCTACCGCAAACCAGGAAGTAAGACTGGTGTGTTGTTAGCATGCTAGTTGTTGCTAGAGTTGGTATGATGGCTGAAACGAATGAAATGTGCTCATAAACTCATCGCGGGAATAATTACGATACTCGGAATGTGTTAAGAAAAGTGAGGAATAATTTTGGTCCATTGCAAACAATTTTACATCAAACCCTGTTTTTTTTTTTTTTTTTTTACATTTTTAAGACTCAATACTCAATACCGACACTTTATTTAAACACTTTATTCATTCAACAGTGCATTTGTCTAACTATGCTTTTTAAGAGATCCAAAGTGCTTTATAGAACACTTTCGTACTAGCACTTTCAATGTGGATGAATTGCCTTGCCTAAGAACACAACAAAAAATAAATAAAAAATTGCCACTTTTTTGGCCCCACTGTGGAGCTTGCTATTCCCATCCAAGTGCTAACCCTGCTGAACTTCCGAGATGTGATGAGATCAGGTTGGACGAGGAGGTTTGCCCCAGTTTACACACAGGATCAGTTCCAGTGAAAATCCTCCCACGATGATGTTTTTATGCTTAATCATTATGTTCCAAAGATTAGATGATGACGAGCTGGAGTTCAGTGGAACCATCGATATGATAAACTGATTTTAAAAGATGCTATTTTCTGAATTTTTATGTTCTAATGTTGTTTCTTCATCACAAACAGACCTGGAATTGTGTTTTGTGACACCTTGTGATGTCATGTGGTAATACAGGAAGTGCTTCACTGTGCAGTAATTGTAACTCTAGTTGTTGTTGTAGTAGTAGTCACCGTAGTTGTTGTATTCCAAGATGTTTTTGTATCTGTATTTGTAGTAGTATTTGTAATAGTAGTGATTATGGGCCCGATCTTGCCCCCAATCTTAGCACTAGCATGAGCACAAAGGAGGGGGCGTGTCCAGGTCGGACGTGCGTGAGAGGAGCACACGTGGGTGTAGTGCCAGTTCTGTCGGCAAATCCAAAATTCTGCATTCCTGGTGCCTCTATACTGGTGCGTACTTGAGCTGGTTTATTGTACTCATGTATAACTTTCTCCACAAACCCGTCTGTGCTGCTGTAATGAGGCAAACACATTACAGGCATTACTAGGGTTGTGCAAAAATACTGAAATATCGATATATCGTTTCGTTTAATGTGTTGATACAGCATCGATATCCTGGGCTGCTGTATGGATATATTGCCAAGAGTATTTTTTGGTATATTTTACTAAATTATTTTGTTACATTACGTTATTGTTGTTTTGATGATTAAAATAGTTTTGCACAAGAAGTGGTTTATCAAAGACTTTTAGTATCACAGCCATGATTTAGCCTTTATTTTTTTATTGAACTATTTTGAAATGATTTGAACTATATCGTATTGAATCGTATTGTATCGGAAGCTCACTGTATCAAGACATGTATCGTATCATGGCCTATGTATCGAGACATGTATCGTATCATGGCCTATGTATCGAGACATGTATCGTATCATGGCCTATGTATCGTATCATGGCCTATGTATCGAGACATGTATCGTATCATGGCCTATGTATCGAGACATGTATCGTATGTGGCCTATGTATCGAGACATGTATCGTATCATGGCCTATGTATCGAGACATGTATCGTATCATGGCCTATGTATCGAGACATGTATCGTATCGTGGCCTATGTATCGAGACATGTGTCGTATCATGGCCTATGTATCGAGACATGTATCGTATCGTGGCCTATGTATCGAGACATGTGTCGTATCATGGCCTATGTATCGAGACATGTATCGTATCGTGGCCTATGTATCAAGACATGTGTCGTATCATGGCCTATGTATCGAGACATGTATCGTATCATGGCCTATGTATCGAGACATGTATCGTATCGTGGCCTATGTATCGAGACATGTATCGTATCATGGCCTATGTATCGAGACATGTGTCGTATCATGGCCTATGTATCGAGACATGTATCGTATCATGGCCTATGTATCGAGACATGTATCGTATCATGGCCTATGTATCGAGACATGTATCGTATCATGGCCTATGTATCGAGACATGTATCGTATCGTGGCCTATGTATCGAGACATGTATCGTATCATGGCCTATGTATCGAGACATGTATCGTATCATGGCCTATGTATCGAGACATGTATCGTATCGTGGCCTATGTATCGAGACATGTGTCGTATCATGGCCTATGTATCGAGACATGTATCGTATCGTGGCCTATGTATCGAGACATGTGTCGTATCATGGCCTATGTATCGAGACATGTATCGTATCGTGGCCTATGTATCAAGACATGTGTCGTATCATGGCCTATGTATCGAGACATGTATCGTATCATGGCCTATGTATCGAGACATGTATCGTATCATGGCCTATGTATCGAGACATGTATCGTATCGTGGCCTATGTATCGAGACATGTATCGTATCATGGCCTATGTATCGAGACATGTGTCGTATCATGGCCTATGTATCGAGACATGTATCGTATCATGGCCAATGTATCGTATCATGGCCTATGTATCGAGATATGTTTTGTATTGTCGTATTTGACCAGGTAACAAATTAAAACAATTATAACATCACTCAAAGCTCACAAGAGTCAAGTTTGTGTCATATGGGACTTTTCTATGGGAATATTGTTTTCACGTCCCGGCCAGCGGCGATAGCGGAGCGCACAGTCCAGACAATCTGACATTCCTCTGTAGTGTGTCTCGCTGACTAACCTCACAGGGCCGTGGAGGAGAACCTGGGTGCTGGGCTGGTCCTTATAAGGTCTGGACAGCTGCATGGTGTAAGGCGAGGGCTCAGACGATTCAGAGTGAGACACGCTCCACAGAGGCTCTCCGCCCTGCCAGCTCACCGCACTGTTCTGGGTCAGTCGGACGTGTCAAAGGGTGAACACGAGCCAAACGCACATGAACAGGCACAAGTTTGGACTCTCATTCAGTGGTTTTCTTTTCTCTTCTATGGGTTTACTGTTCTCTGCATTTGATATAGGCACAGAAGGCATCAAATATATGAAGTAACTAAAACTATATTTTCTATATGTTTAGTACTTTATACGTTTTACATAGCAATGAGATAACGCTGTCCGTTTGAAATTTCCTCAGTTAAAAAGGTTCAAATTTCATAATAATTCACCACATCATGAGTTATTCTGCATGTTTTTGTGCTTAAAGTGTTCAAATGTCATGTGGTGCGACCGTGCATCATGTGGTGCGACTAATAACAGCAGGAATTCTATGGCTGGAGTTTAATAACAGACAAAGTCGACTTGGGTGAACGGTTCTTTAGGCATTTTTCTTCCTTTGATGCATTTTCCAGGGCAGTAGTTTGTTCATTAAACACAAGCAGGCGACTGTCATATTGGAGCAAAAGAAAATATCAATATGCATTAAAAATCTAAAGAAATACAACAGTTTGTTTCTGTACACTTCATATTACTCAGAACTTAGAATATCCCAACCATGTTTTAGAAAATACAACAATTTGAAGGTCATTCTGGGTCGCACCACATGACAATTTACACTAAAAATGCTTCATATAAATGTTAAACACAGATTTATGCTCCTGACACTGGAAATATTTGAACAAGTTCAATAGAAACTAACACACACCAAGTAGAAAGTAAATGTATGGAGTTATGTTGGAAACAAAAATAACTACAAAACTCTCAACAACACTCTACTTTTTCATCATTGACAGGTGCCATTTGTAACTTTTCAGAGAGTACATTACCATTTGTTCTTCAATATAGTATTAAACTTGGAAAAGATGCATTTGCTCAATTATGGGTGTTTTTATTGCTAAAAAAATACCTTTTAAAAATGTAAGCCTTCTTGTGGTGTCACTTCTTTACAGATTTCACCTGTAAATTGGCCTAGTGGCGTCTCCTGCTTGTTTTACAGCACCATTTGGAATATTGGAGATAAAGCAGTAACAACTCCATGGAGACAGGTAAGGTATTTTTTGGACTATAAGTCACTTTTTTTCATGGTTTGAGTGGTCCTGCGACTTACACTAAGGCGCGACTTATATATGAAATATATAATTTCACATCTAAACATTGGAAAATGTGACGCGGATGGGTTTGGGTCTGGATGGGTTTCCTCTGGACACTCCGGTTTCCCCCATCAACTCAAAAACATGCCCCGCACCCCTATGAGCTCACAGTTCATAGGCGGGGTCAGGTGCACAGAGGACTGCAGGGTGAACAGCTGCCCCCACAATCCAGCTGGATTAAGCGGAAGACCCTCAATCACATCCAACTTTTTTAAGACTCAGTTAAAGAAATGGCTCATTGACAAACATTAACTGCCCCCCTGCTGCCATCTTGCCCTGTGTTTGTAGGTGTGTGTGTTTGTGTGTGTTCATGTACCTGTCTGTTGTTGCCTGACTGCTGATCTGTTGTGTCTACATTGTACATTTTAGCTTTACTATATTTATTGTAATTGTAATATTGTGTTGGACACTTTTAATCCTGCTCTTGTTCTTGTAGGACGGCTTTTACCATCTGTCTGGGGACTGCAGGTGAAAAATAGCCTTTGGGGCGAAACCTGGCATATTTACAGAAATGTTTATTAATACGCGCTGTCCCTGAAAGAAATAAATAAAAGAAGATGGACGGACAACGACAAAAACAAAGCAAAAGTTCACATGTTCTGTATCTATTCATGCTGTAACATGCTGCTACGATTGCTTCTACGACTGAAAATATCACTTTAACCAGAGTTATATTTTTACTTTACGCAAATGTAAAATCAGGAATCTGCGCAGAGCCAGAGCCATGTTCCTGAGGAAAGTAATCGCTCTAAACCACAGCGTAATTTGCTTAACTCACATTGTGGTTTGAGTAAAGAGCCCTCGCAATCAAACCCTCTGTTCACACGGAATGACCAGTTCCACCTGATTTTACCCTCCTCCACTTTGATTCTTAGCATAGTGTGTATAGAGTGGATTTTTCCAAGATCGAAAACCAAAGATTTTTCCTTTGTTTCGATCCGATACCAAAAAGTTGTACTGTGATTCAAAGCAAGAAAAATGATCTGACAAAGGCTTTTTTGCCGAAACGTCCTCTAAAATGAAAAGAAGTTTTGGATATGGCCCATCTGAGTTGCTCTCCTTGCATTTGCACCTCCACGAGAACTTTGGTGTGTATTTTCTGTTTCATTCGATACCAAGAAAGACTGTGGTAAGTACTAAGATCAGTCTGATGCCAAAACAAATGAGTTTTGTATTTAAAAAAACACTGAAACTCCTCTACTCTACAGAACTGCCAGTCGTCATCATTTTCACTTCTCTGCAGCATGAACTGATACATTAAAACAAAAATAAACCATTTTAATTAAAAATCATATAATCATTTTTAAAAAAGCAATAAAAGAGACCTTATGCAACAGATAATACTCCCTACAACTGTTCAACAACAACAGAGTTTTGTATTAAAAAGCATTGAAACTCCTCTACTATAAAGAACTGTCATCACTTCTCCGCAACATGAACAGATAAACAAAAATAAAAAAAATTAATTGCAAATCATATAATAGTAAAAAAAAAAAAAAAAGGAATAAAAGGAGGATTTTTTTAGTATTGTCAGTAACGATATGTTAACGTTTTGGTCTTAACGGTCCGTGCACCATTCGTTCTGTTGAATTTCAATTAAGAACAAAAAAAAAAAAAAGATTTTGACCTCTATTTCCAATATTTAATTTAAAGTTTATTTCAAATGATTCCAATAGTGCATATTTCAGTTTGGATATTTGATTCTCTCTGGTTTATTTGCCCCAGAAGTTCTGTTGCTTTGTGGACAAACACCTCCTCTTCTTTCATAGCGGCGCGTTTATTTTGGTATCTTAGAAAGAAACTGATGAACTTCATGACGAGAAAGAGGAAGCGGCTGAAACGCTCCTTTGTTCAGGTGACACTGAATTCACAGGCGACGCTAAAGCAGCAGAACTTCCAGGGCAATAAAATGTAAAAATGAAGACACCGAGACTAAATACTGGAAACAGTCAAAATCTGTTTTTCTTCTGTTTCTTTGACAACGGAAATACAAACGGAAATAATGAACAAAATAATGAAATAAATTTGATTGTTTTTTGTTCTTAATTGGAATTCAAAAGGACGAACGCTCCACAGACCCTTAACTGTCCTGCAGAAACCATCAAACAAACACAATGTTCACTCCTCTCATTCACAATTACTGACCCATCCAACCCTGTACAGCCCAGTTACATCATCACAGATAAAATCCCCCCTAGAACAGCAGCTGATGCCACCATTAACCAAAGAAAGGACCAATCAACCCAATAACTAGAACTGCTCATACCCGTCCTGTATAACCTTCTCCACTTCGACACCACAGAACCCTCAGACTGAGCACACAAACTGCTCAAACATTACCGCTTCAAATCACCGTTCACGCTAAGCAGGGTCCAGCCTCCAGATCTCGCCAACCCCCTGACCTCCTCAAGCTCTTAGTCCTGAGTAAACAGAGCAGGAGACCGTACAGGAGCTTCACCGAGCCCGGAAAGAAGTTTAGCCTCATAATCTCAGGGAGTCACGAGGTCCGTCTGAGCGGCCAGTGAAGTAGAACGAGTCCCCGATAAGGAAGGAGGGCAGCGGGAGGGGGCGGGGAGGTCCGGTTTGAGGTGGGCCTTGCGGGGTTGTTGTCTTGGAGAAGGGCAAAAGTCTCAGGTGAAGTCCCAGTGGATTCGGTAGGATCGGGGAGCTATTGAAGTGAGGCCAGGCTAAATGAAAGCGTGGATCAGAGGGGATTTTGTGGCAGGCTGGGAGCTTCGGGGCGACTTTGGGGGGTTTTGGGGTATAAAGGGTGTTCGTAATATCAAAGAACGCACGGTTGATCAACATCTTTCTGATATCTGAGAGAATAATAACAGATATGCATTTTCAAGTGGTTCAGGGTTCAGCTATAGCGTCTCAAACCACATATACCAGAGGTGTCAAACTCATTTTGGTCTGGGGGCCGTATACAACCTACTTTGATCCCAAAGGGGCCGGATTGGAAAACTCCATTCTCTGTTCAAGTTATTGTATTTTTCGCCATGTTGTGTCTCATAGTGGCGTTTATATTCCTCCTTTATATTTATATTCCTTGAGCACCGCCACTTGTAAACACACCAAGCGTACAGGTTTCCCATTCACCTCCGTGAAAAAGAAGAATTAGTAAATTTTTCTTGGAAAATCCTGCACTCAGCTCCACTTTTCTTATTTTTGACACTTTGCTGATGAGGGCGTCATGGCCACAGCCAAAACGATCGTCCTTTAAGAGCGTTTGGAAAGAGGCGAGTCTTCATTTGTGCTGCTCTGGCGGGAGGCGGCCACACACAGAAGCACTGGAGATGCTGCTATGCTAAGCGGCGTAGAAAATTACCAGAAAAATCTGAAAATGTTACATATTTTAAGAGAAAATCAGCCGAGGGCCAGATTAAAGGTCTTGGAGGGCCGGATCTGGCCCCCGGGCCGCATATTTGACACCTGTGACATATACAGTAAACCACTAAAGAAGATCTCGCTGGTCGACTAAGCTCTCAAAAGTATTATGTATCTCGATGTATCTGACCTCACAAGACTCCACCTGCAGCGGGAGTTCATGCAAAACGACTTTTCATGCAAAATGGAAGTATAAAGAAATAACGCATTGATATAAAGACGTGCTACACTTGTGAATCATGAGTTTCATCGTCCTTTTTCACATGTCAATACTAGGGTTGGGTGGTATCCAAACTTTGATACTGTTAAACCTTCTCAGAATTTTACCGGGGTATACAGTATTACCGTGAATTATTTTGTAGCTGCACCTAAACCATTCCGAAAGAGAATATCAAGTGTTATATTTGAAGATGAAGCACAGGTTCTGATCAAACCAAACTTTGCGGCACGTTCGATCGTGGTTCTTGATCCTTATGCAGATTTTTTCTTTTAATGACAGTATTGAAACTGATACCGTTGCTACTTTTTGATACCGTATTACCGTATTACTGCCCAATCCTAATGAATACCAAAACAAAAAAAACGAATCTTTAGCTAAATCACTCGCTTCACCTCTCTGCTGTTGTCCCTCATAAATCCTTACAATCAATATCAAAAGATTAGTTGACTACATATACGTATTTTGGTGGACTAAAGCCCTATTCGCACGGGATAAGTATAACCTGTGGACGTCTGGTCATTTGCAAATTCCCGTCCCACCTCTGTGTTACTCACAGCGCATTCGCACGGAATAAGTCCGTAAATTACTCTATTTTACTGAAATTACAGCCGGATATGTCGTAACATCACATCCGTTTCTATGTCTTTCACACTGCTAAGTAAGTAAATTTATAAAGTATGCAAAAAAAAAAAAAAACGTTCCTTACCACATGCGGCTACACATGTCGTCCAGGTCAAGATCCTGCGAGAATTTCCCTTTTTGTGGATCGGTTTCCATGTAGAGGCTGTGAGGCTGTGTTATAATTTAACCCTAAAAAGCTCAAAACTGCGAATCAAAATTTCTACCACAGCCTCCGTTACTCAAGACGGAAAGAGATATAAAAGACGCACAAAGCCATATATAAAATGCACGCAATATATAGAGAAAAGACCGCGGAAATAAAAGGAATAGACAGAAAAGACGCAGTTACAACAACAAACACTGAGCTGCAGATTCACACGGGACGAGTATCACCGGTCGTCTGTGTTTGGTGAAATATCGTAGGTAATTTGGGGCGTAATTTTTACTTTACAAATTACAGACATGGCGCATTTGCACGGGATTAAGACTCAGACATTCTCCGCAGTTATTACAAATCACAAAAGTTCCACAGGTGAAACTAATCCCGTGTGAATAGGGATTTAGACTCGACCGATGAATCAACTACAGACGGACTACAGCCCTAATGCCAAAGTTATAAAGATCAATGAAAAAGATTGACCTTCAAAGGAAAATGAACACAAGGGACTATTGGATTGCGTGAAGTTTGTTTTTCCAGTATCTATGGAAACCGTTCAAGAGATTAGCTAAGGAGTTAACTAAGGAGGACTTAACTAGGGACATTTGAGATGCAACAGGCTTTTGACACCATATGTGGAAGCAAATGTGGCAGAAGACCTTCCAGAGGAAACACTTTGAGGGAATGGACCATGTCATCTGTGGAGGAAGAGTAAGGCCTTTCCTGTTGTGTTCAACTGGCGCCCCCCGGAGGCTGCTACGATGCTGCAGGACAGAGGAGGGACACATTTGTCTCTTTCTCTCCTCAAACGGCCCCGACACAAGATCTGCTGAACCTGACCTCCGGTTAAACTGACCTGAGACCTGAGACACGCACTGTAAACTTTGAGGTTTGAGGTTCAGAGAAGGTTTAAGCGGTCAGACATGTCAGAGGCACTGCCATGTTTCAACGCGACTGCTTCTTCATCAAGGGGTTATTATCAAGGCGATGTTCAAAATGCTAAAGCTGTAATGTATGAAGATTTTAACTGCTTTTATTTTTCTGATGAATGATCTCTTTAATTTCTTGATTTCAGACCAAACACGCTGCCTATAGCTCTCTACAAGTATGTACTACAAACTGGATATGAGAGCGGTGGACTCACATTTTGCCCTTATGGCACAGATAATACTCCCTACAACTGTACAACAACTCACCCAATATACTTAAGTCTAATACCATACAGTGAAATGTTCCAATGAAAACAATAACACGTCCATGGAGAAAAGCATTTGATGGACCTGGGTGAAACCTTTCTATGTTCACGGAGACTAAACCCAGACCAAGTTACAGGTCAGGTCTGCGGAGAGGAGAGGCGACCCCGCTCACAGTCAGAACGCCTGTTTTTCTGGAAGCAATAAAACCACCTGTGATTAAACGTAAGGCAGAGCTGTTTAACGTCACACTGTGGAATATTCGAAGCAGAACAATGACATATCCATAGAAACAAGCAGGTGACGGACCCCCCATCAATCTCCCCAACCGAAAAGTCCCACAGTGCGTCTTTAAACTGCCTCTACAGCTCACTCCGCATGTTTTACCCCCTGTGCGTAATGACTCCCTGATCACACTGGGCCTGGTTAATGGGAGAAAGCATGTTTGCCACTGCGCATAAATCATCCTCCTGGCTCGGGCTCACAGTTCCACCGCATTTTCAGATTCCTCCAAACTTCCCCCTCCTTCCAGCCCGAGCTCCCCCGCCCACCCCCGCCTCTCGCCAGCGTGCCTGACAAAGTACATTCCCCGCTTTCCAGTCGGGGGGCCAAATAAGGACTGAGGCATCCAGCGGACCCTTTTGGACGGGCTCTTCTGTTTTGCTTGGAGAAACGCTCAGTCCGACCGGAGCTCTAACGTTGCTGAAGCTTGTTATGTACAAGTTTTGACCTCGTGTAAAAGTGGTGCTGCAGGCGCTGGTCGAGTTGTTAAAAAGCGATTTTCTGGTTTTCCTCGTCACAAACAGACCCGGAGTTGTGTTTCGTTTCATTCACACGTTTGATTATCACACAAACTCTGCGTATTTAGGAGTTCTTCTCTCAGTTTTTCCAACTCTGCTACACCTTCTCAAGTATCATGTGAGAAAAGGAACTGTTCACTTGAAAAATACCACTTCGTGACATCACAAGGTGGAACAGCGAGATGTAGTCAGACTAATAATGAAGCGAAACACAGCTTCAGGTGTGTTTTTGAGGATTCTAAGTTGGCTTAAAGCAGTAGTTGCAATAGTAGTTGTTAGTTGTTGTAGCTGTAGTACTATTTGTATTTTGTCATTTTGTTTTTAATGTTTTTTACCTTTGTACTTTGTTAATTGCTCTTCTGTGTCAAGTGTCTTTGAGTATCTTGAAAAGCGCTATATAAATAAAATGTATTATTATTATTATTATTATTATTATTATTATTATTATTTTGTGGGACTGCAGCACATTAATAACAAAATAACATAAGGTATAACAAAATATATGGCTAATACACATACAAAAAAACCAAAAACATAACAACAAACAGCTACACTGCAATAAACAGAATCTATTCAAGTTAAGATGACTTGATTTAAGAAATTTTATCATGATTTGAGTAAATTTCACTTAAAGTAAAATGATCTGCCAGTGGAGTAAGACTTTTGTACTTAAAATATGAAAATACATCTTGCTACACTTAAAATAAGAAACAAAAAACAACTTTTTTGCACTTAAAGTAAGAAATAAAATCAAGTGTCGCTTGAATTAAGAGAAAAACACTGATTCCACTGGCAGATCATTTCAAATGTCAAGATGAATCTGCCCAAGTGAAGTCAAATGTTCTTAATTTAAGTCATTTTAACTGACCCAGATGTAGTGTGAAGAACAGGCCCGGCCCTAACCATTTTGACACCCTAGGCAAGATTTCAGGTGGCGCCCCTTGGTTTGCAAAAAAAATTAAAAATACTGCCAGAGTACAGATACTCACAAGAAATCAAACAGTTCATAGTGACGATGTTTTAGACAGTGGAGGATTTTATCCCCCATCGCCGATTTTTGCTCTCGGCGCCCCTAGTGGAGCGGCGGCGCCTTAGCATTTGCCTATGTTGCCTGATTGGGGGCCGGCCCTGGTGAAGAACAATAAATAAATGAAACGCTCAATACAGTGTTTTTTACATTTTCTGTTCCTTATATATATATATATATTTTTTCTTCCCGCTGTGTTTTTAAATTCCATCTGCCTTCACTGGAATCATTTGGATCATTTCAGTCCCCGGAATTGCTGATTTCTTACCTTGAAAAACTGCCACTTCATGACATCACAAAAACACACCTGAAGCTGTGTTTCGCTTCATTTATTAGTCTGCCTACATCTCGCTGTTCCACCTTGTGATGTCATGATACTTAAGAAGGTGTAACAGAGTTGAAAAACTGAGAGAAGAACGACTAAATAGAGCATTTTGAGCTTTGGAGATGTAGACAGACTAATAATGAAGGATTATTCAAACGTGTGAGTGAAATAAAACACCACTCCAGGTAATATAAGACCATTAAACCTTGTGTGTGTGTGTGTGTGTGTTGAGGGCAAATAAAGACGGTATTAAAGACTTGCGAGGTGGTATTTTTGACAGTGACTTTTGAAATATACTAGTAGTACTGTGCAGATGCAGGATTCCGTCGGCTTTATTAGCTAACTGTTGCTACATTTCGTCTAATACCCACAGAAAATGACTCCCTAATCCCAAAATTGTAGGTTTCGAATGTAATCCCGTTTTGGAATATTTAATTTCACTTGATTTATTGCCTACGCCGAGTCTGCCAAAGCCATGTATCTCCAAGACAAATCATTTTACGGACAGCCAGGGGTGTCCTGCTCCAATAATACGAGCCCGGTGCTTAAAGCTACAGTGTGGAACTTTCTCAGCAGCACAGTTCAGTGGAAACGGAAAGCTAAAACCAATACTCTGGAACATTCCAAAAGTGGAGAAAGCGCAAAAGAATGTTTTTTTTTATGCCGTACCATGGAAGCCAAAGGAACAAAATGACCATGGAAACAAGCAGGCAGCGGCCCTCATCCAGGTCAAACACGAGTCAGGTTTGTGGAAATGCAAGCAAACATGTTTTTCAATGCGATAAATACAACCAAAGTGATAAAAAAAAAACGTGCCTTGGCTAAAAAGTTACATACTGTGGCTTTAAACACGATCGACTTTTTGTTCATCAAAATGTCTTGACTGTATTTTTGTTTTCTTTTTTATGTGAAGGTTTATTTGGTTAAAACTAACTTAAAATACACAATTCTGCTGAAACAAAGTGAAATATATAAATAAACAATTGTACCATGCCACTATAGGACTACTACTACTACTACTACTACTGCTACTACTACTACTACTACTACACACTACATAACCAAAGACCAAAATAAAATGAAGAATGTCCCAAAAACTATAATAATACTCCCTACAACTGTACAACTCACCCTTATGTGACAGATAATACTCCCTACAACTGTACAACACCTCACCCTTATGTAACAGATAATACTCCCTACAACTGTACACCTCACCCTTATGTAACAGATAATACTCCCTACAACTGTACAACAACTCACCCTTATGTAACAGGACTCTGGTATGAACAAATGCATGAAGAAATACTTAGACAAGACAGTATAACATGAAATAAGGTGGAGATCCAGGAGAGACATTCAGTTTATTTTTGATTTCGTAAAGCTGCAGTACCTGTTTTTCACACCGCACAAGGAGGACGCAGGTATCTCAATGTCACTTTCACGTATTTCTCACAGACCTTTTGTGTATTATTAATATTTGCATGTGTTCATTTTTGGTGCTTTGGCTTGAGGACGGACGGCGACGTCAAACTGTGGTGGAACGCGCCAGTGTAGCCAGTCAGAGCGCTGCTTTTGGGGCTGACGAGAAAAATCAAAATCAAAAATAAAAACGGATTTGGGGGCGACAGTAGCTAAGTTGGTCGAGCGTTTGTCCACTGATCCGAAGGTCGGCGGTTCAAATCCCACTCTCGACATGAACATCATTGGCGAGCGGTCAGATCCACTGACCCACAGTTTGGCTGGTGTGATTCCAGCTCCCACAGATGAATGCGGTCATCGTGTCCTCGGGCAAGACACTTAACCCACCTCGCCCCCAGTGTCTGCGCACACTGGTGTGTGAATGGGTGTGTGAATGTGTGAGTGAATGGGTGAGTGGTTCCTTGTTGTAAAGCGCTTTGAGTGCCTTGAAAGGTAGAAAAGCGCTATAAAAATGTGATCATTTACCTATCCTCGATCAGCCAAAAGCCTTCATCTCCAAAACAAATAATTGTATGGACAACAAATGGTGTTGTACTTTAATAATAATAATAATAATAATAATAATATACAAAAAAGAAATAAATAAAAAAAATAAAACAAATTGCTGCTTTTACAATATACTTCTTACAGAGATGCAAAATTATTTCTCATTTACCAAAAAAAAAAAAAAAAAATTGTTAGGTTTTGGGTCGGTCTGTTCCCCCTCCCGTCTGTGTCTGCACCTCTGGGGAAGTGGCTGAGCTTCACCTGCAGCTCATCACCACTCAGCTCCACTACAGCCCTCTCCCTGTGAGCTCTGGTTTGTCACTTCATTCCTGTCTATGTCCACGTCGTTCCTTGTCTGTTACTGGTTGTTCCCTGTCGCTCCTTGTCGTCTCCCTGCCTCCGTGTTGTCCTGCCCACCCGTGAGTCTGCCCCTGTGTCTGCCTACCCGTGTACCTATGTCTCCAGCCAACTCCCCTCATCATGTCCTGCATCCCCTCTGTCTCTGCTTTGGGGTCCTCTACCACACTCAAACCATGGCAAATTTAAGTAAAAAGTAGTAAAACAACTTGCTGTTTTTACAAAATAATTTTAGGGAGAAGCAAAATTAATTCTCATTTACCAAAAAAAAAAAATTAAATAAAATAAAGTAGTAAAAAAATAAAACAACTTGCTGCTTTTCCAATATATACTTTTTAGGGAGAAGCAGAATTAATTCTCATTTACAAAAAAAGATTAAAAAGTAGTTTAAAAAAAGATAAAATAATGTGATGCTTTTATAATATACTTTTTTACAGAGAAGCAAAATTAATTCTCATTTACAAAAAAAAATTAAAAAAATTAAAAATACCACTTTAAAGGTGCACCGTGTAATTTTTCTGGTGGAGGGCCCGCTAACTGCTTGTCTCCATGGAGATTTTATTGCTTTGCCTGGAATGGTCCATCACATTAAACACAAATTGTACATCTAGCATTTATTCATTATCGGTGTTTCTATTGCTCATAAACACTATTATTCCTTATGTGAATAGGGGCGCCTCTCCACAGATCTGACCTGTAATGTAGCTTATAGTTGTCTCCCTTGAGATAGATACTGTAGGTTTAAACTTTACTGTGGAACATTCTAGACAAATCAGTAACATCTCCATAAAGACAAGAAGAAGACGACGGACCCTCCACCGGAAAAGTTACACAATGCACCTTTAATACGGATTATTTGAGCAGTTATTGCGAGTTCACGGCAGAAAATGGGGAAAAAAATTTTTTTTTGCATTGAAACGTACCTCAAAGACACAAAGGAGTTTACTTTTTTAGCCGCAACCGTCGAACCCTTAGACCACCACGATCCACAACAACAAACGCTTTTTTGTTTTGTTTTTTTCCCCTCAAAAGTCGCATGAGAACCTCTCTCCAGAGTACATGTTTGCAGTTTCCGCTCGAATCCGTCATCACCCACTTAGCTCTTAAAAACAACAGGATTCCACACACAATGGAGAGATGCTTGGAACCGACAAGAACACAGAACTCCGCGGCCTCTCCTCGTGAACAATCAGCTGTCTAAACGTTGAGGGCAGCACGGCTAACGCGAAATGGCTACCACATGCTATAAAAAAATCGGAATTAGCCGTCGGGTACGGTCGCTACGCTAACTGCCGCAGACGACCGCAACGTAAAGATTTATCACCGCGGAAAGCCCGACTATTTGGACGGCTGGTGAGCTCAGTGACATTATTTGGTCGTAAAAGAAAAGAAGAAAAAAACGTTGTTAAACAGAGCTGGAGACGGCAGAGCAAACTAAATTGTACTCGAGTAAGTGTAACGTTACTTCAAAAATAATATTAGTCAAGTCGAAGTACAAAGTAGATCCATGAAATTGACAATGATTGAAACTACTGCTCGAGTAAAAGTAACATAAAGGTGCATGGTGTAACTTTCCTGGTGGAGGGTCTGTGAAATATTTGTCTACATGGAGATGTTATTGCTTTGTCTGGAATGTTCCGCAGTGCCATAAAGTGTATTTGTCTTACGTTGAGCAAATCACAGGTACTTTTATTGCTCAAAAATACCTTAAAAACAGGCTTAGTCGACTGCCACGTTTTCATGAGCTTTAATTTTGAATCAAAATAATTTAATTCGAAATAAAAACGAATTTCGCTTTAAAAAAGACCATGTAAACGCTAATTACTGATGAAAGTAAGTGGGGGTTTCTTCCTGGATCATGTAAACGTTTCTTCTTCTTCACAATAATCCCGGTGGTTGGTGCTCGTTGCGTCGTCCTTCGATCCGGCTCCTCCAGTCGTCTCTCGGGACTTTCCTCCACGTCTCTTTGGATTTGCGAGCGGGATGTGGGAGTGGGCTGAGGTGTGGCAGCCTCAGACTCGGTTTGTCTTCTTCCTCCTTCTCCCACACTCTTCCCTTCTCCTCCTCAGCTCACAGATGGAAAGCGTGAGGACAGAATTCTCCAGCTGCCGCTTCATTATCATCAGAACCACTGCGGAAAAAGTTTGGATCGTGTTTGTGTCGGCGGCGAAACGACAAAACCGAGATGACAGAAAAGCCGGGGGCAGCTGAAGTGTGGGTTTTCTTCTGGTCGACATAAATACGATTGTGTCCCTGTTCAATGGTTAAGCGGAATTAAGTAAAGGCAATTTGTGTTTTCCATGGAAACCTCAATTCAGAATTATTTCCATGTAAAATCGAAGGAGAATATTTTAATTCCGAACTATTTGATTCAGAACAATGAACTTGGAATTAAAAAAAAAACAAAAAAAACATGGCCTTCTGGTGTCACTTGCTTCTCCATTCTTGAAATGTTTAATGTCATATTGTAGAAAATTCCAGGCAACACAAGGCTATCTCCAGGAAAGTTACACAATGCAGCTTTAAAGAGCAACTGTAACGTAACATCTGATTCGTAATTTTAAGTAATTTGAGTGATTAAACACTGAAGGTGCTGTATGAAACTTCTAAGGATCAGCTACTTACATATCTCCATGGATATGTTATTTCTTCTATGGAATGTTCCACAGTGGGGCATTAAACATATCTACCTTACATTCTATTCAGTCTTTTATAGCTCAAAACAAATATGAATTCTGATCATCACCATAGATCAGAGACATAAACTCTCCACTGTGATTACCAAGTTTATTTCCATACTGTGGAATAATCAAGGCAAAATGGTAATATCTCCATGGAGATAGGCAATCGGTGGACCCTCTACCAGAAAAGTTACACAATGCATCTTTAAATGATGTAGAAATCTGGTACAAAAGTTAGAAAAAACTAAATCGTATCTGAAGGAGCTGCAAGAAACACAAATGTTCAAATAATGTTATATTGTCACATGAAGCTTTTGTCACTTTAGACTAACTCACAGTGGGAAGAATCACACCTACTCAAGTAAAAGTACTGTTACTTCAATAAAAATATTACACAAGTAGGAGAAAACGTATGCAGCTAGAAAAGCACTCTGAAAATGTCCAATATTATGCAAAATTGACTCTTTAAGCCATGTTATAATGTTGTTACCTCCTCAAAAACAGACAGTTTTGTTTCATTCACACACGTTTGAGTAACCCTTTATTCAAGATGCTCCGTTCCACCTTGTGATGTCATGAAGTGGTAGTTTTCAAGTGAACAGCTCCTTTTACCTTTAGTTCAGTCGAGATTGGCAACTCCAGGGCTGAAATGATCCAAATGATTCTAGTGAAAATGTATGGAATTTACAAAAATAATGGAGCACTTCCTGTATTACTACATGACATCACAAGGTGGAACAGAGTGTTTCCCATTTGAGAAGAAAAACTCAGCTTAAATCCGCAGGGTTTGTGTGTTAAACATGTGTGAATGAAGCAAAAAAAAAACAAAAAAAAAACAACCCCAGGTCTGTTTGTGACAAGGAAACAACATTAGAACAGAACATAGATCAGAAAATAGAGTAATATGCGCCCTTTTAAAAGTGATTCAAGTAAATGTAACTGAGTAAACGTAACTGCGCTCCTCCTCCACCTCCGCTCAAGTCCAAGGATCACGGAGGGAGCAGTATGGGGGCATGTAGGGCTTTGGTTTGGCTGTTCTGCGGCTCTCATATAGTTTTCAACCAAATGACTGCGAGCTACAGACGCCGGAATGAAATGAGGAAATGATGGATATCAGATGTGCACTTGTGGCCGGTCCTGGACAACTGACAAATTTAAAGGAGCGCTACACTGGGGTTATACAATCTTTGAGTCATGAGAAAAACACGGGAGAGTGTACGGCACAGCCACCCTCACCTCCACGATGTACGCGTGTTCTCAACGCTTTAAATAGTCGAAAAAGTTTTGTTGTTATGGTCCGGTGAGGTGGTTAGAGAAGTTCAAATCCTGACACTTCAAACTGTCTTTATGTCCGACGATGAACAAGGAATGCACCTAATTTCGTTTTGTATTTGTTACAATGACGAAAAAGATATTCTGTCTTCTATAATGTTCATTAGCAAGACCCCTGTGACACTATAGAAGTTCTCGTTGGTGGTCAAAGAGGCTTTTGGTGCAGTCACATTTGTATCATTCTGTTCCAAGGCAGCTGTGGATATGAAAGTAGAAGGACTGCAATCCTTCAGGTCGAATGGATATCAGATGTTTAATTCGGGCCAACAGTTGGATATTTTCTTCTAAAGATCTGCTGCAGTGATCCAAAGGTTGGCGATTCGAATCCCATAAACATAAACATCACTGTTTGAGCGGTCTGATCCACTGACCCACAGGTTGGCGGAGGGATTCCAGCTCTCACAGATGAATAAAGCATCAACAGTCAGCTTTTCTAAATAAAAAAAGATTCGGTTTAAAAGAGTCCAGGCTCTGTGTGGCTGATCTGAGGACCTGAAGGAGCATGCTACTGGAAGATCTGAGGTTCCTGAAGGAGCACGTTGCCTGAACATCTGAGGACCTGAAAGAGCACGTTGCCTGAACATCTGAGGACCTGAAGGAGCACGTTGCCTGAACATCTGAGGACCTGAAGGAGCACGTTGCCTGAACATCTGAGGACCTGAAGGAACATGTTGCCTGAACATCTGAGGACCTGAAGGAACATGTTACCTAAACATCTGAGGACCTGAAGGAACATGTTGCCTGAACATTTGAGGACCTGAAGGAACATGTTGCCTGAACATCTGAGGACCTGAAGGAACATGTTGCCTGAACATCTGAGGACCTGAAGGAACATGTTGCCTGAACATCTGAGGACCTGAAGGAGCACGTTGCCTGAACATCTGAGGACCTGAAAGAGCACGTTGCCTGAACATCTGAGGACCTGAAGGAGCACGTTGCCTGAACATCTGAGGACCTGAAGGGACATGTTGCCTAAACAGCTGAGGACCTGAAGGAACATGTTGCCTGAAGATCTGAGGACCTGAAGGAACATGTTACCTAAACATCTGAGGACCTGAAGGAACATGTTGCCTGAACATTTGAGGACCTGAAGGAACATGTTACCTAAACATCTGAGGACCTGAAGGAACATGTTGCCTGAACATTTGAGGACCTGAAGGAACATGTTGCCTGAACATCTGAGGACCTGAAAGAGCAGGTTGCCTGAACATCTGAGGACCTGAAGGAACACGTTGCCTGAACATCTGAGGACCTGAAAGAGCACGTTGCCTGAACATTTGAGGACCTGAAGGAACATGTTGCCTGAACATCTGAGGACCTGAAGGAACATGTTGCCTGAACATCTGAGGACCTGAAGGAACATGTTGCCTGAACATCTGAGGACCTGAAGGGACATGTTACCTAAACATCTGAGGACCTGAAGGAACATGTTACCTGAACATCTGAGGACCTGAAGGAACATGTTGCCTGAACATCTGAGGACCTGAAGGAGCATGTTGCCTGAACATCTGAGGACCTGAAGGAACATGTTGCCTGAACATCTGAGGACCTGAAGGAACATGTTGCCTGAACATCTGAGGACCTGAAGGAACATGTTGCCTGAACATCTGAGGACCTGAAGGAACATGTTGCCTGAAGATCTGAGGACCTGAAGGAACATGTTGCCTGAACATCTGAGGACCTGAAGGAACATGTTGCCTGAACATCTGAGGACCTGAAGGGACATGTTGCCTGAACATCTGAGGACCTGAAGGGACATGTTGCCTGAACATCTGAGGACCTGAAGGAACATGTTGCCTGAACATCTGAGGACCTGAAGGAACATGTTGCCTGAAGATCTGAGGACCTGAAGGAACATGTTGCCTGAACATCTGAGGACCTGAAGGAACATGTTGCCTGAACATCTGAGGACCTGAAGGGACATGTTACCTAAACATCTGAGGACCTGAAGGGACATGTTGCCTGAACATCTGAGGACCTGAAGGAACATGTTGCCTGAAGATCTGAGGACCTGAAGGAGCATGTTGCCTGAAGATCTGAGGACCTGAAGGAGCATGTTGCCTGAACATCTGAGGGTGTGGTCGGCAGATTTTAGAGTGATCAGATCTTGCAGATACAGTGGTGTCCGACCACTTATCCATTTATGGGTCAGCAGGAGGATTTAATATATAAAGCGCTTTGAGTGCCTTGAAGGTGGAAAAGTGCTGGAGAGAATGTGACTATTTAGCATTTAAATATAGGATAGAGTATGGCAACCCCATCCTTTAATGACCAACTAATATTTATGACTGTGAAAATGTACAAAATACAACAATTTCTCTTACTTCTACTGTACTCCCCCCCAACTATCTAATTGTGCTACTGCTACTACTACTGCTACTACTACTGCTACTACTACTGCTACTACTACTGCTAGTGTTGTTTTGGTGCATTTTGTTTATCAGATCCACTACTGATGCTTATACTTGGTGGAGGCTAAAGTTCTCATTTAAAAATGTACTTTTGATGAGGAATTGTGCTGACTTAAGTACTTTTACTTTTCTACACAGTCAGCAGAAGCGGTGCTCCCATTTACGGGTCATTATTCAGGAAAACGCAGCGTGGTATCGCAACTGTGATCTCGTCTCTGGAGTACTCGCCGATACCTGAAAAATCTGACGTGTCTGAGCTTTTCTTAATACTAGTTTCGTCTCTGAACAATTTACTGCTACGACTACCAAGGCGTCCTGACTTACTTACTATACTTTCTGCTTTCTGATCCTTCTAAACTCCAGCCTACTCCAAACACTGTGGTCATTCCCGGCCTGTATCGCACGGGGCAGGACTCTGGACACATTATCTCTATCAGATCCTGTTTAATTAATGGGTGGATGCAGTAGGACTCCTGTCATGTGACCACTAATAGCACGCCGAGGCGAGAAAAAAGACACGAGGCCCGGCCAAAATCAGTGGCTCCAGAAATCGCGAATAAAATACAGGCTTCCACGAACTCCACATCTTCTCTAATGATCTGTTAGGGCAATTATCTCGAAGTCAGAGTATCCATTTTTACATTCTTGAAAGTGTAAATGCGCTAAATGGGCTTCGAGCTCGTGAGATGGTCCTGTAATGCGGCCGTGGCGGTTTTGGCTTTTTTATGATCATTTTATATTAAAGGTTCTATATTACGCAGAGTTGACTTCTGTGAGGTTTAAGCCAAGTTAGAATGTCGTTACCTCCTCAAACCTCCTCAGACCTGGAGTTGGGTTTTCTTTCATTCACATGTTTGAGTAACACTTTATTATTCGTCTGTCTATATCTTCAAAGCTCTGTTCCACCTTGTGATGTCATAACCCGGTACACAGCAAAAACTGAAGCGTTAAAATTGAAAAAAAAAAGTGGTATTTTAACTATTTGAACTTCCTCTAGTTGTTAATTCAACTTCCTCTAGTGTTAATTTGGCACCTTCAAACAAAGAGAAGACCAGTTTGAACCAGTTTTGTACATAATGTCTTAAATTGACTAAAATAAAGTGTAAAAATAAAACCCCTCTGTGTGTTGTTTAGATAAATCAGGATAACCCCACAAAGTGTTATCCGTTTACTCTCGAAATATTAATATAACTCTTGATTTTGGGGTTAAACAGGAACTTTGGTCCAGTGTTACTTAATTAACATTTCCAAAAAAATGTTAAATTAACTCTTAAACAGAGTGGAATCATATAAACCCTGAGAAAATGTTAAAACTGAGTCAATTTTAACTTTTTCAACAGCTCCTTTTACCTTTTGTTCAGTAGAGATCAGCAATTCCAGGTTTAAAATGATCCAAATGATTCTAGTGGAATGCGTGTGGAGTTTAAAAACACAGTGGAGCACTTCCTATTATTACCACATGACATCACAAGGTAGAGTGGAGTGTTTTCTGTTTGAGAGAAGCCTAAAATCTGCAGGATTTGTGTGTTAAACATGTGCGAATGACACAAAACGCAACTCGTTTGTGATGAGGAAACTACAGGAAACATCGTTCTGTTTTAGGTTTGGATAAATATTTGACGACGCTTTCTCTAGTTTGAACATTTTGGTTAAGTTTAAGCACTTTGTGTGAATAAAAATAAATAAAGTTTGACTGATTGGTTTATAATTTGACTTCCTGGTTGGACATTGTCAGCAGGTATGGCATATGTAGAGGTAATTTCATAACTGTTCCCTAGCAACCACAGTGTAAACAAGAGCCAGAAATGGTCTAAATTGCGTCACAGTTATAGTTAATAGTTTTTTGTTAAATCAATGTTTATACTGTCAGAGAAATGCCTTCCTTGTCTGTAAATTGTCTTCACATTTTGGATGGATTTTTCTGTATTGACGACATAGGTGGAGGAATTCTGTTTTCAAACTCAGCACCACTTCCTGTATTTTTGTACTTTCTTCCCAACTTTTTTCCTACAAACTGCCACTTAACTGATCTAAAACTATGACAAATACAGTATTTACTATGGGAAATGCCTATTATTATATATGCAAATTTGACTTTTTGAGCTTTCCACTATGTTCCACCACATTGTTCCCTCATCAAAGTGTCATCCATGCATGTTTGGGTAATCTAGCGATCTTTCCTGGGCCCTATTCAAACCATCCTTATGGTTTTCTGTAAGATTCTTGCCCAAAGCTGCACACACAAGCCGACATCACCCATGCTCCCACACGGAAATTCTCCATTAATATACACACAAATGCACAAAAATATGATACAAAACATTACGCTACAACTTCACAAACCTGTGCAGTATTTTCATTAACGCTGATGGTGAAGTGATAGTCCTGTGACGAGGGAGTGATTTTTGACTCTAGAACAAACTTAACATTTTCAAAAACAAAGAGAACGTGGTGATCTAAAAATAATGACCCTGTGTTACACAAATGTGACTCTTGTGGGCTTTAAATCAAGTTATGTTGTTATCTCAAAAAAACATATCTGGAGTTGTGTTTTGTTTCATTCACATTATTACTCTGTCCATATCTTCAAAACTCAAAACGCTCTGTTCCACCTTGTGATGTCACGACGCGATCATTTTCATGTGAACAGCTTCCTTTTGCATTTTGTTCAGTAGAGATGGGTGATTCCAGGGCTGAAATGATCCAAATTACTCTAGTGAAGGTGTGTGGAGTTTAACAACACAATGGAGCACTTCCTGTATTTCTGCGTGACATCACAAGGTGGAAAAGACTGTCTAAATATGCAGAAATATGCAACTCCGGGTCTGTTTATGATGAGGAAACAGCATTAGAACAAAGATGAGAAAAGAGCGTAACAGTGGCGTAATAACATCTCTTCATTTAACTCCACGTTTCCCCTTTGAATCACATCGTCACAGGACTATCTGACGGGCCCTCGGAAGATGAAGTGTCCTGACGAATGGCATTACAACACGAGGGAGACAAATGGTCCACGTGGGAGCGCAGGTGTGAAGCATCACTCTCACACACCTCTGCCAGGGTACGGAGACATAAATAAGAGCAGCTTTAAAGCGTCGGGGCGAGCTGTATGTCTTTGGAACAGCTTTCCTACACAGAGATCACTTAGACAGCTGGACATGGGCCGAATCATGTATATATGGCGCTAGGCAACGGCACAAAGCTTATATACTACACGTGTTATCAATATCAAGAATCACATCATCAACCTTTAGTCATTTACTAGGATTTATAGAAGGAAGTGAGTGAGCTAAAGATAAAGGGTATTTTTTGGTATTTATACTACGGATGTAACAATAACTGTAATATGGTGATATCGTATCGTCAAAGGTCTCATGGAGCATCACAATATATCGAATCCCAAGTATCTTTGCTTAAATGAACAGTTCTGACGCAGAAATAGCTAAAAAAAAACAGAGGAAACTACATAGACCATGATCCTTTGCTCCGTTTCAGTGCAGACGACATGAAGAAATAACTGTTCTAAGCACTTTTACATCTTCATTCTTTGGATTAAGTCTGTGAAGCATTTTTAGAGGAAAAAGGAGCAGATTCACAGTTTTATATATTGTAATAAATCTGGTACAGTGAGATGTTTATGGTGAAAATCTGGTACAGAGAGATTTGGATATCGTTACAGCCCTAATGACAATAAATGTTGTACCAAATGACTGGGCAAAGCGTTTTAGAGTCAGTCTTGTCGTGAGCTTTCCCACGATATCGCAATAAATATCGTACCGTGAGCTTCATCCTGTGATGATATCATATTGTAAGACTTGGATATTGTTACACTCCTAATTTACTATTAGAAGTAAAGTTGGCTGCCAAAAAATGCACAGTGAAGAAGAAAAAACAGATATAAGTCGCACTGGACTATAAGTCGCATTTTGGGGGTTGATCAAATCAGAGACCAGGAACAGACATTTCATGCTGAAAGGCGAGTTATAGAAATGACAGTAGAACAGAGAAGAACAGGCTGAACATGTGTCTGGTGTGTTCACGTCACATACGAACAGTTATTCACAAAACTAGAGCAGAAACAACAGAACAGAGCAAATATACCAAACTCTCCATCTCAGTCTAAATCAATAAATCTAAATAAAAAATTGCTAGAGCGCCCTCTCGTGGCTGTCAGTGTGAAAATAACCAATGGTTTGAAATTCCCAAACCATGAAAAACCATGCGACTTATAGTCCAAAAAAATACTGCAATTTTAAAAAGGCAGATTCGTAGAAAACTTCACTTAATATTTGCTTTTGGTATGAACTCCCCCTGCAGGTGTGGTCTGGTGAGTGCAGTTTGAGTCAGATACACAGAGTTAAGTAATAGTTTTGAGAGCTTTTATCACGTCCCCGTTTTTGTTGGCCAATCAGTCGGCAGGACATGTCTTTAGTCCAATGAGAATTTCTTCAGCCTCGACATAGTTAAGGACGGTACAAGTTCGTGTGAGACAAAATTACCGCAAGATCGTGTACACAAGAGACAACACATGCACACACGTGTTTACATTAGGACTGGACAAAATAGGGTCACGTGTTGTTGAGTTACACCTCTTACATTTCCAAAAAGTAGAATGAACTAGAATGAAAACAAAACTATGAAATCAAATAAATAAATAAAAAACTGTGAGTCCAAAACTGAATCGTAAAATGTACATATTACGAATTATGTTAAAATCTCGTCTTGTCTCGTCTATGGACTAAATCTTGTATTTTGCCTCGTCAAAATTGTGTCTGGTCCCATCCCTACTAATAGTTGTTAATTTTTTATTTTTTTTTTTCGTATTTAAAATGATAAAATGTTTAAATTACCACTGGTAATGACAATGAGCAAACAGCTTACGACTTAAATTAAAGATAATTTTACATCTACAAATACAATTTTTTTTTTTTTAATCGAATACTTTTTGAGCATTTTACTTAAATAATTTTTTAGGTTTTTTTTATTTGCTCTGTTTTTTTTACCTGCTTGTCTCTATCGAGATGTCATTGCTCTGGCTGGAATGTTCCACAGTGTGACATTAAACAGCTCTACTTTACATTTATTCAATTACAGGTGGTTTTAGAGCTCAAAAATCCCTAGAAAAACAGGCATTCTGACTGTGAGCGGGGTCACCTCTCCACAGATCTGACCTGTAACGTGGTCCGCTTTGGTTTCCATGAATATAGAAAGGTTTAATAACGTACTGTGAAACGTTCCAACATTCCAAAGCAATAACATCTCCATGACAAAAAGCATTTTTTCTTTAATCTTTTTAATTTTATGGTGATTATTCATGTTTTGGTTCGTTTGATTTGTGTTTTTAATGTATTTCTTGACTTACTTTATGCACGAATTGCACTGTACAAATAAACTCGCCTTGCTGACCCTGCCTTTGACAAACCCTCCACCAGAAAATTTACACAATGCACCTTTAAATCTGGTCACATAGACCAAAACATAACTACAGATCTCCTGGAAGTGCAAAGAAATTCTAGGCATGATAAATATTGACTCCAAAATATATCATTCCAGCTTTCATATATTGAAGTCGATGTAGTTATTATCGTAGTTTCATGCCATACTGTGGAACATTCTCTGCATGGTTGTCTGATGTAAACAAGCTTGTCTTTTAGCATCTGCGTAAAACAGGGAGAGTCCAGAAAACACCGTAACACCGCCTCGGTTTACAAGCCGACCAAACGCACTTCCTCGCACCTTGAAACATTCCAGGGACGTTTACAATTCAGTAAGCAACAGCATTCCATCGCTTCAGACCGGCTTTCCGAAAACATCCACAGGGAACGGCATTACAGATCGACGTTACCATGACAACATCAACACATTCCTGCCTCTTGTTTTCCCCTGCAGGACACACAGGCTCTGGGCATCACCCCCTTGCATCACCCCCTTGACCTCTCGTGTTTACCTGCCGTCCACGCCGGGGGTTGAGCGTCATCCGTCTCAATCCGGCAAACGAAAAGAAAAACGCCAACGGTAGCCCGGTAACGATAGCGATACTAGCGGGAGGACCAAAACAGAAGCATGTACCGCGGTGAGTGAAAACACGTGTGGACGCACGCCGAGCTCCCCGGGTCCGTCCGCTCTTCCAGCCAAGCGCTTAGTTCCGCCACAAATCACTGTCCGGGCTTGAGAAGATGTGAACTTCCCGTGGTACCACTTCTCCAAAAATAAGTCGTTAGAAGATCCATGCACGAGAATGAAGTGAAAAATGAGAACCTGAGACGTACCTGCATCAAGACATCCGGTTATTTTCGCGTGGGTTTCTTCTACGTGAACATACCTTCTTGCACGCTGACCCTACTCTGGTGCACGCCACGGTGGGAGTACTTAACACAGACTACTTTTTCCTCCTCCTCCTCCTCCTCCTTCCAGCTTCCAAACAACAGCGGTAATCCTCAGCGCGTGCCAGGAGAGAGCTACTGAATCGGCGAGAGAGGAGGTGTGCCCCAAGAGACCGTCTTCGTACCGCTCGACTTCCGAAAGACGTGTCCAAACGCGCTGTATACGGTCGAGACGAGAAATGAGGTGGTTTAGAAGGGGGCAGCGGCGCGATCCCAGTGCCCAAAATGAGAGCCCTGTCCGGGGGTAGATGGTAACAGTATCCCCCCTCCTTTTTCTCTTCTCGTGGTTCTCTCCCTCTCTCCCTTTCTCTCTTCTCCTGACAGACCTCAATAGGGCTGTCGAGGCGAGGCTTTCTCTGCGAACGGAGCCCGAGAGCTCAAACCGAGCTGTACCTGAAGCGATGTTTTGCGTAAAAATAAACGGAACTCCACAGCCCGTGTTACGCTATTTTCTGATGTATGTTATACAGAGGTGGAAGAAGTATTTAATAGTGTTAATTAAGTAAAAGTACAGACACTGGAGCAAAGAAATACTCAAGTAAAGTAAAAGCATCGCATAAAAAATCTACGCAAGTAAAAGGACCTGTTTAAAAATGGACTTAAAGAGTAAAAATTGAAAGTATTTTGCGTAAAGTAAGGTCTAATAAAGCTTTAAATGTTACAGATTTGTGCTGAAACAATTGAATTAGTATATTTTTCTAGTGTTTTTCTACTCAAGTAAAAGTAATAGCATCGCATGAAAAATCTACGCAAGTAAAAGGATTAAAGTACCTGTTTAAAAATGGACTTAAAGAGTAAAAATTGAAAGTATTTTGTGTAAAGTAAGGTCTAATAAAGCTTTAAATGTTACAGATTTGTGCTGAAACAATTGAATTAGTATATTTTTCTAGTGTTTTTCTACTCAAGTAAAAGTAATAGTATCACATGAAAAACCTATGCAGTAAGTAAGTAAGTAAAAGTAGTATTGGACGTATTTAAAAATGTATTTAAAGAGTAAAAAGTGTAATAAAGCTTCAAATATTGTGATATTAATACAGATTTGTGCTGAATTTTGTTCAACAGGAACAAGTGAATTTTTATTTAATTTTTTCTAGCTGTTTTTGTCATTCGCTCAAAGTTTGACCTCCGTAAAAATAAATCCTTGAGACACTGGAGCGAATAAATACTCAAGTAAAAGTCATAGTATCACATGAAAAATCTATGCAGTAAAGTAGTAAAAGTAGTATTGTACATATTTAAATATGTATTTAAAGAGTAAAACGTGTAATAAAGGTTCAAATGTGATTTTGATACAGATTTGTGCTGAAAGAATTGAATTAGTATTTTTTTTCTAGCTGTTTTTGTCATTCGCTCAAAGTTTGACCTCCGTAAAAATAAATCCTGGAGACACTGGAGCGAATAAATACTCAAGTAAAACTCATAGTATCAGATGAAAAATCTACGCAGTAAAGTAGTAAAAGTAGTATTGTATGTACTGTATTTTTTGGACTATAAGTCACACTTTTTTTCAGGGTTTGAGTGCGACTTATACTCATTTACGACTTATATATTTTACATTTTTCACACTGACAGTCCATAGACTATATATGAATCATATATGTGAATCAAAAATGAAAAAACAAATCATTGCCCATTTTTTTTTTTTTTTTCATTTTGGTTTTAGCGACAAATAATAAAGAAAAGAGTTGTTTTTTGATTTCCTTATTTTTGGTTCTATACTGAAAAACGAATGAACGAATGATACACGGATTCTTCTCTGTTCGGTTGTTTTTACGCCTATAACGTCTATAACTCGCCTGTTGGTTCTTGGTCTCTGATTTTATCAAATAAATTTCCTTCAAAAGTGCGACTTGTACATGTTTTTTCCTTCTTCATTATGCATTTGTTGGCTGGTGCGACTTATACTCCAGAGCGACTTATAGTCCGAAAAATACAGTATTTAAAAATGTATTTAAAGAGTAAAAAGTGCTTTCCTGAAACAATTAAATTAGTATTTTTTTCTAGCTGTTTTATCGTTCACTCAAAGTATGACCTTGGTAAAAAATAAATCCTGGATACACTAGACCAAAAATATACAAAAGTAATAGTATCACATGAAAACTCTACGTAGTAAGTAAAAGTAGTGTAGCACCTAAAGAGTAAAAAGTGTAATAATGCTACGATTTTGAAACAAATTTGTGCTGAATTTTGCTCAACAGAAACAACAGAATTTTTATTTTATTTTTTCTCGCTGTTTTTATCGTTCGCTCAAAGTTTGACCTCAGTAAAAATGAACCGTCGGGCTTCTCCAACTATAATAAAAAAGACTTTTTTCTTTTCAGTCCAGTTCAAAAATGTAGTGGAGTAGAAAGTACAAATACCTTTAAATACATTTCTCTCAAAATGAAAACGCTTCCACCTTGTGATATCATGCAGTCATAAGGCAAGTGCTCCACTGTGTTTTTAAACTCCACACACCTTCAGTAGAACCTTTTGGATCATTTAAGCCCTGGAATTACCCATCTCACTGCAAAAAAGCCTGGCCACTCTCTCCTCCACTGGCTCCTCGTCCCAATTCAAGCTCCTCACCCCAATTCAAGCTCCTCACCACTGTGTACAAGTCCCTCCTTAACCTGGCCCCCACTTACCTGTCTGAGCTCCTCCACCACCACACCCACACCTGTGCCCTCCGATCAGCTGACGCCAACCTCCTGTCTCCCCCCCACCAGGACCAAACACAAGATCCTGGGGGACAGGGCCTTCTCCGCTCTGGAACTCCCTGTCCAAACACATCAGAGCCTCCTCCACACTGCCCATGTTTCAAAAAAGCCCCTAAAACTCACCTGTTCAATAACTGCATCTCCTCTTTGTCTGTTTCTTTCATATGTGTTTGTCTGTCCTGAGCTATGTGAAGTGCCTCTGAGTGTCAAGAAAAGCACTATACAAGTGTTATGTATTATTATTATAAAATGTAAGATATAAAGACTTAAATCCTTCAGAAAATGAAGGATTTGTAAAAGTGTGAAATGAAATAAAAGTAGTGAAATGATCTGTCCATATAGAGAAAGATCATTTTACTTGACAAGTTATCTTAAAATAAACTCTCTCTAGACTCGAATGAAGCAGCCTCAGAACGTGTGCTGTATTTTTTGGACTATAAGTCACTGTGGAGTATAAGTCGCACCAGCCAAAAAATGCGTAATGAGGAAGAAAATAACATATATAAGTCACACCAGACTATAAGTTACACTTTTTTTGGAAAATTAATTTTATAAAATCAGAGACCAAGTACGGTCATTTCATCTTGAAAGGTGAGTTATATTAAAAACAACAGAACAGAGAAGAACAGGCTGAACATGTGTCTGGTGTGAACAGAACACATTTACCAAACTCTCCATCTCATTCTAAATCACTAAATCCAATGAATTCTTCATCCTTGGTGTCACTTCTGAGCAACTCCACCAGCTCCAGTTAAATCCAGCTTTTAATATATTAAATATATACACTGAGTAATGTGTTTGCGCACATTTACAGTTTACAAAAACGAAACTTAAAGCTGCATGGCTCATTTGCATATAGTGATTAAAAAAAAGATGGTGCTGATGCTTCTGTCGACCCAAGATTCAGTGGATTATTTACTACCAAGAAAAGTCTCCACCTGGATTTATCTAAGCAAACAGGTCTGAGTTGAAGTGACAGTGGAGCATGAGGCGCAGCAGATGCTGGTACACAAGCCTAGACCGCCCTCTTGTGGCCTCAGTGTGAAAATAACCAACATCTGAAATTCTATCTTGCTGGTCGAAAGGCGTTGGCCTCCCTCGAAGCAATAAAGGACTTAATATATTCAGTCAGTGCCTCAGGTTTGTACTTGACCATGTAAACATTTTCATTTAGATGTGAACTGAAATATCTCATATATAAGTTGCACCTGAGTATAAGTCGCAGGAACCACCCAAATGATGAAAAAAGTGTGACTTGTAGTCCAAAAAATACTGTAAGTCGATAATAAATCTATCACCCCTATGAACTAACATCAAGGACCATGTTGTCCACCCTCTTGTAGGCTCACCACCTGCAGAGGGGTTCATAGGGGGGGTCAGGTGCTATGAGTATTGGGCAGCACGCTGCCCCCGCGACCCAGCCGGATTAAGCGGGAGAAGATGGATGGATGGATGGATGGATAATAAATCTGAAAACAAGATGAAGAACCTGACAGAAGTTTTAAAATCTTGGCCAGGTCAGAGAAATTTGCAGTGCGCTACTGAACTGAAGGTGAAAGAAAAACTACCATGTTATGACATCAGGAGGTGGAACGGAGCATTTTGAGCTTTAGAGACATCGACGGACTAATAATAAAGCGTTACTCAAACGTGTGAATGAAACAAAACACAACTCCAGGTCTGTTTTAGATGAGGATGATGTCCATTTAGAATCTTTAAATGACGTGACAAAAAATGAAAGCAGAACCCTTATGAGATTTTTCTTTACGATATGATGCAAACGGCAGGAGCACAATAAAGATATCACACTGTAACTGTTACCGACTGACTCACCAACAACCCACTGACTCATTTTCACCACAAAAACAAGTTACATCCAACAGTTGAAAATGACCAGAACTTAATTTAACTTTCCAACTCCTCAAATTACTTCCTCTTTTGTAAGTTGACAAAAATAACAAACTTTTCCCTCTCTTTCTTCTCTTTTTTATGGAGCCTATGCAACATAACTCTGAACTTCCTTTCTTAATTGGGCATAGAGTCCGTTTTTAACCATCCTGCCACATCCATGTAAATGGACACAGTTTTATAATTATTATTTTTTTTTATAGTGCAGCATTTACCACAGAACTGAACTATTATTTCTAAAGTTTTTACATACTTTTCAGTTAGTTTTTAACAGCTGTTAGAAAGTTTAAGCGCACAGGGTTGTTTTGATTTCATTTATTCATTTAGAGCACAGGTGTCAAACATGCGGCCCGGGGGCCAGATCCGGCCCTCCAAGACCTTTAATCTGGCCTTCGGCTGATTTTCTATTAAGATATAAAAAAATTCAGATTTTTCTGGTAATTTTCTGCGCAGCTTAGCATAGCAGCGTCTCCAGTGCTTCTGTGTGTGGCGCCTCCACCAGACAAATGAAGACCTGCCTCTTTCCAAACGCTCTTAAAGGACGATCGTTTTGACTGTTGACCGTGACGCCCTCATCAGCAAAATGTCAAAAATAAGAAAAGTGGAGCTGAGTGCAGGATTTTCCAAGAAAAATGGACTAATTCTTATTTGTTCACGGAGGTGAATGGGAAACGTGTACGCTTGGTGTGTTTGCAACAAGTGGCGGCGCTCAAGGAATATGATCTTAAACGCCATTAAGAGACACTGCGAAAAATACAATAACTTGAACAGAGAATTGAGAAGACAGAAGATAAATGAATTATTGCTGGGACTGAAGAAACAGCCGTCTGTTTTCACCCGGAGCTAAGAGGTTCGTGATGCTACTGTGAAAGCAACCTGACCTAGCATAATATTATAATATTTTGTAAAATAAAATCAAATAAAAAAGATTTCTGTAATAGATTTGCGTTTCTCTGCACAAATATTTGGACTTATTGCTATTTTTGAGGTATATATGCCATGAGTTTTCTGATCCGGCTCCTTTGGGATCAAAGTTGGTTGCATACGGCCCCGGACCAAAATGAGTTTGACACCCCTGATTTAGAGGTTTCATATTACATGAAGTTGACTCTTGTGAGTTTTAAGTCGTGTTAGAATGTTGATACCTCGTCAAAAACAGACCTGGAGTTGTGTTTTGTTTCATTCACATGTTTGAGTGACTCTTTATTATTCATCTGTCTACATCTCCAAAGCTCAAAATGCTCTGTTCCACCTTGTGATGTCATGAAGTGGTAGTTATCAATTTTAAAGGTGCATTGTGTAGCTTTTCTGGGGGTCAAATTATTTTCTTCATGGAGATGTTCTTGCTTTGTCTGCAATGTTTCACAGTATGGTATTAAACCTTTCTATCTTCATGGAAATTAAACCAGATCAAATTACAGGTCAGATCTGCGGAGAGGCGAACCCGCTCGCAGTCAGAACGCTTATTTTTCTACATATTTTTTGCGCTATAAAAAAATCTTTAAGTTAATAAATGTAAGGTAGAGCTGTAATGTCAGACTATGGGACATTCCTGACAAAGCAATGACACGTATCTCCATAGAAACAAGCAGGTGATGGACCCCAAACCAAGTTACACCGTGAACAGCTATCGTTTACTTTTCGCTCAGTAGAGATTGGGTTTCTTAAAGGAGCAGTTAGCCCAAAATGACAGGGTGGACAGCAATTTCAGGACACTGTTCAATACTAGCGCCCGATCGATATATTGGTTGGCCGATATTATTGGTCGATACAGGCTCTTGGAAACATTTCGGCCAAAATCTCGCCGATATGGGCCGATATTCCACCTGGACATGTTTTACCTTGTTATAAAGCTCAGACTCTCTATATTCTGCCCATTTAACCCAGGTTACAGACAAATAAATGTCCTGATCTGTGGCGGGGCATCAGGATTTATCTGAGGAGTCGTTTGTCTGTGTCCGTCCCGCCCCTGAACGCATCACCATGTGCGTTTGTTTACACCCGCAGCCACAGGTCCACGTGCACAACACTGAGATTCTCTTCTTTTTCCGGACGCTCGGTTTGAGTCTGGATTAAAGGACAGTTCTTAGTGCTGATCTGAGAGGAGCCTGTGTGAGGCTGAGTGTTGAAATGTGTCGGTTTTGAAGCTCGTTTTGGTTCTTTCTCATTGGTTAGCGATTAGCTGCTGTAGCTCGCACACATAAACAGGCTGTTTTCTCTTCTATTAGCGACTGTAAAGTGACTATAGTGGCCGTATATATGTTACTGGACACGCACTGATATGGAAATGAGCTGTGAACAGAGGTGTGAATTATCAGCATTTACAGATCACTAATTACCGCAGCGCACACACATTTATATCGGCTATTGGCAGCTCCAACTCCAATTTTATCGGTATTGGTATCGGCTGCAACAAAATCCATATGGGTCGGGTCACATTCAATACTATTATGAAAATATAATATACATGATCAAAATTACTTGTTTTATCAAATAACCACGGTTAAAAAAATAATTTAGTATCATTTAACCAGTAATTCTACACTGAAGTTAGCAGAGCAGTGTGTGGGACAGGCCAAAATCTTGTACATCCAAAGAAAAAAATGGTATAAAATGAAGGAAACACATTTTAAAAGACATTATTGTACTGATATGTGGGCAAATCTTTGGTCACTTATGATAAGACCTCAGGGTTTTATTATTCTGCCACATTGTCATGATGCAGGGCTCTACGCTAACTTTTTTTTTCAGGAGCACACGTGCCCCTAAGTTAAAAATTTTAGGAGCACAGAAAAAAAAATGGGGGCACAAATAGGTTTTTGTTTTGAACATTTATTACTATGGAGAACTTGCACACACCAACTTATTTTAATGAATTTTATAAAAAACAAAACAAAAGGATTATGACTGTACTTTTCCAGCATAATCTCAATGTTTTTTTTTTTGTTTTTGTTTTTTTTTATAAATCTATCTCCATTTTATCTGATTAATACCCATTTAGACTTAAAATAAGCCAAGCAAATTGTACTGCACTTAAACACTCTGCACCCCTTTTTGGACCCTCACCCACAGTTTGAGAACCTCTTCTTTAAGAGAACTTCCACTGGCACTTTACACAAAACTGCTTTGAAGTGAAAAAAAGTGTGTAGGATTTTTAAACCTGTTTTTTCAAATTCCTAACTGGAGTTACATTCTCTTACTGGTTTTACAGTGGTATTTAGCCTCTGCACATTTACTAAACCAAACGCACAGTGTGACAAACATAATAATTTGGCATTTTATTAGGCAAACTTCAGCGCACATATCGCCTGCTCTGTGCCGTAGCTCTGCTCTGTGCGGACACGGACATAAAATTAGTTTTTGCTTCGCGTTTCGTCCAACTCTTCTAATCAGCGCTCACTGAGAAGGAGCCTCTGTGCGCAATGAGCGGGGAGGAGAGAGCGTGAAAAGGCGAGGAGCGGCGCATTTACGTATAGACAGGTAGCCTGTTTAACCTGCCCTGTGACGCACGCTGGTACACGAGGGGGCGCGCTGTGGACAAGCCGTGTGCTGGCGGTGCATGTGATGTGGGGACGGGCCGCACAGAGTGTCTGCGGGCTCCAGCGCACAGGTCCCGCACACCGGTACAAGTTTATTTCCGACAGCAGCGACCGTAATGAAATATGATCGCACTCAGTATTCAGACCTCGAATCCGTGACAAAACCGAGCCCAAATGCGCTCAAGTCCGGGGTCCTGCTGCGGTTTGCGCTCCTCGTTTAAGGTGGGCGTGGGTGTGTTTTGAAGCGGAGTTTGTTCATATCAGTGATATCGGCGCACACGCGGAGCTCGTATGCTGGATTCGTGCCCGGGCACGGTTCGCTTGCGCTCACATTGGGCAGGCGTGCCCCGCTTTAGGGGCGATCCAGGCTTGGGCGCGGTTCCTAGTGTGAGTTTGCCCCTAATGTTTGAATCATTTAGAACTTTTAACTCGTCACGTTACGTGTGTGCGCAGCTCTCCTTATTGTGGCTGCAGAAACACTCGCACTGGTGCCTTTGTTTTGTTTTCCTCGTTCGCACGACGAAATATTTACTCGCAAATGCGAGTGAAATGGGCGCACTGTAGAGCCCTGTCATGATGACTGAGTGATTCTGATGAGGACACCAAAGGCACTTTATAATGATTCAATCTGCAGGGTTTATGTGTTTTAAACATGTGAATGAAACTAAACAAACTCCGGGTCCGTTCGTGTCGAGGATCGGTGACCGACATTAGAACATCGATCAGAAAATTGCGTAACGTGGACCTTTTAAACTGCAAAAAGCCGCATTTTCCCACACGCCAAACCCACGTCCCGTTCTAATTTCCAGCCGGCAGTTGTTGTGGAAGCCGAGAAGGGCCCTTTTGTATCTCCTCCGGGGGAAAGTATGCACAAACCCGGGGTGAACCGGCTCCTGACCTGCCTGCGAGGATCTCAGACTCGAGGTATATTGGGGCCATCCGTCATCCGCCAGCACCCGGTGATTACGGCGTCGGCGGCGTCTCCCTGCCAAACGCCGTGTCCCGACTAGCATCCACGGTGTTGAAGGGTGTCGCCATGGAGACGAGCCGTGCCGGAGCTTTGATGGGGCGTGTTTTTTTGTTGTTTTTTTTTTCGCCGGGGAGAACAGACCTGCCTCTGTGTTGTGGAATGGGGAGGCTTGGCTTCAGCTAGCGGTGTGCGTGTCATCGGATCAACCTTTTTCTTCTTCTCCTACCTTCTACTTTCACGCTCGGATGGTCGTTCACTTTTACACGCCAGCGTTCTGTACACTCCCCTACCTCTGCTGAAGTCTCCTGCTAGGCTAGAAAAAGGTTTAAAAATGGAGAAAATGAAGGTTCTAAATTGCCCAAATTTGACTTTTCTAAGCTTTAAGCCATGTCTGAATGTTTCCTCCTCAAAAACCAGACCTGGAGTTGTGTTTTGTTTCATTCACGCATTTGAGTAACATTTTATTATTAGTCTGGCTCAAAATGCTCTGTTCTACCTCGTGATGTCATGAAGTGGTAGTTTTCAAGTCAACATCTACCTTTTGCCTTTAGTTCAGTAAAGATCAGCAGTTCCAGGACTGAAGTCATCCAAATGGTTCTAATGAAGGTGTGTAGAGTCTAAAGATGCACAGTGTAAGATTTTTGGTGGACTGTCCGCTTGTCTCCATGGAGATTTCATTGCGTTGCCCACAGTGTTCCCCAGTATGGCATTAAACTTCGATACGTCTTACAGTTATTCAGTTATGGGTGTTTTATTACTACTTTGAAAAACATTAGCAGGGTCCGTTCTCCACAGATCTCACTCGTAAACACGGCCCGGCAGCGTCACCTACTTGTCTCTGTGTAGACACATACGTTTAATGCCATACTGTGGAACATTCCAGGCAAATGGTAAAGCATCTGGATGAAGACAATCAAGATCCTACACCAGAAAATGTTTATGGTGGAGGGTCTGTAGTAGTGGAAGTAGTAGTAGTAGTAGTAGTAGTAGTAGTAGTAGTAGTAGTAGTAGTAGTAGTTGTTGTTGTTGTTGTAATATTGTAGTAATATTGTTGTAGTAGCACTTGCAGTAGCAGTTGTGGTAGTTGTTGTACTAGTAGTATTTGTAGTAACCATAACACTTGCAACTACTAGAACTACAACCACTACTACTACTACTACAACTACTACTACGACAACTACCACTACAACTACTAGAACGACAAAACTACTGCTACAACTACTACTATTACAGCTACTAGAACTACAACAACTACTACTACTACAACAACTACTTCAACCACTAGAATTACAACAACTACTACAACTACTACTACTACTACAACTACTACTACTACTACTACTACTACTACTACTACTACTACTACTACTACTACTAGAACTACAATAACAACAGCTACTACTACTACAACTACGAACTCTCCACCAGAAAAGCTACACATTGCGCTTTTAAAAACACAGCAGAGCACTTCCTGTATTACCGCATGACATCACAAGGTTGAACAGAGTGTTTTTAGTATTAAAGGA